>CM035409.1:72694721-72904721 GCA_020310875.1 Ceratopteris richardii
AAGAATATTCAGATGTAGGGACAAAAATCTAAATATGTATGAGATGTAGGACCTGATAGGTTGTAGAAGAGTGAATATGAGTGACTGAAAGAGGAAAGATCAATTTGAAACTGATATTCAGCAAACCCTAATCTGAATTTAGGCTATGGAAGACCCTAAATCAGATGTGTGTGTGATAGATCACATACTTACAGAATTAGCATAGAATGCTAACATGTTGCTGACAGAAATCCTCATACTCATATGGATACACCTTCTCAAACACCTCATCTGATGCATGTATCATGCAAGTACTGATTCTCCTTTATGGATGCCACTGCCTCCATGTATGCCGAATAGGACTCCTCCAGATATGGACGCGAAGTCATTGCCTCCATGTATGCCGAATAGGACTCCTCCAGATATGGACTCCTCCATAAGCTCCAAGTAATAGCTGTATCCATAAAGAGAATATGTACTTGAATAGTTAACATAAGATGCAATCTTATGTTACGCTCCATCCAATGTCTTTGAAGTACTCCATAATCTTCATGTAGAAAGCAATCTTCAAATACATCATGTAGATGAATGATCCCACCACCAAGCTGCTGATAAGTAAGTCTTCTTCATAAGCAAGAGTGTGAGCACACTCTTCTCCAAGAATAACTCCATGGCTGCTCCTAATAGTCTTCAAAAGCTGCCCCATAGCTGCCCATATGTGCACCATGGCTGCCCCATGTGTGCATCAACACAACCACCTCATAAATCAGCCAAGTGATGATAGAGGATAGATTCAAAAGTGACTACAACCCTTGTTTATATAGCCCTTGAGGCTCTTGCGAAAAAAAACTCCTCCCAATAAAGCTGAGCGTAAGAAAAAAGCTAGATTGCTGCTCTTAAAAAACTTGATCGCTATTTTTTAAGAATAGTTGCTTTATTTTAACGATAGCTTTTAGCTATCGCTAAAAATATATTTTGATCAGCTTTTTTAATATTTTGACCACCTGATGAATGACTTGAACCTATTTTCATGACCTATAAGCTGAGAGCTCTTATTTGAGGTAAAAACCCTAAATTAGCAGAAAATTAGGGTTAGGGTTTTCTCCCAAATCTGATCTCTGATGACTGAATGTTCTATACAATTAGAAAGCTCTCATCAAGCTCTTCAAGATAGGATCATTAAAATTCTACCCAAATTTTGTGCCAAAAATGACTAAGTACCAAAATTAGGGTTTCTGATCTAATAGGATTTTGGACTGATATGACATTGATTTCCAACAATCCCCTCTGCAATGTCATATTGGTACAAACTGAACTATATATGTAAGTTACCATAGTTGGTATTCGTACTCGTACGGACGAGTACGGATATATCCGTACGTACCTTTCGTTCCGTACGTATCCGTACGTACCGTACGATTTCGTACCATTTTTTTTTTTCAACTTTCAAAACCTGACCAGGCCTCAATGGATTCACATTTCCCTAATTTTCACATGCAAAGAGCTTCCAATCTCATAAACATTTTGATGCATTTTACTCATAAACATGATGTTTATCATGTTAAAGAGGAAATATATAATTTTTGAGCCCAAAAAAAAAAACTCGTACCTTATGAATGTACGAATTCTGTACGGGAAGCCCCAAATCTTAGGGTACGTACGTAGTACCGTATTAATACGTACCGTACTAATCGTACGGATCGTACCTTACTAACTATGTATGTAACTTCATTTATCTGCAAACTGACATAAGCTTCAAATTTGTCCTCCAAAATTGACCTTCAAACTTTATCTTCAAAAGTCTTCTTCAAAACTGAATTTGAACTTCTTCAAACTTCAAAAATCTGAATTTGTTGAATATGAACCATAATACCTGAGAAAATATGCAAACTAGATATCCAATAGTGTTAGCATACATCAAGCAATCAATGCTTGACAACTTATGTAGCATGAATTGACTCTGAATCTGCTATCTCCTGTTTTCTCAAACCTGTAAGCATACACTAGGATCCACATATTTGCATTTACCGTACAAAAGGTTTCTCAATGTACTTCTGCTGGGTCATGTAAATACACTAAACAGAATCAAGAACTGAATCCTGGGACTTCTGACTAACAACTCACAACTTAGTGTATTATGAACACTAGCTTGTTCATCTCTGATTATACTCAACTCTCATGAGTCTCAACAAAATTTCGTATCTATGATGTCATCTTGTCTTCATCCTTGTTCTATCTGTAAGTCCTTTATACCTCTTTCTTTCAAAGTATGGTATAATCATATTTATGCGCACCTCATAAGTAATAGACCTCTCTGAAATATCAAGCTTAATCAACTGTTTCTTCAAGTCTTTGATCTTTGTTAGAAATCTGTCCATAGAATCACATTCATTCACGTGCTCACTCTCCAAGTGTTTTCGGAGGTAATCAACACGAGCCTCATTCCTAGCTTGGTACAATATGGTAAGTGTATCCCAAGCATCCTTAGCTGTTCTACAAGAGCGAATGTGAGGAATAATGGCACGTTTGACAGACAAAGCTATCAATGCATGTGCCTGAGCATTTCTTCCATCCCAACGAATCTGCTTTGCAGTAGGTTCAGCAGAAACCGCAACACGAACAGGAATATGCAGAATATCATCATCTTCGACACCTTCTGCATCAGCTTCAGTACCTGCAGTTGTAACAGTTGTAGGTGTGATAGGACGCTTTCCAACACCCTGCACAATGTTCCATAGTCCTTTTGCAACCAATACATGTCGCATCATATAAGCCCACAACGGGTAGTTGGTACCATCAAACTTATCCTCAAGAGCCAACATACGAAATACATCACTGCTTTCAGCCATGGCCGGTGACTAAAATACCTTGATGTAGAAAATTGACTGTACCTCAAAAAGTTGAACGGAACTGTCGAGACGAGTTCTGCTAAACCTGTAGCAGACTTCGAGATGCTTATACTAGACTTCGAGATGCTTATACCGGCGAATCGAAACACGCATATAGCTTTGGCACAAAAAGACGAAATAGCCTGCACAAGCGTTGAGATAGTGTGTTCGGAGGTCGAAACAAGCTCATATCGTGATTTCAACACCACAGGGTGAAGCTGTTTTGATCTCTGAAACACTCTGAGTATGCTCACCAAATTTCGTGCGAATTTGAGACTGCAACCGGAGAGGTGTAGACGACGCCCTAGATGAAGCGACGACGTGCTCTGATACCAATTGTTGGAGTTAGACGTCTGCGGAAGCACGTGAACAACACAAGGAAGAAGAAGAAGCTTGGAGCACAACACACAATACTGAATGTATTACCACTAGAATGTACAAAGATAAGTAGCCCATTAGGGCAATAGGTGTATATACAAGCCGGGGGAAAAAACCTCCTAAAGAGGGAAAAAAGTGCCTTGGTGGTCCCAGAGTGTTCACACACATCACTACCTAAATATATCAACAAAATCTTTGGACACTAACAAATTCATCTTCACGAAACACCACATTGGATAGTTAGACATTCCATCAAGTTTATCTTCTTGTTTTAATCTATATATATAATCACTCATCTTGGAAGTTGGGAACAAGTTATGTATGTGTCACAAAGCTATCATACCAAAAAGTTGGAATTGTGTTATGCCTATTAATAACACAAGATCTTTCCAACATTTAAAACATTGAGCACATACATCCTTGAACCAAATAACATAGATGAATGATTACAAAAATAGACAAGAGACAAGAGGTGTGAAATGAGTAGCTTAAGGCTACTCTAACCATTAACTACTTGATGAAATTATAATTATAGAATGTGTGTAATATATATAAAAGTTTGAATATAGAATGCATCTAGGCACATAAATTGGAGAAGTAGGAGTGTTTATGAAAAAACAGCCTATGTGATGTTATTAGGGCGAAATTTTGCAACCCTAACAAAATTTAGGGTTTTTTCTCTAATATACGCAGCTACATATCCTTATCCTCTTGAGGTGGTAGGTAGGAAAACGTGGTACAATAGCCAGACTTGAAGAATAACCAAAATATAGCAGCCACTTACACAAATCAGCAACTACACTCTTAGAAGTGTGTAAAGAAGAAGAGGGAAGCTGTAAATTGACCTAAAATCAGCAACAAGATCTCCAAGGGCAACACCTCCACCTACATAGAGTAAGTGTCTATGATAATTTGAGTGCCCCTATCATGGTTCTTATATAGCATAAGGCCTCCTAGCGAAAGTTTGACGAAAAATCTTTAAAGATCCTCAAATGTTTTTTCATGGAGCTTTCTCATTAATTTTGCTTTCTTTTTTATGTGAAATGTTCAATGACAATTCGAAGGGCATAATGACCTAATTACTTGACATAATGTAGTTTTTCTTGGTCAATGTGAAAAGATCTGCTAATTGATGTATTAAGCTTTTGAAAAGCACGATATAAAAAATTAGGGTTTCATTTTTAATTGGTTTGTAGTTCTCAAATGATCATGTATTATATATGATTAGATAGTTCTTGATGAGTACTATAAGGATATGCAATAATAATTTTGGACAATTTCGGCCATTTTTGAAATTAGGGTTTGTTAGAAATTAGGGTTAATACCCGTCAAGAGGACATTGTTTTCCAACAAATATCAAAGGTCCCCTCCTTATTTGTATAAACAACCTTTGACCAATCTTTGACCATAAAATTGAACACCAAATTGACATGAAGGTTTGGGTTCCCCTAGTGGAAGGTTTCCCATTTTGTTGATTTTGCTAACAATTCCCCTTGTAACTTGACACTAGGAGCATATGCTAGGTAGGAATACTTGTTGAAGATTCTAGTGCTTGTTTGATTTTCACATATCATGCAAAGCATCCACTAACACACACAAGGATCTTTGACATGAAGAGCGCTCTCCCACACATATCACAAATGGTACTCACACATCCCATGGTCTTCTCAACCAATTTCTACTGGGTAGGGTAGAGACAACAAAAGGATGCTATGTATTAAGATAGTCAAAGTCTATCAAGGTTGGTCAAGCCTTTCAAATCAAGGTTATATATTCTCATCTACACCTACCAACACACAGATACACACATCACAAGAAAATGTTAAAACACAGTGTCCACCACATGTGGATTCTCATACTAAGTACCTTCATGTAGAAGACAAACCCCTCCCTTTTTTTTACCAACAAAAGTTGTTTGCCAACATATGGACACTCATAGTACAAACGAACGATTTAATTCGTGAGAATTAATTCGCGAATTATTCGTTTAATTCGTTTAGTACGTTCGGATTGAAAATAAAATTCGGGAATTTTATCCATTGGAAGAGAATTTTATTTTTTTATATATAAAGAGTGTATATATATATATATATATATATATATATATATATATATCACATGTAAGATACATGATACATCATACAACATTCGACATCAAATCCTAAATTGACATTAG
This sequence comes from Ceratopteris richardii, assembly GCA_020310875.1. Lineage (NCBI taxonomy): Eukaryota > Viridiplantae > Streptophyta > Polypodiopsida > Polypodiales > Pteridaceae > Ceratopteris > Ceratopteris richardii. The sequence continues at coordinate 72,700,143 of CM035409.1, forward strand.
ACAATAATCTAAGACATCATGATTCATGATTTTATCATTAAATTTTAACCAATAACTAATCATCACGCATAACTCATAAGTTATAACACATTACATCATAGAATCATGACTCATGAGTCATGGCATTGATTAGTAAGGCGCAAACATCATACATCATACATGTTGCCCGAGAAATTAGAATAGTGTCAAATTAAACACACAAAACAAAAGGCACATGAGTAGAGTGTTAAATGAGTGTAAGCAATAATCAAAAGTTACACACGTGTGAAAAAGTATGGACAAATACTTGATCTCTCAAGTATAATAGATGCTTTGAAAGGAGCAAAAGAAGAAGGTAAAAGTTCTTGAAGAACTTTTGAGGGACAAGCAAAAGACAAAGTAGACCTTAAAAAAATAAAAAGAAAAAAAAAGTGATAAAATTCGTGCACCACGAATTAAATCGCGAACGAATTTTATTTTTGACACAAAAATCCACAAATTTTTTCAACTATGTGGACACTGTTGACTAACTCCAATAAGCATTAGAGTTCTGATTTTTAATGCTTACTGTCCTGTAAATTTGTAGAAAATCCAGCATTAAGCTTGATTTTTCTGCACTTTTCTTTATATATAAGATGCCCATAATGTTATTGCTTCTGTATATATAAGATCCATAATGTTATTGCTTCTGTATATCTGAAATATGTCCTGTTCTTCTTCATTATCACCCCTGTTGAGTGAAACTATTCAAAGTAATATTCAGCTTCTTCATATCAGTTGATCACGTGATGCCCACCACTAAATTTATGGCTGAGCATGATTTGTACCTGTCATGAAGATTTTATCTTCCTACATGTGGTTATATTTTCTAGTACTCTATCTTTTCCTGCTCTCATACCAAATTGTAGGCAAATAAGCCACAATTATAGAGGAAGAAATAAAATAGAAACAACATGAAGAATAGACTGCACACATGAGAGACATAAGGAGCAAAGCTCCACATATTTCACTACATTACAAAGTAGAAGTTACAAGATAGCATAAAGATATGCCCTTAATGTACAAGCTGCAGATGTACAAGCTGTTCAATAACTTCTGAAATCTTAAAGGCTGAAGTATTATCTTCTCCAAGATAATGAACCTTCTCCTAGTAAGTATATGAAACGAACTCACATGAAGTTTATATATCTGCACATCTTGAAATCGAAGAAGACCCTCCAGCTACAAGTAGAAGAAGACCACACCTAAGCTCCAAGTTGAAGAGTTGAGCTTCTAAAAGTGATAATTACAATGCATATGGATTGGTTCTTATATGGATTTTATTGCCAAGGAAAAATGTAAGGCAAAAGGCAGCTTTTCGGGAAAAGCTCAGCGAAACCCTAAGTAGGGTTTCCGTTTTATGGGAGTGCCTTTTAAGGTTGCGTGGGATATTTTTTGTTTGACATATGGCTTTGTTGACTATTGTTGGATGACTTTTACATGATTGAAATGCTTTTCAAATTACAATAAAAAATTAGGGTTTGGTTTTTGAAGAGGATAATATATTCAACCACAAAAGTGTTATATATGGTTCTCATTGGGCTCTACAAGAACATGCATTAAGGGGAAAAAACCCAAAAATTGACCACCTTTGATCAGTTTGACTAGCCTTTGACTAATGTTTGACCATAAAATTGAACACCAAATTGACCCACAGGTTTGGCTTCCTCTAGTGGAAGGTTGGCCATTTTGTTGATTTTGCTAACATTATGTTGCACTAGATGTCTATATTAGGAGACGTCATCCCGTTTATTGCAAGCATTTGCTTATGGTTTGAATCTTATATTCTTTTTTTTTTGGTTGGAGGAAGATGCACTTCTGTGGGTTCAAGTGGCTTTTCATATTATTATTTTATTTGTTTTTGACTCTATTGATCTTAGGCATCAAGACTTAGTCTCATGCTTCTTTGTTTTAAAGGTTGACCAATCTTGACCTTTTTTGCAGGCCTTTTTATTTTCAAATTGAATGTTTGATTGAGGGATAATCTGATGTGCAATCCTTGCAATACTCTCAAAGATAATCTTTAGCAAATTTCTCATTAAATCAAAGATTTTGATTGTTTCCCTCTAGGTCATTCCATTTCAAAGGGGAGATGCTCGCCAACAACCACCTCCAGACCTGCCTTCTTATCTCTTCAAAAATCGCATTGTCTTTCTTGGAATGTCGCTTGTGCCTTCAGTTACTGAATTGATTATGGCAGAGTTACTTTACCTTCAATTTGAGGATCCTGAAAAGCCTGTCTACATGTATATCAATTCTACTGGAACTACAAAGGTAAGCATTTGATTACAATCATTTTTTTGGATTGAAGAATTTGAGAAATGCACTTAGCAGGGATTTTTAATGTAGGATGGTGAAAAGCTTGGATATGAGACAGAGGCTTTTGCAATTTATGATACCATGAGGTAAATTTTGCATTTTGAACTATATTTCGGGGAACTCAAAGGAGTCCATACTTTTCAGCATTTTTATTACTATGGATTCAAGCAAATTCCTCATCATGAATACCATATGTTTATTTTTTGTTTTTTTTTTTTGGGTGTGTTTCTGTACCAATGTCCTGACTCAGGTCTACTCATTACCCACTTTAATTAAGTATAAAGTTTGTTTATGGTATTAATCTGGTCATCGTTATGTCTTCCTGAGGGCCAATGTGCCACCATTCAGAACTTTCTTTTATTAAGACATGAGTTTAGATTGGACACTACTATAGTTCCTCTACTGTAACACAATTTAATTCTGGGAGGTAACTTGCTGTAAGTGGTTTAGTTATGTGAAGCCTCCTATTTTCACTCTTTGCGTTGGCAATGCATGGGGAGAAGCTGCACTTCTTCTGTCAGCTGGTGCTAAGGGGAACCGTGCAGCATTACCATCTTCAACTATCATGATTAAACAGGTGAAACATTGAACTGGAGCAGCATCACTAACTTTCTGGCATGCAGCTTACAAGTGCTGATGCATACTATTTTAACAGCCAATTGCTCAGTTCAGAGGGCAAGCTACTGATATTGACATTGCTCGTAAAGAAGTTCGTAATGTAAAAAATGAATTGGTGGGTTCTCTGTTTGATATGTGTTGTTTTGAGCCATTCAGTTATGTAGTAATTTTTATATATTTTACTTATATTACAGGTTGCACTGCTTTCAAGGCATACAGGTCAAGACAAAGAGAAAATTGAAGAAGATATAAGGAGGCCAAAATATTTTAGCCCTACTGAAGCTGTTGATTATGGCCTGATTGATAAGGTAATTTTGGAAAACATTGTCAAAGATTCTTTTCCCTTCGTTTTTTAGCTGGTAAATGACAATATCTCGTTTGAACTGCTTATTCATAGTAAAAAAAGCAGTAGTAGTTAAGAATGTCAGATGGGAAAATGGCCTGAATATTTTTGCCCTATCAAAGCATTTACTATGTTTCAAAAAGATTCTTTTCCCTTGTCTGCTGGGTAATGAGAAGTTATTATTTGAATAGCAGTACTGATGGATATTAATGAAATTGAAAATGTTAGTGGTTTAAAATGTCAGATGCATCTTTTTCTAGTTGCCTGGGACATAACCTATTTTCTTTTTGTTAGAAGCTTTAATCAGTCAATAGAGTGCAGAGGGCCATGTTCATATGAGAGATGTATTCACCTCTAGGATTCCCGAGTGTCATTCCATATTTACTTAGTGTGTCATCCAGGTTTTTCCCAGGGATTCAAGGAGGGCGGGCTGCTATCTGGCACTAATATGTAGTAGATGTATTTCGTGAGGACATCTATTCACACCAGTCATTATAGCATGGAACATTCAGGACACTGGCACAATATGCCTGGATTTTTACTTGCGATTTTTTGGTACCTCAGGAGGGATTCCTTTTAGGTAGGTGGACATGTTTCCTCCTTTTGTTGTTAGTTGTGGTGCCTCAGCTGGCCTCACTTTCTTTTTTGGTGTATGGAAGCATAATTATCGACTCACAAAAAGAGATGTGATCAGAGGGTTCAATATGAGTGGATCATAGAACAGGAACTCCTCATGAGTGGATCACAGAGTTCCTCGTGAGAGAGCCGGATAAACTTATCTGCAAGCCTTTTGGAAGGTCAAAGGTATGAATATTTGGAGCGCTGGTCATTGTTGACGAATATGCTTATATAAGCCAATAGAAACTCCAGGTGGTAAGAAGGGTGGACCTAGTGATTAAAACTTGAAACATTGATCTATATGACTTTTTTCAAACCCTTGTGTGGTTGCTATAGCATAAAAGAATCAACCATGTTCTACTGTTGTCTAGTATTTTTTTTTCAGCCCATAAAGGCTTCTTTTCAATTTACACAATAAGCGTCCTTTTCTTGGAATAGGAACCTTTTTGGGTTATGTTTCTTCCTTGGACTAGGAAATTCTTTTGGTTGTTTTCCATGAACAGCTATATCCAAATCACCGTCCAAGAAAGCTGTTTTTACATCCTTTTTTTAAAGGTCCAAATCAGGAGCAATAGAGCTTAATATTGGCCGAAAGAGAAACCACAAAGCTTCCCATGACTTTTGCAAGTTTTCGAGTAAGAAGATGGCCTTAATTTTTTGACAATCATGAAGCCATCAGCTTCCTCATATGATGAACCTTGTTTAATGCTTTGGTTGGCTCGTATGTTGTTCTCAGCTTGTTTCAAACTGCATAGGCTATTGCCAACCTTTTGATGTTTCTCTGCATCAGGCTTTGCCTCCAATCATGAAGCCATCGGCTTCCTCATATGACGAACCTTGTTCAATGCTTTAGTTGGCTCGCATTTTGTTCTCAGCCTGTTTCAAATTGCATAGGCTATTGCCAACCTTTTGATGTTTCTGAAAATCTCATTAGAAATGGCCCAACAATGGGTTTGCAATTTAGGGCATTCCATGCAGTTTCCATCGTATGACTTCGCACATTTGGCTCCAAGGTTTTTGCACACCTTTGTAGATAAAGGGTGCTCTCCATCATGAACTTTTTACAAGGCGAATTCCATTCCATCACAAATATTGAACTCGACTGTAGTATTTGAAGTTCCTTCCATGGTGAACAGGAAGGAGGAACATGATTCCCACTTGTCAAAAAATCTGACAAGGGCCAAAGAGGTACGGGAAAGAGGTGAATGTAGCATTAGGGTATTTCGTAGGCAGACATAGTTGAAGAGATCACTGTATTCGAGTGATTGAGGTAGAATGTAGGAGCAATGTAGGACCAATGCTAGGAAACAGAGAGAAGTATAGGGTAAACATTAGAAACATTAGAACAACCCACCAAAGAGAAGAGGGAGAGATCACCATAGAGAAGTCTTGTTGCAAAGGGAAGAGATACAGGTAACGGACTTACGGTTTACTCACCTTAGCGCACCAGGAATCTATAAGTTTTATTCATGCTTTGAGTTGGGAGGACCACGTTTATCTATAGGGAAGGGGATTGACATTCCACTTCAAAACCCTTGAAAACACATGAAAATTAGGATAAAATGTCTTGAGCTCTTTAAAAGAAAGAGCCTTCCACAAATGTAGAATACAATGGCTATAATACAAAGGGGATGAATTGCATGAAAACGAGGAACTTAGGGCATTTATCCCAACAATGAGTCCCTCTTTGGACAAGAAACCAATACCTCATGACATGTGAGATGACTATAACCCTTTATCATATTTAAGGGGAGCTTGTGGATGTTTATGGAAGTACAACGAAAGGGTTGCTGGGAATGTCATTTTGGTTGTTGTAATCTTCCTCTTGTAGTTGATGTTTACTTTAGCATGCATAACATATATATTTTTTAGATTATAATTATTAATTTATCTGGAAAAAAATCATTATTATTATTATTGGTTTGTCCTTTGTGCAAGACTTTATCATGGCTGAGTTTGCCCTTCACTCTCGGAAGTGATAGAAACTCAGCGTATCTTACTTTTTGGCTTTTGTGTTTTGTGTGGATGTATGAGTTTTTTTTTGTGTGTTTGTCTGTGTGTTGGTTGATTTGTTTTTTGTTTTTTTTTTTTTTTTGTAAAATGGTTTTGTTTATTTATTTATATGTTTTTCGTTTTCTTTCTATCTTTGGCTAGTTTGTCCTTATTATTTACTAAAATAAGGGTCTTTTGAGACAAAGGGTTCTTTGTGTAGTTTCATGAGTAATTTCTTGTGGTAGAGGAAGTGAAGTAATGATTCTAGCAAAGAATCACGAGCACTTGATTGGATGTTTTGTTGATGATCTCTCATGTGTAACAAATAGCCTTATGTATTTCTGTGTAACAAATAGCCTTAGTTAAGGAACCCCATTGTTTGCCAAAGCAACAACCGTGCTACACAAATGGGAATTGTGATTAGCACTTTTTCTAACCTAGGATCTTTAGCCATTAGGCTGTTGTCGATTTGATTTTATGACTTGACTACACACATTACTCATAATACTAATTCTTTGACATCGAGTTCCAATGATTATGTCAATCAGGGATGTGCTTCAACCTCTTCTTTTAATTTCATAGCTTCTCGTGTATGGAGTATTGGAAAAGAAAGGTTCAAAATTGTTGGCAAGATATAACTTAATTTTTTTGCATTGCTTAGATAATTGTCATATTCAATGGTTATCCTTCGAAGAGGTTTTAGTTAATACTCATTATAGAATAACTCAATAAATGCTCTTTGTTTGAAGCGTTTAAGAAAAAAACTTTTGCATGAAATTAATTCTTTAAGTCATATTCATTGTTCACAAGTCATTAATGTAATTTATAACATTTATAATAGTTCATTTCTATATGTGAGTCAAACTTTTAGGATTGCATTTGTTTGTTGTTAAGAGCATGTTAGAGAAGCTAGAAAAAATCAGTCTAAAAGAAACTTGATTGTAAATTTCAAACCTCTTTATGCATCTGAAGTAAATTATGGTTTGGAGTAGTTTTGATGTTTTCCTATTTTACACATAGAAGGTAATTTTAAGAACCCCAAAGAGTTATACAAGGAAGCTTTGCTTAGGGAATTATTTTGGATGTGAACTTGCATACCTTCATTCCTAAAGGCTTAAATTTGGAAGGAAAATGTAAGAATAAATCTATGATTAAGAGAACTCTTATGATGTGGAGTAGATATCCAAAACCTTCAGCAACCATCCGCACCATCCGCCCTTTTGGACATAAAGGACTTGGGCACAGTCAGCACAAGATGGGGATAGTTATTGAGAATTGTGGTTTTCCTGGGATGGGGATGGGGCGTAAGGTATCTCGGGGATTGGGATCCAAGATGACACTTAAAAAATGTCGATTTTTTTAAAAATATAATGAAAACCATGTACAATGAATGCGTTAACATATTAAATGACCAATAAAAATAGAAGAATGGGAAAAAAAGGGTGTTTTTTTAAGTGGAAATATGTATGAAGCACATTGAACATTAAGAGTCGTTTCTCGAGTCTCGAGCAATAACATCAATGATCGTAGACATTGGTTATTGATAGTTTGATTGGACAAATAGTCAAAAGTCATTTGTATTTTGTTATGTCCCAAGAAAAAGATACTATATTCTTATCATCATCTTCATCATATTATATACATAACAATAGTAAAGACTCTATGGGCATGCACATAAGATTCAACAATGATTGAGCTTGTGTATTTGAGGAGTAATAATACCATCCATTTATGCTTGTGGGGTAGGCTTAAGATGCCCCCAGAAAGGGTGTTAAACTTGGGAAAAAAAAAAAGACAAAAAAAAGAGGCCCTCCATATTTAGCTCCCCAACCATCCCGGATTGGTCTTCTCATAGCAAACCGTCCCAGGGACTTCCCCATGTTTCAGACAAGTGAAATGGGATGTCAACTGTCCGACTAGGCATCACTTAATTTTAACCTAGGGGGACAAAGTTCCAACCTCCTTAGAACACGGGGACACATCCCTTGGTCTTCTCATAGCAAACCATCTCGGGGACTTCCCCAGGTTTCAGACAAGTGAAATGGGATGTTAATTGTCCGACTAGGCATCACTTAATTTTAACCTAGGGGGACAAAGTTCCAACATCCTTAGAACCCGGGGACACATCCCCTTTTGACTTCAAAATTTGAGTTCCGAATTGTAATATTAATGTTTTTGTTTCATCTTCTCATAGGTTTCTTGATTCATGTTATAGGTTAGGCGTCGTTGTTGAGGATTTCCAAACATCCTCTTCTAACGACTTTTTGGTTAACTCTTTGAATAATCAATCTTTTAAGTTTGGTGGATTTCAAAAGAAGATTACTTTTCTTGGATAGAATCATGCAAGAGGGGTCTTTTTCTTTCAAATTTTTTGAAAAGTCCTTAGTTTTCAGCTTTGTATTCTCATATCAAAAGAGGAAGCAAAGTATCGTAACATCCTTCGAGCTAACGGATGTTTTCTGGATACATGAAAGTAAGGGCTGAATTGCATCTTCCACAATATCAACATCACGACTAACCAAAATATGTTTAGTGCGTGGATGTCCAACAAAAATACATTTCACTGCTTTATCATTAAGTTTACTAGTTGTTGTTCATGCACTAATGCATATGTCAAACAACCAAAGACACACATATGAGCAAGAGATGGCTTGCGATCATGCCAAGCCTCATATGGAGTGATAGATTGCAATGCTTTGGTGGGACACCTGCGAAGTACATATGTTGCATACATAATAGCCTCAAGCCATAAGCTATGTGATAAAGCTTGACTTTTGACCATACACCTTGCCATTTCCATGAGAGATTTGTTCCTTCTTTCAATAACTCCATTTTGTTGAGGTGTATACGACACTATACACCATTTTATCCAACTCTCAAAGAAAAGTGCATTAAACTCAAAAGACATGTATTCCCTCCCTCAATCTGAACAGAGGGTACCCATTTTGCATGCTGACAGATTTTCAGCCATAACCAAGAATTATTTAAAGCACATAAACACTTGGGACTTTGCTTTCGCCGGATAAACTCGTACATGCCGTGATAAGTCATCAATGAAAGGCACAAAGTATAGGTCTAAGGTAGTTCCCAGATGAAGGTGTCTCCATAGGACCGCAAACACTACTATGAAGAAGCTGCATAGGACAACATACATAGGTGTTTGCATAGGACAACACACATCACTATGAATAAATTGCAATTTATGAGAAACTCTAATTGAACCATCTTTTGGGAAGGAGGAACACTTCAGTTTTCCCAAAATATTGCCTTCACATACATGTTTAGAGGGTGTCTCAAGTTTGGGTAGAGAGGATGCCATTGCAGATTTTTGCAAGCGAAGTAAGTTAGCAAAGTTCGGATAACCAAAGTGTGCATGTCAAATTTTCGCATATGAGATAGCCTAAGAATCATGAACTTCACATGCTGAACCATTCACAGATTTCGCATAGTCTATGATTATACAACCCTTGACATAAAATGCCAGAAGCAATAATAACATCACCATTTGAGAGGTCATGAAATGTACATCTGTCATTAACAAATTCGACAATCAATCCAATCTTGGCTAATGCTGAATCTGATAATAGATTATTCTTGATCCCTGGCATATATAAGGCATCTCACAATGTGAAAGAACTTTCATCGGCAATAGTCAAAATGATCTTTCGAACTTCCATTACAAGACAAGAGGAGTTGTTAGCACTTGTAACAGTATTCCTTTTAGGGGCAGGGCCCATGCTCAAGTGAAGTGAATAAACTGTTCTGCAAGGTAATATGTTTGGTTGCACCACTATCAATGTACCAAACATCTGAGTCTACCGCATACATACACTGCTCATGAGAAGATAGGTCATAGCTTCAAACAATAGTAAATGCCCATTTTTCATTCTGAACAAGATTAGTAGACTTTGCTTTAGGTGTAGAGGCCTCTACAACAACCATTCCAACCTTTTTTTTTTTCTTTGCCTTCTTTAGAGCCCTTTTAGAAAACTCTTTGATCGTTTGCCTTACAGTACTTGCAAAGTCATCTTTGTCTTCCATCTTTGATTGTGCAACATTAGCAGATTTTTGTAGATGAGCCCCATTTACCTTTGCCCATTGACTAGCTAAGAAATCTTGATGTGCAACACACATAATTGACCTGTTGTGCCTGGACTGATCTTCTTGCAACAAAACACATACTAACTCCTTAAATCTTAAGGCATTTGGATTTCCTTTCATCATCAAACGAAGAGTAGAAGCAAAACTATGATATGAAATTGGAAAATTATGAAGAAGAGTCTACACGAAGAGTATGCGCAAGTGAACTATTTGGCAAGATTGCATCAATAGAAATCAACTGCACCTTCAAACCTTTGATCTTTGTCAAAAAACTATCCATTGAAACTTGTTCATTCATATGCTCTTTCCTAGTATACTGTTGTAAGAGTATTCCAAGTATCTTTTGTTGGCTTGCAAGAGTGAATGTCAGGGATAATGGCACATTTGATAGGCAAAGCTATCAATGCATGTTTCTATGCATCTTTGTTGGAAACAATGTCAGAATAGCATAAAACCCTAATTTGCAGCAACCCTAATTTCTGGTATCAGCCAAATTTTGGTCATAGAAGGTTAAAAATTACTATCGGCTCATCAGTTAGTATGTGAAGAGAGCTTTCATTTGCTATATAACATTCAATCATCAGAGGTCCATAAATGGTAGAAAACCCTAGCCCTAATTTCTGCTCAAAAAGTTTTTTTACATAATTTACTACGGAAATATGTCCAGATTTGACTTCACAAAAAAAATGTTCATTGAAATTTACTAATTCTTATGTTGATAAGTGTCCTAATGATTTTTTAATCTTTTCATTTGTTCAAGTTGATCATTCGTAAATTCAATAGAAAAGGGGAATTTCGTAATCAATATGATAGATATTTTGGGGGTTCTTTCACTCTTCATTTATAGTTTTATCTTAATATTTTTTATTTTTTCATTTTTCTTTTTTTGTTTTGTGTCTGACTATACATTATTTGGTCATTTTTTTTCAAAATTTTATTTAGTTATTACTATTTTTTATTTTTCAAAAGAATTTATTTTTATTATATATTTTTTAAAGCTTCATTTCTATATATTTGTTTTTAAATTTAAGATTTGCTTATAGTTTTTTATTCTTGTTCATTTTGTATTGGCTTTCTTATTTGTTTGTATTTTTCATGACTTTTGATCTTATTCTTTTGTATAGTGTCTTGCTTTGGTTGTCGGTTTTTTCTTATGTGTTTGTGCTTGTGCTCTTTATCTTGAGTTGGTAAGTTTGGATAACTCTGAACTTGTATGTATGTATAATATAATGTATGTATGTTTCTCTCCCCCCTCCCTCTCTTTCCCCCCTCTGCCTTCTCTTCCCCCTCTTCCCTCCCTCCATTTCTGATTGGGCTGCCCTGAGATTGCTGTTAGCGTTTATTTTTGTGTGCACTAGTATTATTTTTTTGAAAAAGAGCAAAGCTTCTGCTGTGTGCACTTTAAGAGGTGGTCACCCTCTGCATCTCGCTCGGAGGTGAAGTGTTTGTACTACATCATCCACACCTGGGCCACCATACACGTGTGCGTACGTGTTCGCGTGCGCGCACACAGACACACACACGATGGGCATAATAGAAACATTTTGCGATTAAGGTGGCTATGTGGATATTTTCATCTATCATGGCATTTATAATTACTCTAAAGACATGTAAGAAATGACAATGACATGAGCGATAGTTTGTACGGTGCAGTACTAGGATTCATCTAGTACTTGTTGGGTTGCGATGTACTTAACGTTTTAGACCAGAACATGAGTTTAGGTGCCTGAGTCCAAACTCATATATGCTAAAGGAGTCAGTCTGATCGTTCTGATATCAAGAATAAAGCTTGAATGCAGGCTCCTGAGCACACTGACTTTTAGTCTTGGTCTGTTGAAGCTCATAGCAATGCACACCCTCCAAAATTCATATGCTACACTAGCATTAGGGCCGTATTTCTGATGTGAATTTCACAGATTACTTGGTCTCTGGTCATCTAACACATCATTTCAATCTTGTATTGATTGTTTCTTGTTAAAGCTGTTGTTTAGTGATTGTGCTTTTGCTTTTTTATCCTAGCATTATTCATCTTTAATGCATGCAGCTGTGTGCACACCAACATGCATGCATGCATGCATTTACATGTGCATGTGGATGCTCTCTCTCTCTCTCTCTCTGTGGCATGTTCAGGTGCATGCATGTGCACACACAACAGAGAAGGCAAAGACCTATAGGAACATCTGAACGGTAAAACTCAACATGTTTTTTTAAGGATAAGAAATAATAACTTTGCTGTCTTTATTGTTATGTTTGCAAACAAAACAAAATAGTCTTGCTGAAATGATTATTTTATTTTCTGGACCGATGTTTTCTCCAGATCTTGAACTCTGAGAAGGGACAAGATAGGGGAGTTGTCGCTGATCTGAAAAGAGCTCAACTTATATAATCGAGACTTGAACACCATGATTTCCTTAGCTTCTGTGATTGGGGTGAGTGGCATAAATGATCTAAGTTTTTTGCCCACAGTTATATTCGATTGCTTTGCTTATTGGGCAGCTATGTAAAGGGCATAGTCAGTTACCTTTTTTCTTGCAAAGCTCTCTTAATTCTGTGTCGTGCATTGCACACTGTAATATATATGACAGAGCTTTTGATGCTTTTTTCCTTTGAGATGGGCCCTGTTTTTAAGTTCCAGAAGGAGTATGCATGGTGAGAAGCCATTTACTCGGCTCAAAAGACACTTATATACATGTATTCACATGCTTCATAACAATTTTTATTCCTTCTGCTTCTCTCTGCTTTCCTTTCCTTCCACCAGAACCCATGTATCTCTGCACTCTTATGGGAGTTCTTTTGAGTGCATACAGTTAATGTTGAAGCAAGAAAAAGTGGACTTGCATTTATTGATGTAAAAAAGTCTAGCAGAAGTGAGGCAGATTATTGGAAATGGCTGCCATCTTTGATTCTAATCTGATATTCACAATTTTAGGGCAAGCAAATTGAAATTGTAAGATAAAAATCTTGCTTCCTCGGCATTTTAATTTTTACTTGGGTCAGGTTTGTGGTGGCTGCAGTCAATTTTGTTCGGTTGGTACATTGTTAATTGTGATAGCGTTGTAGAAGATAATTCTCCTACACTTGATTTAGAAGGGGTAATGTATGAGCAGGACAAGGAAGAAGGAAAGTTGAGAGAATCCTGCTACTGAGTTACATAGAGTAAGATTAGACATTGAATGAGAGTGGGTTTTATACAAACAAATACTGTGTGAAAAATTCATGGTTTTTCTCTCTTCCTTTCCCTCTCTTACACATGAATTTGTGGAAATTAGTCGCCGTACAAAATCTACATTAAAAAAGGAAACAAAATATGCCAAGTTGTCGGGGTGGGTGGTGTAGTGATAAAACACATCGTATGTTTGGACTGAAGGTCCAAAGTTTAATACCGGCAGGTCGTGCTGACATTAGCCCCTGATGTGGGGGATTAAGGGGCCATCAGGTGCTTGCATTGTTCTCGGATTTCAAGCCTGATAGGAGAACAGTTTGAACACTGAACTTCCAAAAAAATGAAAATGCCAAGTGGCGTGTTATAGGTTAATATTTTACATAGGGACATCCTCCCAGGTGGTCTAGGGTGCAGGTGCAATTTATGCCTAACATTCTTTCCCCTGATATCCTGCTTCATCTTAGGTTATTTAATGTGTATTAGGCCTTGTTTTCAACCACATACATAGGCATGGTTTAAACATGGCTTTTTGTGCAGTGATGTATGGCATCAAGAGCGGATACATCATAGCTTGCGTTCTCGTGTGGATTCGTAACACCATGGTTTCCATTATGATATGCCATTGGAATGGCTTAGGCCAGGTCTTTATGGGATAGGATGTTTAATTTTATTCATCCCCCTTTTTTTTCTGTGAAGAGGGGAAAACATACATGTGTATCTAAGTAGGTACACGTGTGAAGTGAGGTAGGAAACATTTGTCATCTCATGAGATGCTTAATGGTCTTCAAGTTGTGAAGATTGATGTATTTGCAAACAAATTGTAATATTTTCATTGAGTTATTGCATTGACCGGATATGCGGATAAGAGCTTCTTCAAAGCTGAATTAAAGGTAGACCATGTATTTGTGTGGTTACGTAAGAGAAATGATGAGGCTTGCTTGCAAAGTGTGAATATGTAATTATAGAGAAACACTACAAATATCCTGAGAGGAAGTCTCCATAGAGAGCTCTTGAATGCAGGATGGTCTTCGGGGTAGTTGTGATCAATGGGAAGGTATTTGATCTTGTGTATGCATTGGATCATGGTGGATGGAATTGATATACATATAGAAGGTTCAGGGAGAGAAACTTGCAAGGTGTGTGGCCATTATGTCCTGTTACAGATACACTCTTTCAAAAAGTAAATAATGATATTTGGGGTCCCTCATGTGCAATCAAGGGGGAGGGAAAAAACGTTTTCATTATGACCATAACACAACAACTTTATGTTTTTGGTGTTACAAGAAGTTGCTATCATTGCCTTTGCTAAGAAGCTTGGTTTATTGAGCAAATGCAGGTCATTTCTAATGCAGCTTTATGTCATCTTGGCAGTTTTGGTTGCCCTCTGTTGTGATATGTGAGACATGCTAATGCTTAGTTAGGCTTTTTTACCGTGCAAAATGATAGACCTTATTGCATCACAAGGCATAAATATCAAGAATGATGTGTGAGAAATACAAAAGTCAAGATAAGAAAAAAGAATGCTTCCATGAGATCGAGGCAGAGAGAAATAATAGGTACTACATAATGGTGGATGGTACACAGAACTATCTTATGAAGTATGTTTTGGGTATTGAAGGATGCATGTGCATGTGCGCACGTGAGGACACACACACACACGAGTACACTCAAAGGAGTGGAAGTGTTGTTGCTCCACTAGTTTACATGTAAAGTGGAATTGACATAGGGAACTGAAGCTGTAAATTGGCAAGTTAAAGATAAGGCTTGTTGTGGTCATTTGTCTACATGGGTATAACATGAGTGTAGAGCAGATATCAAACAAGATCTAATTTGTGGAAATGACTTAATACATGAGTAAGTACATGGAGTCGAAATCAAATATTGTATGTCTTTTGGTAAAAGTATAACATTTGAATGTATTGAAATTCATCTCCTTGATAAAAAAATATTCGTTGTTTGCATAATTCAATCTTGAACCTTGATTGATGTCAAGAGGAAGGAAAGAGTAGAGCTCTTCCACACATGCAAACTTATGAACAAGAAGAGTGGATCACACAAGGGTGGAGGCAAGAACAAAACTTTTTCTTCTATTACAAATGTACATGAACGACCTCAGTGCAATAGAACAAGTCGTCCAATAAACATAAAGAAAAGGACATAAGAGAAACTGAGTTAGGAAGATAACTATGTGATCACTCTTGGTCGTAAGTATATTAGTGAGGTTCAACGAAAATATCTATGGAGCATACTTATGTAATCATAAGAAATGCCTAAAAAAAAAAGGGATCTTGGAGCATCATTTGTTGAGCTTGATATTTCAATATTCTCTCCCCTCAAGCTCAACATCATCTCTCATATTCTGAATATCATCCAAAATTTCTTAAGCTCCTTTCCAAGTGCTTTGATAAAGGTATCAACAATCTAGTCATCTTCCTTCTCATAAACGATATCAATATCACTTGTCAAAATCTTCTCCCTCATAAAATGCTAGTGTACCTCTATGTTTCCTTTCACATGAAATAAGTTTTTTTTTTCTACTATGCTTGTTACAATAGATGACAAATGCTTGATTGCAATTCCCAAACTTGTAAGTAATAATTCAAGCCATTTGACCTCACATCTTGCCATTGCAACACCTCTTTACTAAGACTTTGTATTAGATAGAGAAACAATAGGAATCTTTTTATTGCTCCATGTAATAGCAACACATTTTTGGGAGCATGAAATCCTTGGTAGATCTATCTAAAACAATGCTAGCTAAGTTTGCATCAATGTGTGCATATTTATGTATAGCAACATTAGCCTCATAAAATAATGCATATTCCAAAGAAGCCTAGACATACTGTAATGTACGTCTTAGTGTGTTCAAATGTGCCATTCTTGGAATTTTCTTAAACTTGATCTGAACTCCTACAATGTATCTCAAATTTGGTTGCTTGGTTGTGAGATATATCAGACTTTGCATGATCTTCCTATTTATGAAATATTTTCCATGACTTTTATATAGTATACAATTTCAAATCAATCTAATGGTAGTGAAATTGGTTTGCAATCAACCATACCATACTTCTCCAACATAGTCAATGCATATTGTTTTTATGACAACCATTTATGTTTTTCTATATGCATAACTTATATGCCGAAAATGGGATGCAATATCCCAAAGTCTTCCGTATCAAAGTCTTGCATGCAAAGATTCATCATAGATTGCATGTTATATTTTATCGCACTAGAAACAATTGATTCATCTACATAAATGATGACATGAGAAATCTCATCATGAATCTTTCTTACAATGAGTGATCATCATACTTACAAAACTTGATAAAATTTATTTTTTTTGGAACAACCATTCATCTTTTTCTATATGACCAAAAAGTAATTCAACTCCCTAAAATATTCTATATCAAATTCTTGGATGAAGTTCATAACATGTATGTTATATTCATTGTCACTAGCAATAATTAATTCACCAACATAAATGGCAGCAACAATCTCATTATGAATCTTCCTTAAAATGATTGATATGCATCACATAGATATATCCGAAAGGATTCAAGTAGGTTTCAATTCTTACATGAAATGCATGAGAGTCTTGTTTAAGTCTATACATGGCTTTCTTTAGACAAATCTTGGGTGCTTTGAATCTTCAAAACCACATGGATAGTCCATGCAAATTTCTTCTTGTAACTCACCATGTAAAAAGGCATTCTTTACATCCATATGATGCAGTATCCACCCTTTTGCTTCAACCAACACTATAAGTGCTCTAACACTAACCCATCTTAGATACTAGCTTGAATGTCTCTTCATAATTGATTCCATATGTTTGCACATATTCCTTTGCTACCAATCTTTCTTTATGCATGCTTGTGATATTGTCTTATAAACATGTCTCTAACCTAAGTTTTTTTTTTCTTTTGTTTAGCAGTAGGACTTGCTTCCAAGTTTCATTTACATAAAGTGGAATCATTTCCTCATGCATAGGTTTCTTACATCTTGCATTTCCAATAGCACCTCGAAAACAAGCAAGTTTTATACATTGTAAGATCTTTTTCATATACACATTGATGAATCTTTTAACAATCACAAGTTAATCTTTGTATAGATTTCTACTAGGTTCGCTAGGTCTTATATCACTTCTTTTTGTTTTGTGACTTGAACGTGCCTTTCTGAGCCTTTGAATTTTTATAGTATTTCAAACTTCTTGTCAAGGCTTTGTTGTGTTCCACTTGTGGCATCATTTGCACCTTTAAAATTTGTAGTCTCCATTTGTATCTTAGGAATATCATCAACCTTTTCTTTGCCTTTCTTTGATGTACTAGATAAATTCTCATTTGAGATAAAATTAAGTTGTAGCATTTATATACATTTTTATTAAGGTATTACAATTGAAAATCTAACTTTTTCTTTCAAATCAAGATCATCCTTAGCTCATTTGGAACATGTATACTATGTAGCAAAAATAAATGGTTTCATGTTTGATAAGTTAGATTTCTTACATGCAAACTTCTTCTCTAGTGTAACTCGATGTACAACAATAGTTGGAGTTAGTTTTATTCATAGTACATACGACAATGAATACACCTACTGCTCAATAATAGTGAGACATGTTTTTCTCTATGATCAATGCTCTAGCTATTTTTGCAATAGGTCCTAATGAGAAGCATATTGCTGATTTTAAGGTTGATCTACATGCCTCATTGAGATGTTAGATTTGGGTCATTTGCATCATTATTTGGGCATTCAATTCATGCAAGTTGATGGCGGAATAGCTCTATATCAAACAAAATATATTGACATATTATTGCAGCATTTTGGCCTTGAGGAGTGCAAACCCATTGCCACTCTCATGGAAATAGGTTTATGGTTGATTCTTCATGATGCTAGAGATGAATTTGATGTTGTTCTCTATTAGTAGGTTATTGGATGCTTGACTTACTTATGCATTACTTGGCCAGACATTCAATTTGCTGTCTCACAGATGAGCAGGTTTATGCATTGCCCATGTGTCAAGCATTGGTAGGTAGTTAAGCACATCTTTCGCTACTTGAGTGGTACTCGACTACTTGGATTGTTTTATCCCAAGGGGGGGATCACTACTGCCAGATTTACATGATTTTTCTGACTCTAACTTGGCTGGTTGCTATGACACTCATGTGTCCACGAGTGGTGTTTGCTTCATGCTTGGTAACTCATGCATATCTTGGTTGAGCAAGAGGCAGTGTATTGTGGCCACTTCTAGTTATGAGGTTGAGTATAGGACAGCTTTCACACCAACTGTTGAGTGTGTGTGTGTTGCTCTAATGCCTTATGGTTGATTGGGGTGTTGGTCAGTCTTTTGCCACCACCATCTTCATTCACTGTCAGAGTGCATTGGCAGTTGCGAGAAACTCTGTGTTCCATGCTCATGCTAAGCACATTGAGGTGCACTATCAATATGTCAAGGAGAGGTTCTCTACTGGAGAGTTGAGTTTGGCATATGTGCCCACACATGAGAACATTGTAGACCTTTTCACAAAGGCTCTGCCTATAGAGAAGTTTGAAGCTTTCCGCAAAGCTTTGGGCTTACTTCCTTTTATGGATTGATTCCACATAGCTTGGAACTTCTTTATACATGAGTGCCAGTTCCTTGTTCACCGCATCACTCCTAGGGAGGATTTGTTGATATATTTAGGTCGTGATGTGTGTGAACGCACTAGGGACGTTGGGATACTTTTTTCCCTCTTTAGGAGGTTTTGTATATATGCCTATAACCATAACGGGTCACTTATCTTTGTATATTTTCTTGGTAATACATTCAGTATTGTGTGTTGAGCTCCAAGCTTCTTCTTCTTCCTTGTGTTGTTTGCATGCTTTCATAGACCTCAAAGTCCAAAAAGGCAAACCCTCCCTTATGCACACAATTCAGAGAAATAAAGGTCAAAAGTGGAAAAGATATGAAGTGAAAGCAGTATGCAAGAGTTTATGACTGGCTCCCAATTTAAAATTTTGTTTCCATAAAGTCACTACAATATATAATAGGGAGTCATTGGCTTTACAAAAAAATGGTACTTGGGACATCAAACTATGCACCAAGATACACTAGCAATTGAAGCCACGTACGTAAGAGAATCGACACACAATCAAAGGCATGATTAGCAATTATTGGACTAAGGAGTTAGACAAAGGGGCAAGAGAGAGTGAGACACTTGCACAATACATGCACAAAGAAGCAAGGTGTGGAAGGAGAGTGAAAAGTGTGCTTAGAAAGGATGCAGAGGGATTGCACAAAGAGCAACAAGGAGGGCAACTAAGGTGGGACAGAGAACCATCAAGTAGGTGTTGCACATCAATAGAAAATGACCTTCCTTTAACCTTATTGGAAGCTTGAGTGCAAGGTGTGCACAAGGGCAAGCTACTAGACAAGGTTGGGGACTGGCATAGAGAAGGTTGACTGCCCTAGTCATTGTGATATTTTTGTACACTTGTGTATGTGCTCTTTGGCTTAAGTGCTATCATGTAGAGAGAATTTTGTTTCATTCTAGACAAATTTATTGTATTCTTTATGATTAATCAAGACACGGAGGCTTTCGGTGTAATTTTTCTATTTTCTTCTCCTCCATTCTTCTCCTAGAAACACTCAAATACCTTTCAGCTAAAGACTCCCCTGACAAAATTTGGCACGACCAGTGGGACAAGGCGGCTTGAGCATAGGAGAACCAATATTACCAAGTGAAGAAGAAGTGCAAAGGTGTCGACAACATTGAAGAGGTTATCTTCCCTTTCCTTGGAATTATCTTAGCCTAAGGAATAGGATGCACAACTCATGACATCAACTCCAGTCATAAACTTTACGAGTCCCTTGCAAAACAACAAGAAGGAAATTCATACGTAGGCCAGCCAACCGTCTTTCATTCACATCATCAATAGGAAGTATGGCAGCTCAAGTAGACTTAGAAACTCTACTTTCATGACTGAATATTAAATTTCCCTCATTTATAGGATTAGCACATGAAGACCCTGATGAGCATGTAAGAAGATTCTTAGCCCAATTTAAAACAAGGGGGTTAATGGGAAGAGAAGATGCATTTCTAATCCTATTCCCAACAACATTGGAAGGTCTAGGTGACAAATGGTTTAGTCAATTTGCAGACAACCATTTTACTACTTGGGGCTTAATGAAGGATGCCTTCAAGACACAGTTCCAACAAGGAAATATGAGAGAAACATCATTGAAGAACTAGAGACCCCACAACTAGGTATAGGGGAGACATTCTTGAATTTGTTACCAGGGTGAAAGCACTTATGGCTCAACTACTAGACCCTCCCCATGATTTTTTTGTCAAGAAGTGGCTGGCTAAACCACTTCCAATATCCACATAGTGCAAGATTAAGGAGTTAGGGCTCCACACAACAACAATCGAAGAATTCATTTCTACAGCAACAAGGTTAGAGCAAATTAGACATCAATATGGAATTGGCTCTTCTAGTCTACCATACCCTATGGAACCTGAAGAGTCAGTAACACAATTGAGGAAAGAGCTTGAGTTCTTAAAAAGAAACAAGCCCCACAAAGAAGAAGAAAGTGAAGTAACTCAACTAAGGCATGAGATTGAAGCATTGAAGCTACAAAATGAAGAGGAGGCCCAAGCAGAAGAATTGGCACAACTTTGACAAGAGCTACAAGAACTTCATGGAGGTGGCATCAAAAGTGGACTATGGTGCACCATGTGTAACAAACAAGGCCATGTGGTAAGTGAGTGCCCTCTCTTACGTGTAGATTGCCAGTTGTGTAGGAAAGTTGGCCATGAAGCCCATGAGTGTCATTCAAGAATGCATGCATAAGCATACTAGGGATACGGAGGAGTCCAACCACCTACAAATGTAATAGTTGCTTCACTAACTCAAAGTAACACCTACAACCCACATCCTCAGGGTAATTTTAGAAATGGGCATAGAAGGCCAATCGTTTGCTTGAGGTGTGGGGAATGTGGACATTATCAAAGAAAATGCCCTATGCCAAAAAATTTTCCTCGAAGAAATTGCCTAGAAGCTAGAGATCACTAGACCATTTGTTGCCCAAAGAACAAAGCATCTAGATCATGGCCTCACATTTAGATGATCTTAGTGAGTAAGAAAAAGGTGACAGAAGAAGCTAACATGCCATCACCATATGCTAGAGTAGTACATTTAGAAGAAATAGACTCTTTTGTTATGGAGACAAGAAGAAAAGGGAAAGCTCAAGTAGAAACATGCTAAGAGAGAAGAACATATGGAATGTACAAGGACAAAGGGACACATGAGGATAGACCCACTCCAAGTGAAGAGACACAATTAAAACAAGAGCTTCCAAGCAGAAGTGATGTCATTGGGCATGCATTCAAGAGGGCTGTAGCTCAATGATGAGTAGCACCTCCTTTAATGTCAATCCGGGAAGACATGAGGATGGTATGATGACCTCGAGCAAGTGAATGCACAAGTGCGTGAGTGAGAAGCACACTAACATGCACACACATACACACACACACGCACACACAGTAAGACCAAGAGGAAGACAATGGAGTTCTTTTAGATTACTTCCAAAATGCTCATACAAGTTCAAATCTATTACAAGCTAACCTCAAAAATGAGCTCTCTAGCTCTATTTATAGTTTTTGACTAGTTTTTGGCCTTGTCTAGACCTAGTGGCCGGCCTAGTTAAAAATTAGGTTCTGTGGTCTATTTGGAGGTTCAAACGGAGTCTAAAAAATGTGAAAACTGATGCGTAGGTGCTTCTAAAGCTCCTCAAGCTCAAGGAATCCTTGGCTTGCAAAAAATGGAGCTACAAAAATATGAAATGATATTTACAATGGTTTTTAGTGATGAAAATCACTATTTTTGTAGGGATTTCTTCTAACAGTGTGACATACATTTCCTGGAGCTCCCTACTTGCTCCTCCTTCTTGTGTGCCCACCTCTTAGATGCATGAAAAATTTAGATGGTCTACTTGCCAGATCTTCTTTGACTACTCTGTCTGCTTGTGCCTTCTCTTCGCTCCGACTCCCTTCGTAGGCTTCCTTGTCTTGTGAGTCCTTCAGTTCCTTGACTACCGCCAACACCCCCCTTCTCTCGCATCTGTCGTCTCTGACAGACCCTTATTGAGTGGGTCGTTGGATGTAGTACTCCACAACGTCGGTAGCTAAATGATGTTCTGCTATTCTCAACCCTTTGGCCATACAGTGAGTAGGGCATCCTAGTCTACTGGCCCTGGAACTTCTCGATGTGGCATACGTAGCTTTTCTGAATGTAGGGCTTGTTCCACCGCAAATAACTGTAATAGATGAGATGGTCTGGGAATGAATATCTCGGAATGATATTCCCAGAACCCGGTGATGAACATTTCTTCAAACGTCTGTTTGAAGCAGGCAGGTAGATACTTTATCCGAGCATGCCACGCGTATACAACATTAATGGATGGTGTGGTGCTCATATCGTAGACAAGGTCCTGATTGCCTTCATTAAATCCAATGGCCGAAAGATGAGGTTCTTTGATGTTCTTAAATGTCCTGAATGTAACCAACATGAGCTCAAAAATTTTTAGGCACATCTGTTCCATGACATCTGGGACATTCTTGAACCTGACTGCCTAGTGTCGGATGGTTGAAATCATGTAGTTGACTGTGGGTTGGCCATTATGAGGTGCTAGGTACACATAATTTAACCACTTTTCACATCCTTTAACCGTCAAAACTGTTTTGGTGTACTTCGGCCAAGACCTTCTTCGAAAGACAGTGCAGTAGCAGAGATTATACTTGATATATAGAGGCATGTTATTCCACGTGCGTACCATCTCAGGGTAGGTTTCAAGCAGGCGGATCCTCCAAGTAGGTTGATGTATATTCCCCTGCTTGGCACTTGCAGGGATCTCATCCGGTGCAAACTGTGTCGTCGAGGTTGGTTCTTTTGTTGTGCGTTGCTTGATTTCAGCATTGTAATCTGCCATTAATACACAGAATGGAACATACAGATCATCGGATGTGCCAATCCACCTATGATGGGAGAGGTTTCTAAAGTAATCCGATTTTATGACAACTTCTTCCAATCGTGACATAGACACTATCTGAACTGCAACTCTCTCATCATGGGTTGTAGCAACCTTCTCCAACCTTTGCATCCATTCAGGCGCTTCGATCTCAATCGTGTCCATTCCTTCTTTTGTTTGCTTACCGCCGGGTGTTGGCATGGGAACATATGGGTCTTCAAAGATCTCCTCCACTTGAATTGGCACTAAGTCTTCAGGTTCCGGTTTCGCCAGGGGAGAGGGTTGACATTCGTATTGAAGAACTTTACTTCGTAGTTCCTCTAGTTCTGCTCTGAGTTCTGCGACTTCTGCAAATGTGTCGAATGCGGTTGTGACTTTGCTTGGTGACTGCTGCTGAGTTGCCAATTGCTTTAGTAGATCATCTCTTTCTCTTTCTAATGCTGCATGGGCTTCCAGGAGGTCGACATGGGTTTCCAAGACGATTTGCATACTTTCAGATGGAATAGCCTTGAAATTCTCTGGGTCGATTTCATGCGGGGAACCTTCCATTGCTGCTTCTAGGTTCTCTTCGTTCTGTTTCTGCAATCTTTTATTCTCTTCGAGTGCTGCGGACATGTGCTTCCGTAGTAAGGTGAGGTTGCGTCAAAGTTTGAGATTGTCTGTGATCTGCACATGTAATATGTCATCGACTTGTTTTTTTTCTTCAATATCTAACTGGGGTGGATTGGCTACTAACTGCTCATGTTGTTCCTGCAAAGTGGCATGCTATTGTTGTAGTAGCCGCTTTTCCCTCTCTAAGTCAATGAATCTTCCTTGTAATGTTTCATGGCTTCTGAACAGACTTGTATGCTGAGCATCTAGGTGCTGATAATGCTGTTGTAGCTGAGACATACACTAGTACATGTTATTAAATACATTATTAATGGGAGTGGATGCGAGAAAGGTGTTGAATGCAGAAGGGAAGGGAAAAGGGAATGGGAGCGTGTATGCTGTGCTTGAAAAGGGTGAAGTTGGTGGTGGGGGGATGGGAGATTGTGGCCGTATGGGGGGAGGGAGAGGTGCGGAGGTGGGTGATATGTCCATGAGATCAAAAGTGGATGCAGTCGTGGGAGTGATTGTGAACATGGGAATTGTGGGTGCGGTGATGGTGGTGAAGGTGTAAAGTGGTGTGTGTAGTTGTGAATATGAACCACCAGGAAGTGTGATAGGGGGAACGGGGTTTTCCATTGCTACAGTTAGAATTACAGAGTCAGTAGTAGTGTAAACAAGAGAGGTGGTGATCGGTTGTGTAGGTTGTGTGGATTGACTAACGGTCTGTGCTTCGGTATGGGAAGTGGATCTTGAGGCAGTGACATTAGTGGTTTCACTGGTTGTGGGAGGTGAAAGTGGTGGAGTTGGAGGGAGAGGGGGTAGGGGGGGTGACGGGTGTGCACTAGATGTATGGGCTTCCTCAGTGTCATGAATGGTATGAGCCATGCCTGTGGTTGTGGATGTGGTGCCCTGTGGTTCTGATACTAATACATTCATTTGTTTTCCTGATCGAGGGGGGCGTTTGCCGTATCGACGCTCTGATCTTCTTGAGTGTGCAAGAGCTGTATGCACCATCTCAGGTATCCCCAACGCATCAGATATCATGTCAAGGGTTGCTCGGTATTGCTCATCCACACCTTCCTCCTCAAGGATTTGGTTCATGAGGGCTTTTCCTGCTGCCAAGGATAGTTTGTGCTGTTTTTGAACTCAGTTGATAGTATCATATAGCTTTTTCAATTGCTTCGTATAAGCCGGGGCACCCTCAAGTTCCTGTAGAACTTCTTGCTCATATTCATACTCTTCTTCATCAAACAGTCCTTCTTGTTCCTCCTCTTGCTCCTCTTCTTCATCATCCTCCACTTCGACTACCGTTGGTTGGATCGGGTGGGGTTGGACAGTATCTGTCTGCTGCCCGCTTGCCTGCTCTGCTCCACTTCTAAATTGGTAGCATTGATTATTCTGGCCACCTCCTCATCCGTTAGATCTTCCAATGTAAAGCCATGAGGAAACTCTAAGTCAGTTGGTACTGGTGGAAACACTAGGTTCGGGTCTTCTGTGCTGTGCCTTGGTAACCTTATAGTGAATGGTTGCACTCGCTGGGAAGCCATGGGGTGGTTTCTGGTGTCAGTGTCGCACCACGGGCCTGTGCACAGGGCATCTGAACCGCGTCTCTCATTTTCTTGGATGGAGGCCCTGCGGTGGATAGTCGACGTTGGAATTCTTGCACCCTGGTCCAAATAAGTGCCCTTTGAACTGGCACATCATATGCCAAGCATCTGTACACAATCCTTGTGAGAGCACAACATCCATACAGTACTGACTTTTGCTTCTTATACCACCGTTGATGAGCCAAGTGGATTTGGTCAATAATCTAGTGAGGCATGTTGATTGTCAAATCAAAGGCATCTGCTAAATATAGACTGAACCATATCTTCTTGGGTGGCATTGTGAACCTCTCTTGCGCGGGGAATGCGAAATGCTGCATGCACATCCGAAGATGAACGGCAATAGTAGGTGTCATTGCCACCATATCCTTTAGTTTCGTCAGATTCCTGTTCTTCATGTTGTCGGGAACCATAGTCTCTTTCTCGGTGGGAATATGCATACCTTTCATGTCGAGAGCTTCCCTCACCAAGTTGTTTGTCAATCTGAACCGCTTCAGCTCATTGCCCCTTGTGAGAGATGGGAGGACAAAAGTGCTGTATCCCTTTTTCTCTTTGCTCGGAGTGAGGGTGCTAATCAAATATGAGCACCTCAGAAAGTCGAGCTTCGGCAATTGGGCTTTGAAGTAATTGTACAGTCCCGCCTTCTTCCATATCGGTTTCAGTCCTTCATTATTTTGAAGTCTCTCAAATTCCCTGGTGAAGAAGTGATACCTGCCCCTGCGCCCGTTGAACTCTATCTCTGCCTCCCACAGGTAAGTGCCTTCTCCCAGTGGTCCTGCCACATCACTGAACCAATGTGAGTTTTTGCTGACTGGCATTGTGTGCCCCTGTGGAGGATTCTGCACCGGTATGGCATGTAATGCTCTCAATGCCACTGGACGTTCCTTCAATTCCTCCTCAATGGGAAGACTTTCAATGTCCACAATCTGAGGGCTAGTGCCTGCTTGGGAGCTAGTTCTTGCAGCCTCGGCCATATTGAAGGGACTGGTCACCTGTTCTGTGAGAATATACAAATGAACGTTAACATTGCAAATGGACACCAAGTGGTCACGTGTCCCCATTACAACATTAACAAGAGGTTTTAGTGATATGTTAGTTAGTCAGTGAGTGCTCGGTGATTGTGGGTGTGGTTAGTGGATGGATTGTCCTAGGAGCGAAATGGAGAGATGTAATGTGAGAATGATGCAGTTAGTAGGTGGTGGTGAATTTACAAATGGGGTCGGGGGGTTTGTTACACGCTTTGGGCTGCCAAACAAACATAATGGCTGTTGGTCTTGATTTTGTGGAGACTCTAGAGGGCTTTATAAGAGTGTTTGCTTGGAAATGAGGCTTTTTAGGGACCCATTTACAAGTGATTCTACTTGTGCTCATGGGAGAGTATGTGTTCGTTCGTGATGTATAAGAATGGGTATCCGATGTTCGAGTAAGTGAACCATGTTGTGCAAGGTGTGGTTTCGGTGTAGCTATTTGAGCCCGCAAGCAAGCCTTCGGCACCCAAATTTGTTGTGATTGTGGGCTGGCCCTCATCGACTTCTTGGGTACCCAGATATACCTCACTTTCACCGAAGAAGTTTTGGACGACTTCTTATTAGTGTCGTGTTGTTGAGCACTAATAGGAAGTTGAGCCAGTTGTGGTGGCTTGACCGTAACAAGATGCTCGCCTTTCCGTACCCACACTTGTTTTGGTGGTTGAGACACCGTGCTTTGTATTTTCTTTGTGCTCGAGCATAAGTTGGCTGCTTCTTCTGCATTTGATCTGCCTTTGGTTGCTGCATCCCTGTGGCTTTTGGAAAAGAAGGGAGATCCGTTGTACCCTTATGCTTGTAGTTTGATTTATGCTTGTTGAGACAACCATCCTTCTGCATCACATAGTTTTGGACAAGAATAGCATTGTCAGCTTCATGTGTACCCCTGGAAGGACCAGGAGTCTATGCCTTTCCTAGTTCCTTAAGTGCTCCATTATCTAACTCAACTGTAATTCGACTCTGATTTACCCATACCTGAAGGAGTCCACTTCTTAGGTTTAGGTTGACTGCATGATCATAGATCCAGTCTTGACCCAAGACAAGAGGTTCGGTGAGATCCTCGTCTTGACACATTAGTACTTTAACTGTCAGTAAAAGATCATGAATATAGAGGGGAAGTTCCACCTCGCCCATGCAAGGGGTTTCCACACCTCCCAATCCTATAAGATATGCTTCTATAGGATTGACATTTAATTTCAACTTTTGACAGTAAGAAAATTTAATAGCACTAGTGGCTGCACCTGAGTCAATCAAGGCCCTTACAGTCCTTGCACTCTTTTCTTGTCCTATCTCTAAGGTTACAAAAGGACGTCGATCAATTATTCTATGAGAATTATTACTTGAAACTTTGCACATAGCCACATGATATCCTTGAGCTGCATAGTCATCTGTCCTAAGCTGATCTCTACCTTGCCTTCTCAACTTCATCCTTCGGATGCGTTCTAAAGCTTCTGCTTGCACCTCTTCTCGAATTCGCTTTTCTTCTTCCTTGCGTTTCTTGGCAGTGTTAAGTCGATTTAGCATCTCTTCAGTCAGGGGTTCTTGATATAATTTGACTCGGCACCCGCTGATGTAGCTCGAAAGAATATCACCTTCTAAGGTGGCCAATTGTACTGCTCCACTCGTTGAGATCCTATTTATGATCATAGGTCCATAGCCACGTTTCTCTAATTTTCTTGCATGTTGCTTCAAAGTGTAGACTAAAACTAAATCTCCTGCCTTCAAACCTTTATCCTTGACATGGGCATCAAAGTATACCTTCTGTCTTTTCTTAGCTGCATATATTCCCGCTGCCGCTCTTAGTCTTGTCTCACCTAATCGTTCCAAGTCAAGCATCCTCGAAGAGAGTTCATGACCCGTCCATTCATGCTCCTGTGCTACTTTCAGTGTAGGTATCAAGAAGTCCAATGGTAGCACTGCATTTTGGCCAAATACCATATGAAAGGGTGTGGCTTCGAGTACCGTTTTATAGGCAACTCGGTATGCCCAAACAACATGGTGTAACTGTTTGTCCCAATCAGAGCGTTTATTATTCACTAGTTTGGTCAACACATTGCACAGAATCTTATTTGTGCTTTTGGCTTGCCCATTAGCTTGTGGGTGATAGGGGGCGGACTTCTTGTGTACTACCAAGAATTCTTGGAGAAGATGTTCAATAACTTCATTCAAGAAGTGGGTGCCTCTATCACTTACTAGCTCTATGGGTAGCCGGTATCTAGTGAACACATTCTCAAATAAGAACTTAGCAGTCGTCTGAGCATCATTCTTTGTCGTAGCTTTTACCTCTACCCACTTGGTTAAATAGTCCGTGGCCACAATGATATATTCAACATGTGGACCCTTAGCTGGGGGATTAATCCGACCAACAAAGTCTATTCCCCACTTAGAGAATGCACGTCCACCCATCATAGGTTTCAGTGGCATCTCATCTTTGGGTATAGGATATTGAGTTCGCTGACAAACATCACACCTCTTCACATAGGTATGTGCATCCATGTGAAGGGTCGGCCACCAAAGTCCTGCAAATAGGATTGCCTTGATCACCCGATCTGGTCCAAAGTGTCCTCCTGCTACACCTTGGTGAGCAGTTTCCAAGATCTTGAGATATTCACTCTCATGGCCACATAGTCTCAGGTAACCATCTTCACCACGCTTGTATAGATTATCACCAATAAGTGAGTAGTCTAGGGCTTCTTGTTCTAGACTTCTTCGTCTGGCCAGTGTCATATCTTGAGGGAATGTTTTCGTCCTCAAGAAGGCTACTAGTGGTTCACTCCAATCTGGCACTATGGACATTTGATAAAGAGTGGCATGCTCCATTGGTGGTTTAGTGAAGCAGATTGGGCATTCCTTACACAACTTTTGGACATCAGCTTCCATCGTCGGCCAATGCACTCCGAGTCTCCTTAGTGTCTGTAGGGTTCGTTGCTTTGAGTCGTGTTGCTCTAATGCACCTACATGTGCTAATTGCAACCATTTTGCGTACTCGTCCTCTTCCACACAACAAGCTAGGATCCCTTGATCTGTATGCTTGTACATAGTTCCTGCCATGATAAGGTACTTTTGGGCTTTTACTACCTCCCTATCTTGAGTGTTTATGACTGGGTGGTTAGGCCCGTATGTCAACACTGGCACTAATGGCTTAGCCCACTGAGGTACAACTTGCAAATTAAACAAGTAAGCATCAGGAAGTTCATCTGATACTCCTTGTGGGGCTTCTCCAGATGTGAGCCTAGAGAGGTGGTCTGCTCTCAAGTGAGTCTTGCCTTTCCTCACCACGACCTCAAAGTTATATTCCATTAGCAAGAGGAACCATCTTACTAATCGGCCTATATTGCATGGTTTGTTTACCAAGTATAATAATGCCTGATGATCGGTAAAAAATTTAAATTTATTTGCAAGCAAGTAATGTCTAAACTTTTTGACCGCATACACCATGCCTAATCCTTCTCGTTCAGTGGTGGTATAATTTCGTTCAGCTTCATTCAACTGTCTACTAGCATAGGCAATTGAAAGATCCATGTTACCTTCTCCCGTAGGTTGTGCAAGCACACATCCAATAGCATAATTGGATGCATCTACATGAACATGAAAGGGCTTATTCCAGTTTGGTGTGGTCAAGATTGGTGCTGAACACAATCTTCTTTTGAGCTCATTGAAAGAGTTTTCACATTCATCAGTCCACTCAAAGTTAGTCAAAAGTCCGTCAGAGGCTTGGCAATGATGGCATATATGTGTATAAAGCGTCGATAATAACCACAATGCCCCATGAAAGCTTGTACTTCCTTGACATTCTTTGGCCTAGGTAGCTTTGCTATGGCTCTCACTTCCTCCTCATCCGTGGATATGCCATTCTTTGACACTATGTGTCCTAGAAGTTTGCCTTGCCTGACCATGAAAACACACTTTTCTGGGTTCAGGCAGACTTGATATTCTCTACATTTGTCAAAGATTTGCCTGAGTTCTGGTATATGTGTCTGTCTAATGTTGGAATGAGCACAGAGGTCGTCAACATAGACTTCTAAATTCTTCCTGAGGAACTCTTTAAACACGTGACACATCAATCTTTGGAAGGTTGCAGGAGCATTGGTAAGCCCAAATGGAATTACCCTCAAGGCGAATATGCCCCACTCTGTGGCAAAAGCTGTCTTATGCTGATCTTCTAGAGCTATGGCTACCTGATTGTAGCCCGAAAATCCATCAAGGAAGCTGTACACTTCCTTGCCTGCTACTCTTTCTAGCAGATGCTCAATGATAGGAAGCGGATAGTTGTCTCGAATAGTGGCTGCATTAACCTTCTTCAGGTTAATGCACACACGTAACTTTCCATTCTTCTTGGGCACCACTACAATGGGGGATACCCAATCAATGTGCTCAATTTCATAGATGAATCCAGCTTCTACCAGTCTATCTATCTCCTCTTTGATCTTAGCAGCGTAGTTATCGTTATAAGTGTATGGCTTCTACTTGGATGGTTTGGCCTCTGCGGTCATGGGAATGGTGTGAGAGCATATGTCAGGGTCTACACCTTTCAGGTCCTTGTAGCTCCAAGCAAATACATCTCTGTATTCTCTTAGCAAGGCTATCAATTCACGCTCTTCTTCTTCCGTTAGGTCATGTCCTATGTAAGTACATCTCTCCTCTCCTTCTTCTAGGGCTACCACTATTTTCTTGGTGGTTTCTTTGTTAGCATAGGCCTCTCCTGATTGTGCCTCTCGTTTAGGCATTCTTATCATGATTCTTTTGTCGTCTATCTCATACTTTTTAAAATTGTCAGGGACCTCAAACAAAGACTCTTCCTCTTCTGGTGGGACTTCTCTCTTCTTCCTTTTCTTGCCCTCACTCTTGGTGGTCACTTGTGTGGTTAACCTCACATCATTAGTAAGCTCTTCGTGTCTCTGGGGTTGAAATTCTACTTCATAGAAGTATTCTTCATCTGATGCAAAAGGCGGGTCCATGATGATTGACTCTAGATCGGAGTCACTTGCATCCTCAAATGCATCAGGGCTAGGTTCACACTCTTCTAAAACTGCCTCCCCCATGATTGGAACTATGGAGAAGACTGAAATGTCATAGCCATCCTCATCACAGTGGGGTGTCCATTGTTCTTCATTGATGGCTACATCCATTGTTGCTAAAAATTCTGCCCAGCCGTGAGGTTCAAATTCTTCGTCCGAAAATACTACAGGTGCATAGGCTGGGTCTTGAATTGATCTATGTGTTTCCTTCGCACCTACCTCTCTGGCTTTTTCTCTCTTCTCTTCTTCTACGGCTACTTTGCACATCCAAAGTGGGTGTCTTCATGCATCCATGAGGATCCCGATCCTATGGAATGCACAGACTCCGTATCATCTTTGGCTCTATGAATGGGATTCCATTGGATAGGAGGGACATATCTATGAGAGTAATCTTTGAGGTTCATTTTGGTCGTAACACCTAAGTGTTGCAAGTACAAGGAATTGGTTCCCCAATCCTGTACTACTTGCAACTGTCGCATAAATGGTCTTCCCAAGATCATCTCATAGGCATGGTTCTTGCTAAAGTCGCAGATAGCAAATGTATGCTCAAACTCTACACCACAAGTGGTGAGAGTTATTCCTTCAAGTAGTCCTAAAGGCCTCTCTATGTGACCACCAGCCATCTGCAATTTCATCCTCGTGGGCCTGAGTGCTGGCTTGCCCCAACACTTCCATAGGGAAGTGGTAGCAATTGCAACTCCTGCACCAGAGTCTAGAATTGCCTTGGTTGTGTATCCTTGATGGGTGATGGGGAGATAGGTGTTTCCTTCTTCACCCTCACTCATATCTCCTATCTTGTCTAGAGGAATTTCTGGCACTGTTCTATGAGAACCTACCTGGGAACGTGGTTTCACTACTTCTGGCACTTGGTTAGCTACATGTTTCCATAATTCTGGCCTAACTTCGAGTAGCTCTTCTAAAGTGAGGTTGCACTGCACTTTAGTGTTCTTCATTACCTCCGTATTCCTAGGTATGACTGAGTTTTCATTCCTTACCATGACCGTGGGTGCTCTCATACAAGTAGACTTGGCTTCCCATGGGCTTGTGAAATGGGGTAGTTCTTGTATGGAATTAGATTTGAAATCTAATCTCTCCTGAGATTGAGTGCTCTCCTGCTCCCCATAAATGGAGGGAATATCTTGATGTGGATGTGTGGTATCCTTCTTTTGCTCTGATACCACTGATGTGGTTTTACTCGGCTCTGTCGATACCACTTCTTGTCGACGCGACGAAGGCTGAACCTTATTAAGCCTGCGGAATTTGCCACGCCCAAGAAGAACTAAGCTAGAGTGATTTAGAATACCTCTGTAATCAATCAATAGCTTAGCAAAGTTTATGACGCTCAACGTATAAGACTGCGCTCTAGATTCACTGAACAATTTCACCGAAACTTAAGCTGACTGTCACTAGACTGACACCGTAATCGTACCGGAATTGTACCGAAATGAACTTCAATTCTGTTTATAATTACTTCAAGTGAATGTTTATGAAGTAAGGGAGTGATGCATGAACTTCCTTAACTTACTGAACTCTTCCTGAAGTTTAAGGAAAAACTCCACTAGTTCAGAAAGCCTCTTTCCGGTCAGGCTTTGTACTGTGTGTAGATATCTTTTCCACCGGAAACATTAATCAACTGAAAGTAGAGATGTCTAGCTACAAAATAAGCTATCTCTCATACAAAACTTCGCATTACTCTGCGAGATCTACTTCGTTCTTCTACCGGAAATTACTCGTTTACTGAGAAACTGTAACCGACCAAAAATACGTTTACTGTGAAAACTTTAACTGTTAACTATCTTTAACCGTAGTATGACAATACTTCGGCCTCTTCACATACGAATAGTGCACAGAAGTTTCCACATGAACATGTGTTTTCTATTAGAGAAGATGTGTACAAATAGGCTTGGCCTCTTCTTGCTCAAGCTACAGAAACTCTCCTACAGTGAGTAGTTCCTTCCTACCATCTCTCTCAGATGAATACCCGACATTTCAGGTTTCTATTATTCATCTTTACATACGCGATCTCTGGCGTCTTCTTCTACATACACGATCTTTGGCGTCTTCTTCTAACCATAACTAAAGATCTCTGTCTCTCCCTCTCTATCTCTCTCTATATATATATGTATCTTCTTTTATTTGTGCTCTTATTTATACTGCGCGCTCTTCTCACGCACGTTCTTGTTCGCACTTCCCTTCTATTATTTCTATGCACGTTCTCTCTATGTACAGTTTGATTCGGTGTAGCGAACTCTGATCCTCAAAGATTCTGTACTGTACATAACGGTCGTGGATTTGTCCCTCCACTAAGGCTTTTGATTTTCTTTAATTCTGCTTCTCTTTTTCTTTCTTTGTCTGTACGTCAAATTCGTGAGTGTTTCTTCAACAGCTCCCCCTCAATCACTAATTTGACATCTTCCGGTCTTTCATATATCTTTCTTTCTTTTATACCTGCCATCTCTTTGAATCTGTTTGTCTTCGTTCCATCCAAGCTCTTTGTCAAAATGTCTGCAATTTGATCTTTTGTCGGAGTGTATATTATTTCTATCTCTTTCTCGATTATCTTTTCCCTCAGGAAATGATACTGAATCTCTATGTGCTTTGTTCTTGCATGAAATACTGGGTTTGCTGCAAGATACAACGAGCTCATGTTATCTCCATGTATGATAGGTATACCTTGATCAATACCCATGCTTTTGAACAAGGTCTGCATCCATATTATTTCTTTAGCTGCTTCTACGAGTCCTTTGTATTCGGCTTCTGTTCATGATAACGCTACTGTGTGTTGCTTCTTTGAACACCAGCTTACCAGCTTATCTCCTAGGTATATCATATACCCGTGCGTTGATCTTCTGTCATCTTGACTTCCAGCCCAGTCTGAGTCACTGTATGCTTTCAGCTTTATATCTGATGTAAAAGGATAATATAATCCTTCTTTTATAGTCCTTTTGACGTATCTAAGACTCTTTGTCCTGCAACCCAATGTTGATCTGTCGGACAATGCATGAATTGTGAGAGAACTCCCACTGCATAACTAAGATCTGGTCTCGTTAGCGTAGCATAAATTAAACTTCCTACTAATGACTGATATTTCTTCATATCTTTAAATTCTGCACCACTGTATCTGCTGAGTTTATGATTTACTTCAAGCGGTGTTGAAGCTTCTCTGCAATTCTCCATATTAAACTTCTTCAGTAAGTTTAGGAGATACCTTTCTTGTGAAACATATACACCATGGTCTGTGTATGTGATTTCCATTCCTAGAAAGTATGACAAATTTCCTAGATCACTGATCTTGAACTCTCTTTCAAGTAGTTTCTTTACTTCTGTAATCCCTTCATCTGAGGTTCCTGTGATTATTAAGTCATCTACATAAATACAAATGTAGATCATACCTTCTTCTGTTCTCTTTATGAGTAGAATTGTGTTTGCCTTTGAACTTTGGTATCCAAGTTCATTCAGATATTTCACAAGTCTGTAATTCCAAGCTCTTGGAGCTTGCTTCAGTCCATAAAGTGCTTTTCTTAATCTGCAGACAAAGTTTGGGTATCTGAAACTTTCGAACCCTTCAGGTTGTTCCATGTACACTTCATCAGAAATGTATCCATTCAGAAATGCGTTCTTTATATCTAGCTGACTTAGCTTCCATCCTTTTGATGCAGCTACAACAATTACTGTCCTTATGGTTGACATTCTTGCCACCGGACTAAACGTCTCATCATAATCTATGCCATGCGTCTGGGCATAGCCTTTGACCACCAGCCTTGCTTTGTATCTGGCTATCCTTCCATCTGCAAATTTCTTTATTTTGAAAACCCATTTATTGCCGATTACTTTCTTACCATTTGGGTTCGGAACAAGTTCCCATGTCTTGTTCTCTTCCAGTGCGCTGATTTCTTCTTTCATTGCTTCTTCCCATTGCTTCTTGCCTTTAGCTTCATCATAGCTCTGTGGTTCTTCATCATCTTTGACCATATATGCATAATCTTTTTGAGTTATGTATGAGGTATCATATGAATACCTTTTTGGTTGTCTTCTAGTCCTGCTTGACCTTCTTGGCTCTTCATAAGTGTCTGAATACACTTCTTCATCTTCATTTCTCATGCCTGATCCGATCCTGGACGTACTTGCCTGTATATGATCTTCATCTCTGTTCACCTGCACAATTGATTTTCCTTTTTCTTTCCTTCTTACCTCTTCTTCAATTTCTTCAGTCGTGCGACTTTGATCTGCATACCAGCTTTTCTGTTCATCAAAAGTAACATCTCTAGAAACAATAAACTGTTAAGTTAGAGGACCCCATAACCTATAACCCATCTGTTTTTCATCGTATCCGACGAACACATATTTCTCTGCTTTCGGTTCAAGATTATGTCTCAGTTGTGATGGTACATAAGCATATGCTACTGATCCAAACACTTTGCAATGATCAAGTGTTGGCTTCTTTCCCCACCAAGCTTCATAAGGGGTCATTCCTTCTAATGCTGTACATGGTAATCTGTTTACCAAGTATGTAGTTGTGTTTACAGCTTCAGCCCAAAGATAATTTGGACAATCTTTTTCGTTTAGCATAGCTCGTGCAAATTCAACTAGAACTCGGTTCCTTCTTTCTGCTACTCCATTTTGTTGTGGTGTATATCTGCAGGTTATTTCTCTCTTAATACCTGCGTTCCAAAGATAGTCATTGAATTCTCGGGAGAAGTATTCTCCCCCTCCATCAGACCTCAGTCTTTTAAGTTTTAGTCCGGTAAGTCTTTCAGCATATGCATGAAAATGCCTGAAAGCTCCAAACACTTCTGATTTCTCTTTCAAAACATAAAGAGTTATCCACCTTGTTGCATCATCAATGAATAAGACATAGTACCTCGATCCGCTGATTGATCCTTCTTTCGTTGGCCCCCATACATCTGTATGAATAAGCTCGAGTACTCCATCATGTTTGAATCCTTTCTTCTGGAAAGGTAACCTGTGGGCTTTTCCCATCTGACATGCTTCGCACTTATGAATCATATGTTGATTCTGTATGTTCGGTAATCCCAGTACTGACTGATTTGAAATCATAGCTTTAATTCCTTTTTCATTGAAATGGCCTAATCTCTTATGCTATAGATCAAGTTCTGTAATGATCTTTTCTCCATGTGTGAGCAATGCTTGGCCAATGTTCCCTTGTACTCTTAAAGTAAAGAGTCTTCCTTCTTTCTTTCCATAGACAATCTGATTATATCCGTTCTCGGGATCTTCTACAAATACTCCTTTGTTTGTAAATTTGACCTGAAAAACTTTCTCAACTATCTGTCCTACGCTGATCAAATTTTTCGGTATTGTTGGAACATACAGAACATTTGTTAGCAAATTTGCTCCACTCTTACATTTCACTTTTCCAATTGAATGTACACTATGCCTCGTATTGTCACCTGTTTGAACAGTGTGACTAGAACTACCTTTTTCTAGTTCTGACATCAGTTCTATATTTCCTGACAAATGATTAGAGCATCCAGAATCAATGTAAAATACCTTTAGGTCTTCATTTTCTGATGTGCTGATAGAGTTCATCATCAATGATGTATGACTTTCATTCTGCGTGTCATTTGCGTAGTTGTTGTAGGTGGTGTTGTAGGATTGATTCTGTCCCCAACTTCTCGCTCCACCTCTACCATAACCTCCTCTTTGGCCTTGTCTGCCTCTTTGATATCTTCCGCTCCTAGTTATGCTATTATTGTTCTGATTCTGATTTGATCCTTGTTGATTGTGCCAACAATCATGAGCCAGATGATTACTTAATCCACAAATCCAGCAAGCCTTCTTGTTGGTATTCTGGCTACTTCTTCCTCTTCCAAAACCTCTTGCTCTTCCTCTGCCAGTGCCTTTACCTCTTGCGTAATAGGCCTGAGAGATTGACTCTTCTTCATCTTTTGGTTTACCTTTGTCTTTCTTCTTGTTCTTTATGTACATCGTTGAACTTTGTCCTTTGTCTCCATCTCCTTTCAGGTCTTGCTCATATGTGAGCATCAAACCAAGCAACTGATTTAAATCTGGCACAAAATGATTTAAAGAAAGTTCAGTTGAGAGTACGAAAGGTTTCCACCTTTCATCTCCTCTCAAACCTGTTAGCAGTTGCGCTATCAATCTGTGATCTTCGACATCTTCATTTATGGATCCAAGACTATCTGCTAGATCCTTCATCTTAGTAACATAGTCACTAATGCTTTGACTCGACTTCTTTTTGAACGTTGTGAATTCGGACCATAAGCTAGCCTTCCTAGCTTTCGTAGTATTTTGGAAATGATCTTCCAACGCACTCCATATGTCCTCCGCTTTCTCCAGACCTCTAATGTGCGGTAGTAGATGGTCTGTTACGATATTATAGATGTAGGCTCTTGGCGTTGCATCTTTCTTTTGCCACAGCTTCAAGGCTTCTAATTCTTCTTTTTCCGGTTGACTATCATCTTCGAAAGTCGGCTTCTTTTCTTATCCGGTCACATACATCATTAAGTCCTTACTCATAAGTAAGGCTTCCATGCGCATTACCCATGCAGTATAATTATCTCTGTCCATTTTGTCAATAGTAACGTGGTCTACCATAATTTTTCCAGTGAGTATGATGTTAAGGGTTTACCTTTCACAAACCTTTACTCTTGAGAATGACTTCAGAATACTTCTTGATACCGTTTGCTGTTGATCTCTTCAGCGTTCTTCTTTCCTTATGAAAGTTTTCGACTTCTCTTGTATCTTCACTTTCGGTTGTTCCTTGAGAACCTTTTTGCTTTTCAGAATCTTTCGGCTCTTGGGTCTAGCCTTCTCTGATTAGATATGCCTAGCTCTGATGTCCACTTGTAGTCGACTCGCCCTTGCTCTTGGATCTATCCTTGGCTCTGACGCCAGTTGAGGGTGGATATTCTGGCTCTGATACCACTGATGCGGATGTGTGGTATCCTTCTTTTGCTCTGATACCACTGATGTGGTTTTACTCGGCTTTGCCGATACCACTTCTTGTCGACGCGACGAAGGCTGAACCTTATTAAGGCTGCGGAATTCGCCACGCCCAAGAAGAACTAAGCTAGAGTGATTTAGAACACCTCTGTAATCAATCAATAGCTTAGCAAAGTTTTTGACACTCAACGTATAAGATTGCGCTCTAGATTCACTGAACAATTTCACTGAAACTTCAGTAGACTCTCACTGGACTGACACCGTAATCGTACCGCAATGAACTTCAATTCTGTTTATAATTACTTCAAGTGAATGTTTATGAAGTAAGGGAGTGATGCATGAACTTCCTTAAGTTACTGAACTCTTCCTAAAGTTTAAGGAAAAATTCCACTAGTTCAGAAAGCCTCTTTCCGGTCAGGCTTTGTACTGTGTGTAGATATCTTTTCCACCGGAAACATTAATCAACTGAAAGTAGAGATGTCTAGCTACAGAATGAGCTATCTCTCATACAAAACTTCGCATTACTCTGCGAGATCTACTTCGTTCTTCTACCGGAAATTACTCGTTTACTGAGAAACTGTAACTGACCAAAAATACGTTTACTGTGAAAACTTTAACTGTTAACTATCTTTAACCGTAGTATGACAATACTTCGGTCTCTTCACATACGAACAGTGCACACAAGTTTCCACATGAACATGTGTTTTCTATTAGAGAAGATGTGTACAAATAGGCTTGGCCTCTTTTTGCTCAGGCTACAGAAACTCTCCTACAGTGAGTAGTTCCTTCCTACCATCTCTCTCAGATGAATACCCGACATTTCAGGTTTCTGTTATTCATCTTTACATACGCGATCTCTGGCGTCTTCTTCTACATACGCGATCTTTGGCGTCTTCTTCTAACCATAACTAAAGCTCTCTGTCTCTCCCTCTCTATCTCTATATATATATGTATCTTCTTTTATTTGTGCTCTTATTTATACTGCGCGCTCTTCTCACGCACGTTCTTGTTCGCACTTCCCTTCTATTATTTCTATGCACGTTCTCTCTATGTACAGTTTGATTCGGTGTAATGAACTCTGATCCTCGAAGATTCTGTACTGTACATAACGGTCGTGGATTTGTCCCTCCACTAAGGCTTTTGATTTTCTTTGATTCTGCTTCTCTTTTTCTTTCTTTGTCTGTACGTCAAATTCGTGAGTGTTTCTTCAACATATCTTGTGGGAATTGATCATGTGCCTCATCCACAAGTTCAATGGGAGAAGGGACTTCACTTTCTTTAGCCCATTTGTCTTCTTGAATCTCTCGTAGGAGTTCTGGTGTGAACCGATTCATAGAAGAAGATGTGTCTGGCTCCGTGGAGTTAGGCACATAAGCGTCCTGGGTAGGAAGGCTTACTCTCTTACTTGTCTTGCCTTTACTTGGAGGGGTGGGTTCCTTTTCTGATTGTGCAATCAATCTTTCCAATCTTTCTAGCAATCCCTCAAAGTGCAACTGCGTCTTAGCTGAACTAGAGATGTTAAAGAGGCGACTGGCTTCAAACATGGTTTGAGCCAATTCCACCATCTTAGCACAAATTTTGGTTCGTTCAAGCTCTAGTTCTGCCCTAGGGTAACACTTTTCATGATCGGTTACATTTGGCCCTTCTTGGATTCTGGCCTGATATGCCTTAAGCATCATATTAAGGTCCTCGGGAGTGGGATCTGCTAAAATTGACCCTACTCTAGGGGGTGGTGGGCTCGTATGAGGCGGGTTGGAAGGGGTTGGATCGGATGGAGATGGGAATGGTGGTGGTGGCATAGTGTGAGAGGGAGTTTGAGATGTGAGTTCAACTATCCTAGCTTTTGTTTCTCTTAGGCTTTCCTCAAGTTCACTCATCTTCTTCGCCCATTGCCTCTTCATTCTTTCCTCTACTATCTCTCCAGGCTCTAGTCCTCTTCTTGGTTATGCTCTCAGTTTCACTAGGCTCAGCACTTTTTTCCTGGCCTAAACTTTGGTTCTGCTGCAAGGCTTGAGCTCTAGTGACTACATGTACCGGTGCAATGGAAGTCACACTCCCTGTCGAGTCTACAACTAACCCAATAACATTAATAGGAGTGATTTTTGGCATATTATTGGGATTCTTTGGGCAATCTCGTAAGAGATGCTCTTTGCCGCAATCTTGACAAAAGCCTTGGATTGTTACTGACTGGGGTTGTGTGGGTGCCGGCATGGGGCAATCACGAATGAGGTGATCTCCCTGACATCTGTAGCATGGCCCTCAACGGAATGGGGGTCTTACCTGCCTAGGTTGAGGTCTAGAGTTGGGGTTTGCGTACATGACATTAGTGTAATCTGGCTCCCAATTAGGTTCACTCGGTTCTTCACTATAGTAGGACTCACCATGTTCAGGAGACTGCATGTAGTAAGCATGTGGACTATCTATGTGAGTGGAATCAAAACTATGATCACTCGGGTCACTTTCTGAAAGCAATGGAGTCACTGGGACTATGGCTCTATTCAAATTTTCCTCAGCAACTGCATACTTTACAGGAATCACGTTAGCTGGGGTTGGAGGTTGTTGAGCTAACACAGGTTGAGGCCTTTGTTGGTTTTGGTAGGGTTGTTGATAGGATTGTTGTGGTCTACCATATTGCTGTGGAGGGTATTGGTTCTGGTATCTTCCCTGTTGTGGATAGGGCTGAGGTTAGGTTTGCCTGATTGCTTGCTTATTGTATGGGTAGTCTTGTGCTGTGTGATTTGTGTATCTCCGTTCTATGGTGCAATATTGGCTACTAGGGTTCACTTGGGGTTGAGCCATGATGGGACATACGTTCGCCATATGGTCACCACCGCAAGTATAACACCTCTTTACTGGGGCAAACCTTGGGATTTGTTTGCTAGTGACTCCTAGTTTTTGAGCTACTTTCTCCGCAAGTTCCTCAATTGATGTGGATTGCGAGGAAGAGAGGCTAGAGGCACTATCAGAATCTCTGTAGATTTTGGAAAGCTCTAACTCCTCCCCTAGGTTATCCTTGATGTCGATGCACATGCATACACACTCTTCTATCGTCCTAGGGTCCTTCAAGTACACATATGACCTCAGTTTGGTACTTAGCAATCCATCCAAGAATAAAGCCACTTGTTTGGCTGGTGTGGGTAACTCAGGAACATGGCATCTCTCAAGATATTGCCTAAATCTTCTTCCTACAAGTCTCACGGTCTCTTGAGGGGTCTGCTTGAAGCTATGTATCAATGAGGAAGTATTATGCCTTATGCCACTTTTAGAGAATTCAGTGATGAAAGCCTCTAAGAGTTGGTCTATGCTCCTAAACTGTCTCTCATTCAATGGTTGAAACCACGTAAGGGCTGTGTTCCTAAGGGTTAGACCAAAGGCATTATACTGCGTGAATAGGTCCTCAACTTGTTCAGCTCTCAAGACTTGCCTAAACTCAACCACATGATCATATGGGTCTCCTGTGCCATCGAAGTAGTTCTTCATGGACTTAACCAGCTGTGTAGGTCTCAAGGTTTTGTTGTGTTCCCTAGGCCTTGGTAGAGGGAAATCATCAGCATTCCTTTGGTTCCTTGGGGCTCTAAGTCCCTCGGGTTCCGCTCTATTTGTTTCCGTTCTCATTCTTTCTCTCCCCACTAGGTTGGCAAAGCTTACCTCAGGTCTATCTGTATGTCTGTCTCTTTGAGCTCCATGAGCTTGGGATGTTCCAACTCCTGGGTGACCAAAGGACACATTCGATCTTGGTTGGGGGAAAATAAATTCACCTTTCCAAGTATAAGCATGCCTATCATTTTCTGTAACCACAAAGATCCTCTCTGAAGCGTGATCTAAGTAGGTCACTCTGCCTGGGCTGTCACAATCTTTGAACTCATATATCATGATTGTTCCTACCTCATTCGGCTGATCAGATCTATACCTCCAAAAGGCTTCATCAGTCTCTCGGTTCAGGAGTAGATCTATGCTCTTATTGTCTTGGGAAATCCACTCTGGTGTGATAATCCTAGTGAGAACAGATTTTCCTCGGGGGGTTCTAGGTTCTACACCCATGTTTCCTTGCTCTAAGTCACCTATGTCCGTCTTAGGGATCACGTTTCCGAACTCGTCTGTCCTATCTGGGTGATTGGTGACTACATATATTGTTCCTTCTTTGTCCAAGTATGCTCCATTTTCAAACTTGATCGCTGGATGTTCTAGTCCAATGGATTGGTCAGGGTTTTTAATCTGGACCACAGATCTTCCTAGGCCGTCCTCATAGATGCTAGCACCTAATCAGTTGGTCCTAAGGTATTCCAACTGCGTCTTGTAGGGGCCTTCTACCCTATGTAAGTATGGCACACCTGAACTTCCTGTAGGTCTCTCCATACCATGGGACATCTCTGACTCACTAGTTTCAAAGCTAGGGTAGTGCGAATAATGGCTCAACTACTGGGCCTAAGACCTAGCAGTATGATTGACACTAGCCTCTGAAGATCTAAGACTCTGTCTATCTTTTCCTAGGTGTCGTCCTGATCTAAGGTTCATATGCTTAGCTGAGCAAACACAATTTTTACCCAAGGTACAACCTTGTTGCCGAGTTCTTCTGTATCAGTCACTTGATTCTTTTTAGTTGATTATTGTGTTTATGATCTTGTCTGATATCACGTCGTTAGGATCACTTGAGTTAATTTCCGCACTTGAATGTTGATCATCTCACATTAGGTTCTTTTTCTTTAAAGTTATCGGTCACACACAGATTATCTCTTGACTTGAACTTGATTTCTTAGATAGTCTTGACTTGTCTCGTGTCTATCGTTGCCCTGACTTACTTCTAGCACTACTCGCACTTAGCCTAAGCTAGAAATGGATAGAGGGTGTTGAGAATATTCCAACCTC
Organism: Ceratopteris richardii; assembly: GCA_020310875.1. Taxonomy (NCBI): domain Eukaryota; kingdom Viridiplantae; phylum Streptophyta; class Polypodiopsida; order Polypodiales; family Pteridaceae; genus Ceratopteris; species Ceratopteris richardii. Next base: position 72,743,349 of record CM035409.1, read on the forward strand.
TCTTGCAGATCCCGTGCTCTTTTGGTGCTCAAGAACCCAGTTCTCAAGCTTGCAGATTACCCTTGCTTTGGATGCCTTCTAGTGCTCTCAGTGGACCTGTAAAAGTCCCAAAGTTAGCTCAAGACTTAGATTCAAAGGACACAAGAAATCATTGTCATTCATGTAATTCAAAGATCAACTGTTCTTTTGGTTTTATGGAAAACAACCCTGAAGACCCCTTAGCTTTTCTTCCCCTGGATATAGTCCACTTAAAAATACTATGGCTAATAATCTTGATATTAATTTTATCGTAACCAGTGGAAGTTTTGGTAGTACTCCCCACGAGCTTTCCAACAAAACAAGAATGACAGCAAACGGATTTCGTATGAGAAAGTTAGATCAGTTCAGGGTTTTGGGACTAAAAGAGGGTTCAAACAGGCTAACAGTTCACAGGATTTTTCTCAAAACACATCTGTAGGGACCTCACAAAATGCCAATTAATAGACAAGTATGCCCAAAATTATCCCCAAATCTTGGAATATAAAACCCTAAAATTTTAGCCGAAAAAGCCTGTCAATCGCGATCGACAGGTCTGTCAATCGCGATCGATAGGTCTGTCAATCGCGATTGACAGAGGTGTCCGTCATGGCTGTCGATCGCGATCGACACGTCAATCGCGATCGACACGTCAATCGCGATCGACACGTCAATCGCGATCGACAGAGTCGGTCGTGGGTCCTGTCAGTCACGATCGAGGGTGTCAATCGTGATCGACACTTTTTTCGGGATTTTTGCCGTGATTTCAGTCGATCGGGGATGTGTCCGTCGCGATGGACATGTGGCAATGCGAGAAATTCAGTCAATCTCAAAATTCAGTCAATCGGGATCGACGGTGTCAATCGCGATTGACTGAGTCCTAAGTGGCAATCGGTCGGTCGTGGGGTTTGTCGATCACAATCGACAGGTCTGTCGATCGCGATTGATAGAAAAACACAGAATTTTTTAGTTTTGTTTAGTGATTTGGAATGTGCTCTTCATGTGTGTCATTGTGGTGTGCTTTGTTTTACCAAAAGATGAAATTTTCTGTCGATCGCGATCGATAGAGGTCTGCGACACAGAGACAGTTCTGAACTTTTCCGTACCTGCGCAGCGTGTTGGACACGATGATACAACAAGATCCTGCAAGGGTGCTCAAGAAACAGGCAAAAAAAACAATGCACACAAGTCGCTCTCTTGCTCTCTCTCACAAGTGGAATGAGGGAAATGGAAGGGAGAAGGTGATATGATAAAAAAACTGAAATTTTTGCGATGATGGAGATGGAGATCGGATATGGTGGGGATGATGATGGTGAGGTAAGAAAGAGCAAAATAAGAAAAAGTAAAGAGATTACCTACAACGCCAATGTCACAACTCTACGTCTTACCATCACACGCTCGTCCTCAAAGCTCGATCCCCGGCAACGACGCCAAAATTTGGTGTAGCTCAATGATGAGTAGTACCTGCTTTAATGTGAATCCGGGAAGACGTGAGGATGGTATGATGACCTCGAGGAAGTGAAGGCACAAGTGCGTGAGTGAGAAGCACACTAACATGCACACACATACACACACATGCGCACACACAGTAAGACCAAGAGGAAGACAATGGAGTTCTTTTAGATTACTTCCAAAATGCTCATACAAGTTCAAATCTATTACAAGCTAACCTCAAAAATGAGCTCTCTAGCTCTATTTATAGTTTTTGACTAGTTTTTGGCCTTGTCCAGACCTAGTGGCCGGCGTGGTTAAAAATTAGGTTCTTTGGCCTATTTGGAGGTTCAAACGGAGTCTAAAAAATGTGAAAACTGATGGGTAGGTGCTTCTAAAGCTCCTCAAGCTCAAGGACTCCTTGGCTTGCACAAGATGGAGCTACAAAAATATGAAATGATATTTACAATGGTTTTTTTTTTTAGTGATGAAAATCACTATTTTTGTAGGGATTTCTTCTAACAGTGTGACATACATTTCCTGGAGCTCCCTACTTGCTCCTCCTTCTTGTGTGCCCACCTCTTTGATGCATGAAAAATTTAGATGGCCTACTTGCCAGATCTTCTTTGACTACTCTGTTTGCTTGTGCCTTCTCTTCTCTCCGACTCCCTTCGTAGGCTTCCTTGTCTTGTGAGTCCTTCAGTTCCTTGACTACCGCCAACAAGGGCCCAGAAGGTGTTTGAACAGTTGCATATAACCCATGACCCTATGGAATATGAGGCTTCAAGGTAATTCAAATCTATTAAAAATGAGGTTAGTATTTTTGATCTAATAAATATGGATGTAAAATTTAGATAAGAAGTATTGCAGATTATTGATGAAGCCTCCACATCCACTCTAATGGCAAAGGCTGCTGCTATGAGTGAGGGTAAAGTTGTAGGGAAAGCCGCCCTTACAGATCATAAGTCACAATTCATAACTATTAGAGGACATCAATTACAAGGAGTTATTGAAGTATTTTGATGGCGATGCACCACGGTGCGCTCTCCTTCTCGAGAGCTCCATGACGATATCCTCGGAGTAAAAAACCAATCTCCTAATTCCACACAGAGTACTCCACACAAAGGCTGCAGAATACATAGAAAAACATGGTACTAAGGGAGCATGAAGACATACTTCTTAGGTCTTACAAATGCGATCGAACTTACAATCTATGAATGACCAGGCCACTATATGTTTTATTAAAGAACATATACAAAGAAGTGTTCGATGGCCATTTGGCGTTTCACATGGACACTAACGGTAACAACCTCCCACTAAAGGCCAATATGGCCAAAGTAACTATGGGAGAAAAATAAAGAATGATAAAGAATACCTGAGTGTAAGTATACAAACTATGCCTCCCACCTGATGGGCATGTTCCACAATATACAAGTGACTGTGTAAGATCATGAATCAAGTAACCCCCATCAAGTGACAAGAGTGTCGAAAGCTATCCTGTGGTAGAGCTTAAGTCAAAGCATCTGAAACATTATCTCGAGTGTGAACCTTCTCAAGAATAATGTGCTCAGTGGCTAAGCAATCTCTAATGAAGTGATACCTCACCTCAATGTGCTTGGTCTTTGCATGATAGACCGGATTCTTAGCCAAAGCAAACGAGGTACATGCTGAGGTAAACCCATATCACAAGCAATGTGCTTGGTCTTTGACTATCACTGAGCAAACGAGGTACATGCTGAGGTAAACCCATATCACAAGCAATACGAGAAAGCCACAATGCTTCCTTACATGCCTCACTTGCTGCAACATACTCTGTTTCTGTGGTGGAGATAGTTGTACGTCCTTGAAGACAAGATCTCCAAGAGATAGCACCGCTAATAAAATGAAAAATGTACCTTGATGTAGACTTACGATTGTCTACACAACTAGCATAGTCAGAATCTGTGTAACCAATAATGGATGCCTTCCCTCTACCTAAGTAGAAACTTGTCCTTAGTGTCACTCAGGTATCTTAAAATCATCTTGACCGCTTCCCAATGTTTCTTGCCAGGATTAGACATATATCTGCTCACAACTCCCATTACCATATATCTTATGCCTTCCCTCTACCTAAGTAGAAACTTGTCCTTAGTGCCACTCAGATATCTTAAAATCATCTTGACCGCTTCCCAACGTTTCTTGCCAGGATTAGACATATATCTGCTCACAACTCCCATATATCTGTTTCTTGCCAGGGTTAGACATATATCTGCTTCGTCTTGTAGCTACCATAGCGTACATGAGACTACCAACGACAGACTGATAGGGAATTTTGGTCATGAATTCCTTTTCCTCAACAGATTTGGGGCAATCATCCTTGCTCAATTTCACATATGTGAGTAAAGGTTTACTCAATGCCTTTTCACCCTGCATATTGAACCGATGAAGTACTTTGGATATGTACTCACTTTGAGACAAGTATATGCATCTTTTACTCCTATCACGAATAATGCGCATGCCAAGAATATGTTTGGCATCCCCCAAATCCTTCATATCAAATGTTTGACTGAAATTCTTTTTGAGAATTGACAAATCATAAGAGGACTTCCCAACAATCAACATATCATCGACCTAAAGTATCAAGCATATCAAGCTGCCATCTGAGCATCTCTTTGTGTAGAGACAGTGATCCTCATTGCTTCGAGAATAGCCTTGAGACTTCATAAATGCCTTAAACTTTTGGTACCATTGTCTAGGGGACTGTTTAAGTCCATACAAGCTCTTCTTAAGCTTACAAACTAGACTTTCCTTGCCAGGAACTACATAACCCTCTAGTTGTTCCATATAAATCTCATCTGTAAGATCTCCATGCAAGAAAGTAGTTTTCACATCCATTTGGACTAGCTCTAAGTTCTCCATTGCAACAAATCCAAGCAACATGCACAAGGTAATCGACTTGACCACTGGAGAGAAGATTTCCTCGAAATCAACACCATGTTGTTGCTTAAAACCCTTTGCAACGAGTCGTGCTTTATACTTTGGAGAAGCACTATGTGATGTGAATTTTAGCTTATATACCCATTTACATGGTAAAGCTTTCTTGCCCTTTGGCAAAGGTACTAGATCCCAAGTACCATTCTTGTGAATAGAACCCAACTCACTCTTCATGGCATGCTCCCACTTGACATGATCCTCTATCTGCATAGCCTCTTTGTAGCAAGAGGGCCCACCACCATCTGTTAGCATAACAAAATCTAAACCTGGAACATATCTATCAGGTGGATGTGAGACACGTGTAGAACGTCTCAATGGCTACTGAACAGGAACATGTGCAGACTAATCTGAATGGCCATTCTCTTGAACATCCCTATGTGCATCATTTTTATGCATGCTAACCCGAGGACTAGTATCCTCAAACACCACTCTTCTCACTTCAACCTCCTTAATGGGCTGTTTATGCATCTTAGACTCATTGAAAATGACATCACTACTTCTGATCACTGACCGTGTTTCAAGATCCCATAAGCAATATCCAAATTTTCCTTCTCAACCATATCCAAGAAAAATGCATTTCTTTGACTTATGGTCCAACTTTTGTCTAAGATTTTTGGGTATATGAACATATGCTTCACACTCAAAAACTCGAAGATGATCATAATATGGTGGCTTCCCTGTCCACAACTCTTGTGCCACAACTCTAGGTGAAAGGTTAATCACATGAACTGCAACCAATACTGCTTTTGTCCAAAAACCTTGTGAGAGGTTTGCATGATGCAACATAGAGACTAGTCTATCTTGAATAGTTCTATTCATCCTTTCAGCTACACCATTCTATACTAGGGCATAAGGAGCTATAAAATCTCTACGAATCCCTCTCGACTGATAGAAAAGGCTAAATTCATGTGAGGTATACTCACCCTCGTTATCTGAACGTAAAGCCTTAAGCTTAGTTCCTTTTTCAGTCTCAACTGAAGCAAGCCATTTTTTGAAAATAGGGAATACCTCATCCTTCAATTTGATAGGATATACCCAGACTTTTCTAGTAGCATCATCTATGAAAGTGACAAGGTAAAGAGAAACACCTAAGGACCTAGTGGGCATAGGACCACACACATCTGCATGAACGAGATCTAAAGGCTGAATTGAAGAGTCAATGTGCGCTCTATGCACATTTCTGGTTTGCTTTCCATATTGACAATGCTCACAAAATGAAAAATCAGAGAAAGATAACATAGGTAAATAGCCAGAACGAGAAAGATTTTCCATTCCACTATGAGATATATGCCAACCATGCTAAATACAAGTCATAGGCTATTCAGTAACAACTAACAAGTGTTCTTTCTATGATACAAATAAAGGTTAAAGTGAGCCAACTTTGCTTGCTTTTGCAATAACCATATTTCTCTTTGATATACGAAAGGACTTAGCATAGAAGACCACCTTGTAACCAAGGTCATCAAGTTGAGCAACTGACATCAAACTGCGTGATAACTGAGGTACATGGCATACATTATGCATAGTAAATCTTGAACCATCAATCAACTGCTCAACCACATCTCCAATCCCCACAACGTCACACTGGTAAGATGTCACCAAGTCTCACGGTACCAAGAGACTTTGCTGCATAATTAGAGAACCATTTTATGTGTGGTGTCACATGGAAAGAAGCACCAAAATCTAGCAGCCATGTGTGGGAAAGAGAATCAGCCATGAGAGCCTCAGTTGGCATAGTACTACCAAGTGTCAACACATCAGCATCACCAGAAATAACATTAATTTCTTCACTCTTCACAGTCAAAGTAGATGGTGCAGGTAACTGTTTAACATGCCCATCAACATTCTATCATTTACCTTTAACATTCTTTAATGCATAATAGTGTTTCTTCAGATGTACTTTCTTATGGCAATAATGGCATTCGATATCCCTCTTCCTTGATTTACTTCTACTCTTATTCCGTTGACCATTCTTTTCCTTGTTCTTGCTCTTGCCTCGTTGGTGATTCTTTCCTTGGTAAGAATCACGAACATTATATGCATCTCCACTCTGAGTGCCAACCATAGATTTTTTACGAATCTCCTCACTCAAGAGTGCTCCACACATGTCATCATAGATGAGTTTACCATCGGGTGCACTATTGCTAATAGTTGTGCAAAACATATCCCATGATGATGGCAGGGTGCATAACAGCAATACTGCTTTCATTTCATTATCCATATCCATTTTTTGAGCCTGTAACTGGGAAAATATAGCATCAAATTCATTTAGATGAGAAGCAACACTATCTGTGTCCTTCATGCAAAGGTCATATAATTTTTTCATCAGATACACTTTATTTGATGCCGTCTCTTTTTCATATGTATTACATAACTTATTCCAAAGCTCCTCTGCACTTTCACAGTCTAATACAGTAAAGTAAACATTATCTGCCAGGTGCAAGTGAATGGTAGACCTGGCCATTTCATCTAACTCATCCCAATCATCTTCATCCATGTTTGTAGGCTTCGTTGAAATTCTAGTTACTGGCTTCCACTGCCTCCTTTGAATCAGCACATCTTTAATCTGATTCTTCCATAGAGCAAAGTTTGTGCCATCAAATTTTCAGATCTCAAAATGGTCTTTGCCTTGTAAGTTATAGCTCCTCGAAACACTGGCACTAGACCCTGATCCACTAGACGCGCCTGAGACCTCTGATGCCATGATGGTGGAGAACTAAATGGAATGATAATGGAGCTAGAAGAGTCCAAACCCCAATGAATAAGTGTGTGAAGGAGTAAATCAACCACTGTATAGTTGACTAAACCAAAAATTTGGAAAAATTTTGCCAGAGTATCCTTTGCAAAATGAGCATATGAACAGTGTGAAAATATCATAAACCTGCAAGTATTGACATGTGTACCTGCATAGTGAATCATTGACTCCACTGCATATAAATTACCCAATAGAAGCCAACTAGACTTATCGAGAACCTATGAACAACTATCATACATCTCCTATGGCAAGGCTGGGTAAGTCTTCCACATGCATCACTGAAGAGACCCCAACATCTGGGTGTCTCCCAGTTAAGAAAACCTCACCATGACCCTCTTTTTCAAACTTAAAAGGCTTTATGCAAAAAACGTAACCGCTACCAATGACCACATGGACATACATAAGCGGTATCCACAGAAGCGTACATGGTGTGTATGTGCTCAATATATGTAGTAAAATGACACTAAAAGACTGAATGCACAACCCAAAAACTAGCCAACAACACTTGCAAGTGTCTGTCAACTTTGATGTTTTAGGCTCAAAAAACCTGCATAAATTTGCAACGGCTGCTCCCACCAAAAGTGAAAACCTTTCGAGAAACCTGTATTTTTATGAGAATGGCTGAAAACACAGCCCCAAAGGTTGATATTTATTGTTGAGGAAGTACAAAGAACACTCTTCTTGATGTTCTTGGACCTGTATGAAGAGAACTATGTGCGAAAGTACTCCAAAATGGCTCCAAAAAACACCCCAAAAATAGGCTTTGAAAGCAAAGAAAGAAGCTTTGAGGGACCAAAACATTTTCAAGGTTATGTAAACCTTAGTATTTTCCCTTCTTGAGATACCACAAGAGTCTTAGTGACAAGAGATTGCCACAGTTAAGCGAGCTTCGGGAGGAACAGTACTGGGATGGGTGACCTTCGGGAAGTATCGAGAACCTCTATCTTCCTTGATCGTTGAGGTCCTGCCTCGTGTGCAGCCAACAGCACCAACGGTTACTCAGATGACAAGGTATGTCAAAGTCTATGCCTTGGTTGCCGCCTTAGTTGCAATCCTTGAAGAAAGCGGGGGAGGGGGGGTGCTCGCTTCGCTCGCACAAAAGGAACAAAGCCTTTGCATCGAACTACTCTAATACCAATGAAGTATTTTGTTTGCGATGCACCACGGTGTGCTCTCTCTTCTTGAGAGCTCCACGATGATATCCTCGGAGTAGAAAATCGAGCTCCTAAGGCTGCACATAATACTCTGCACAGAGGATGCAGAATACGTAGAAAAACATAGTACTCAAGGAGCACAAAGAGAGACTTCTTAGGTCTTACAAATGCAGTCGAACTTACAATTTGTGACTGATCAGGCCACTATATGTTTTATTAAAGAACATATACAAAGAAATGTCCAGTGGCCATTCGGCCTTTCACATGGACTCTAACGGTAACAGTTATTGTGGATGGTGGCTCATGCATTAAATTAATACCTGAACAACACTATGGAAAAGCTTGGACTCAATCTTCAAGACCAACCAACTTCACTGCTACATTGGCTGATCAAAGCAGAGTGAGACCAATTGGAGTGGTCTTGCAAGTTCTTATGGAGGTTCAAGGTAACATTTTTACTTTGGACTTTGTTGTATTAAGGTAACCATAGGTAGATGGAGGATTTTCCTTGTTGATTGGGAGACCTTGGCTAAGGCATGCAAGTTTTGTACACGATTGGGACAAAGATACTATGTGGGTCCAACATAGAGGAAAAAACGTCAAATAGATATACTTGGAAGAAGGACCAGGCCACCAAGGACATACTAGCATGATGCAATTAGTTGGCATCTGTATGGAACAAGACATGGTGGATAACCCAAAGTTGGAGTCATATGAGGAAGAAGATATTTTGACTTGGCTGCAAGTGAAAAACTCATTCTCTTGTTATGGAGTTTTTCCAAATGATTTGAGTACAGAAGAAGCTTATGAAGACAAAGGTGAGATCATAGAGGTTGCTGGATTGGGAGAACCAGTGATAGACCATAGAAGAGGGAAGAAAACTCCTCTTAAAAGCTGCTTAGATGAAGCTGATCTGAATATGAAGAAGGAAACTACCTGCAAGGTGCAATCAATTGAAGATACTTCTTTTCCTATTCATGAAATCCCAATAGAATGGATGCAAGAAAAAGAAGAGAAAATTGATATCCAGAGTACTCTTGCATATGACACTAAGTCTATATGGGATAAAGTGTTGGAAAATCATAAGGATGGAGAGGAATCTTTGGACACATTGATGGATAAAAACCCATTCAAAGATATTTAGCTAGGCACCCAAGAAAAATCTCATCCTATATTAGTGGCTACTTGGTTGTGGAGTTACCCAAAGCTACTTTCAAAGGTAACATCTTTTATAAAACTTTATGCTGATGCATTTGCATGACATTACAAAGATTTAGGAGTGCCTACAAGGTTTGGGGAACATAGGATTCCATTGATAGAAGGAGCCAAACCAGTAAGGGGGAAAAGTTATAGATTAAATCCAAAGTCTGCTAAGGCAATCTACCTAGAGATGCAAAAAATGGAGGATGCGAGGATTGTCATTCCAATGGAACATTCACAATGGCTATCTCCCATGGTCATGTAAGACAATAGTTACGCAATATAACACAAGAGAAATAGCAAAGAAGATAACAGATATAGGAGAATCTCAACAATTTCCTACTAGCAGCAAGTACAAAGATGATGGCGTTGTCCACCCGTGCGCTCTCAAGGTAGAGCTTAAATGGTGATCTAGACAACTCTAGATAGGGAGATACAAGGTAGAGGTATGTTGGCTCAACTTGATATCTCAGGTAGTGCAGAAGTCATGTATATATAGGATCATGGGTGGCCTTCCGTGGACGGCTATACATGGGCGGTAGAGCATGGGCGGCCACCGCCCGCATAATTGCCATACACGGCTTAGACCGGTTGAACCGACCTAACAAATATAGATGATTTTTGAGTCTGACAAGGAATATTCTGTGGAATATTCCCTTTACTATCGCGCCGGGGGCGCTGCCCCCGGACCCCCACTAGGGGGCCCGCTGGCCCCCTAGGACCCCCAGCCAGGGGGCTCGCTGGCCCCCTTGGACCCCCCAGCCGGGGCTGCTCCCCGCTGCCCCGGACCCCCCAATTGGGGACCCTGGTAACTCCCTTTCCTTACAATACCTTACATGGTCCAATATGACCTTCATCCAACATGCAAGTTGGGATTCCCATCAATTGGGTAATGCACGCTTGGCTTCTCCTCATAACGGGGGCCTTAAAAAATGTGCATACAATCATGAGGGGTAGACATTGATCATATACTAACACCCCCACTCAATGTTTACCGATGAAAAATCAAGTAGGGTTCGGTCCTATGCCCATCTGTTGAAGATGTCTGTTGAGCTGCTCTCTTCCAAGTGCTTTAGTGAATATGTCAGCACAATTTGCCTCTGTTGGGCAATATTCTAGCTCCACAATTTCATCTTCAATTAGCTCCCGAATGTAATGGTACTGTACTTCTATGTGTTTGGTGCGAGCATGAAATACTGGGTTCTTTGCAATAGCCATACAACTTTGATTATCACACTTGAGTACAGTCGCCATATTTGATGGAAAGCCTAGATCTACAAGAATTCTCCTTAACCAGACTGCCTCACAAGAAGCAAAACAAGCTACTTTGTACTCTGCTTCAGTCGAGGAGAGAGCGAGAGTTGGTTGCTTTCTACTTACCCAAGAAAATATTCCTGAACCAAGTGAGAAACAATATCCAGAAACTGATTTTCTAGAATCACAATCTCCAGCCCAATCTGAATCACAATATCCTTGGAGTGTATCACTTGTGGTATAAAAAATACCAAAATCCAAGGTTCCTACAATGTACCTTAGAATTCGCATTCCAGCATTCCAGTGACTTTCCTTAGGTTTGTTGGAAAACCTGCTTAATACTCCAACAACATAGCTAATGTCTGGTCTAGTGTTGCACAGAAAAATAAGACTTCCAACGAGCTTCCTATACTTCTTAGCATCTACATCAGGCATGTTATCATCCATAGATAGCTTATGATTTACCTCCATAGGTGTGCTAGTTGGCTTGCAGTCCATCATTCCAAATGCCTTGAGAATCTCTTTGGCATATTTTTGTTGTGAGATGAAAATGCCATCCTTCCTTTGCCATACTATAATTCCCAAAAAAAAATGGAGTAGACCTAAGTCTGTCATTTCAAACTCAGTTCCCAAGCTGATCCGAGTTTGATTGATGAATTCTTGATGATCTCCTGTAATGATTAAATCATCTACATATACAATGACAACAACTAGCTTGCTATCCCTTTTCATTACATACAAGTAATCATCAGAAGTACTTCTTTCAAAACCCATATTTTTGAAAAAATGATCTATTCGTTGGTACCAAGCCCGTGGAGCTTGCTTAAGTCCATACAAAGATTTCTTCAACCTGCAAACTTTATTTTCTGAATTGGGCACCTCAAAACCTGGTGGTTGAGATACATATACCTCCTCCTTGAGGTGACCATTCAAAAATGCAGATTTGACATCCATCTGGAAAATAGGCCAGGCCTTTTGTGCAGCTACTGCAAGTACTGTCCGAATAGTTGTCATGCATGCTGTTGGTGCAAAAGTTTCTTGAACATCAAATCCTTCGATTTGTGAAAAACCCTGTGCAACTAATCTTGCCTTATACTTTTCTAATGTTCCATCTGCTTTATACTTAGCTTTCCAAATCCATTTAGTACCTATTACCTTCTTCTTTGGCGGCAAGTCGACTAGATCCCATGTATCATTTTTGAGTATACTATCATACTCCGACTGCATTGCCGCTCTCCAACCTCAATCATCAAGGGCTTCTTCAATGGTGGTAGGTTCCTTTATCGAGCCCATGATATCTGCCATTAGAGCCATGTTAACAATGTGTTCTGAGGCTCTTCTTTGCTCCTCTATTCTCTTTGATCTTCGTAATCCATCTGATGATGATTCTGGTACATCTACATGTGGATTGTGATCATCAAAGAGCTGTTGTGCCCACTTTGGTAGTGGCTTACGCTGTGCAGCTACAACTGGTTGGCTTTTTATTGAGGAAATTTCTCCATCAGATGTCTCCTCCTCCTCAACTTTAACATGTCTTTTGATAGGCACAAGGTGAGATATTTCTCCGTTTGATGAGATAGTAGATTTACCTTTATCTTCTACTAAGTGTGGTCGTTCATCAAACACCACATCTCGGCTGACAAAAATCTTCCTTGCCTCAGGATCCCACAACCTATATGCTTTAGACTCTTCACTATATCCTAGGAAGACACACTTTTTGCTTTTTGAATCCAACTTTGATCTTGTTGAATCAGGAATATGTGCATAACAGAAACAACCAAAAATTTTGAAATGCAAAACTGAAGGCTAGGCTTTTTACCAGAATATGCTTCTTGAGGAGTCATCCCCTTCAGAGCTTTTGTGTAGCTTCGACTGTCCTGTTCCTGCGCTCAACAACGCCATTTTGTTGAGGTGTATGAGCTGTGGTAAGTTGCCTTTTCACACCATGCTCCTTACAGTAATTGTTGAATTCTGTTGAAAAGAATTCACCTCCTCTATCTGTTCTAAATTTCTTCAGTTTCCTTCCTGATTCATTTTCTACATACTTATGCCACACTTTAAATTTTTCAAAAGCATCAGCCTTCTCTCGAATGAAATAAACCCACATATTTCTACTATAATCGTCGACTAACAGCAAGAAGTAGAAAGATCCTCCTAAAGCAGGTGTAGACATTTTACCGTGGAGATCAGCATGTACCAACTCTAGAGGAGCTTGAGATCGATTGCTGGTCTCTCTTGGAAATGCCTTTCATTGTTGCTTGCCCATCATACAAGCTTCACAAGGTTCCTGCAACTCTAAAAATGCAGGCAAATGAGCAACCATCCCTGTTCGTTGCATCTCCTTCAAAACTGCAAATCCGAGATGCCCAAATCGTTGGTGCCATAACCTGCTTAGATCTTTATCTTCTGTAGCAGTTAAAGCACTTAACTCATACAAGTTATCCCGTCGTATGCCTTTACCTACAACATTACCTGATGAATCCATGATTTCCGCACCACTCTTATTGAAGTGAACTTCGAGTCCACGATCTGTTATTGCAGAAATTGACAACAAATTTCTTTTGAGTGTAGGTACATAGAGAACATCGGATAACTTTTTCTCAACACCTGGAGAAGTGATAAAAGAGATGATTCCAGTTCCTTCAGCTGGACACTTGGAGTCATTTCCCACCACTACATTGATGGATTCCCGCAGAGGCACTAGGGAACTATACCAATCCTTTTTACTGGTCATATGGCGAGAAGCTCCACTATCTAAAATCCATGGCTCATCAACACGAGCTTGAGCAGATGAACATACCTCTTCAATAGCTACCCAAAGTTCCAGCTCTGTGTTGTTTGCAGACTCTTTGTTCTTCCATGATGATTTTACAGTCCCATTCCGTTCATCAGCTTGCTTCTTTCTGCAATCCTTGATGGCATGGCCTTTCTTTTCACAATAGAAGCAACTTCCCGTGAACTTTTTCTTCTTTGGCTTCTTCTTTGATCCTTCAGAAGAGCCTTTACCTTTTGCATTTGCTGAGAATGCAGCATCACTTGTACTTTGCCGATTCTTCAACCGCATCTCTTCTTCTAAAAGCATCACACAAAACTCTTCAAATGTAAGAGGAGTTGGTCTTACCTGAGTGTTAAGGGCTGTTACTAATCCATCATACTTTGCTGGAAGAACACGTACACATCTTCGAGCCATCTCTTCTGGTATTATAACAACACCAACTGCAGCCAATTGATCTTGAAGATGCTTTATCCGTTTGATAAAATCTTTAGCCTTTTCAGAATCATAATGCTTTTCATTTGCCAACTGATTTTCTAAATTTTATATCCTAGTGTGGTTCTTGGTCTCATATTGACAAGCCAATATGCCCCAAGCCTCATGTGCTTTAGTAGTATGTTGAAGTAAAGTAAGCACAGAATCACTTACACTAGTGACAATCGCACATAATGCATCAGCATTCCGCCTCTTCCAAGCTCGTAGAAGATCTGGATCTGGCTGAATCATCAATCTTGAATTTGCTGGATCTTCAACTGGTATAGGCTCTGGATCCAATCCCATCGGTCCCATGACAGTGTCAAGTAATTCATAGGAGTCCAAAATTGTAGAAATTTTGAACTTCCATAGTGTATAGTTGGTTCCATCCAGCTTCCCTTCAGTGAATGCAGGTGGACGAATTCTAATAGGTGCAGACATTAACATTAGCTGAAGCACCAAGACTAGTGTTCGACGATGAAGCCATCAAGTAATCACTCGAATAATCTACTGATATTCTAGTCTGCTAGTAGGTTAAAATAGTGATACTTCTCAAGCTATTCGAACCTTACAGCTCTGATACCATGTAAGACAATAGTTACACAATATAACACAAGAGCAATAGCAGAGAAGATAACAGATATAGGAGAATCTCAACATTTTCCTACTAGTAGCAAGTACAAAGATGATGGCGTTGTCCACCCGTGCGCTCTCAAGGTAGAGCTTAAATGGTGATCTAGACAACTCTAGATAGGGAGATAAAAGGTAGAGGTATGTTGGCTCAACTTGATATCTCAGGTAGTGGAGAAGTCATGTATATATAGGATCATGGGTGGCCTTCCGTGGACGGCTATACATAGGCGGTAGAGCGTGGGCGGCCACCACTCGCATAATTGCCATACACGCTTAGACCGGTTGAACCGACCTAACAAATATAAATGATTTCTGACTCTGACAGGGAATATTCTATGGAATATTCCCTTTACTGTCGTGCCGGGGGCGCTGCCCCCGGACCCCCACCAGGGGGCCCGTTGGCCCCCTTGGACCCCCCAGCCGGGGCTGCTCCCTGCTGCCCCGGACCCCCCAATTGGGGACCCTGGTAACTCCCTTTCCTTACAATACCTTACATGGTCCAATATGACCTTCATCCAACTGCAAGTTGGGATTCCCATCAATTGGGTAATGCACGCTTGGCTTCTCCTCATAACGGGGGCCTTAAAAAATGTGCATACAATCATGAGGGGTAGACATTGATCATATACTAACAGGTCATTGTACCGAAGAAGAATACAAAAAAATCTGCATATGTGTGGGTTTCAGAGCATTGAATAAGGTAACAATCTCGGATGGATTTTCTATGCCTTTTGTAGAGCAGGTTATAGAAGAAGTGGCTAGACATACACTGTACAACTTCATGGATGAATTCAACGGATATAACCAAATATCCATCCACCTGGAGGATAGGGGCAAGACAACCTTCATTACTCCTTAGGGCACATATTTTTATGTCAAGATGCCTTTTGGACTTGGAAATGCCCTAGCTACCTTCAATAGGTGTGAACCTTATTTTTGGACTCTTACTTTTGGAGGCCTTGTGGATTTTCATGGATGATTTTTCATCCTTCTTAGGTACTCATACCAGTACTCCTATGGATTTCTTAAATGACGATTTGGTTCAATTACAACAGGTTTTCAATGGATGCTAGGTGAAAAAATTGAAATCGAACCCTAATAAACGTCACTTCCTAGTGAGAGAAGGTACTCTCCTAGGACATGTAGTATCTAGCTCTTGACGCAAAAAAAATTGTAGCCATATTGAAGTTACCAAGGCCCAAATCACCAAAAGAAATTCATGGCTCTTTGGGTCATACTGGTTACCATAGGAGGTTTATTAAAATGTCTACAGATGTAGCTAGGCCTTTGGCTAGTCTCATAGGTAAGGAAGTCCCATTCAAGTGGGATGAAGAGGAGGAGATGGCTTATTAGACATTCATATTTGACAAGCCATTTCCTTGAGATTGGTCCCAAGTCTTCCATGTCCATGCAGATGCTAGTGCATATGTAGTGGGAACAATCCTCACTCAGCATATTGAAGAGTACAAGCTAGATAGACCCATCTAGTATGCCGGTTGAGTTTTGACCAAACCAAAAGTAAATTACAATACAACAAAAAGGGACTCCTTAGCAATGGTATTTGCTATCCAAAATTTTCACCATTAGTTGCTAGGGATAAGATTCATTATAATTACTGATCATCAATCACTCAGGTATCTGTTGAACAAGCCATATGCAACAAGAAGGGTATGGAGGTAGATAATTTTATTTCAAGAATTTGATTTTAGAATTGTACATAGACCAGACCAAGAAAATGTTATGGTCTGTCATCTGTCAAGGATTAAGGACCAAGCAATTGGAGTCAAAGACAAATTTCTAGATGGTGAGTTATTCTCTGTTAAAGCACAAGGGTGGTACGATGATATTAAAGATTTTCTCAAGACTGGAATGTATCTAGGTAAAGCCAACAATGTGAAAAGGAAGAGGTTTCTAATCAAAAGCAAGCCTTTTATGTTTATTAAAGGAAAGTTATATAGATATGGTAAGAATGATCATCTTCAAAAGTGCATGGAAGAAGAGGAGGCTAGGCAAATCCTCGATAATGCACATGAAGGACCTGTTGGTGGGCACCTCCCTAGACATATCATGAGTCATAGAATTCTTGATGCTGGAATGTATCCAACTAAAGCCAACATTGTGCAAGGGAAGAGGATTCTAATAAAAAGCAAGCCTTTTATGTTTATTGAATAGGGTTAGAGTGTTTCGAGGTTCAAAATTTTAATGGCACAAACTTTTCTCTATGGAAAATTAGATTAATTGTATTGATTTGGAGGAGGCAATGGAAGCTAGAAAATGGAATCTCACGTAAGCTTGGTAATATGGGTGATGATGATTGGGATGATTTGGATGAAGTGGCTAGGCCTACCATTCAACTCCACCTGGTAGATGATGTTTACTTTATAGTATTGGATTGCAAAAGTGTAGAGGAGCTTTTGGAAGAAGTTATGAAAAACTTATGAAAAAGAAACGACATAAAATAAAGTTTATCTAATGAGAAGGTTATATGAACTTTGCATGAAGGACATAGAGAGTGTTTCTTCTCATCTAAATGATTTTGATGCTATGTTTTCTTAGTTACAGTCTCAAAAAATGGAGATTACAATGAAATGAAAGTAGTCTTGTTACTATGCACCTTGCCATCATCATGGGATACATTTTGCATAATTATTAGCAATAGTGTACTTGGTGGTAAATTGATATGTTGTCCAATGTGAGCTTGATGTTGGGATCAAGTGGTGTAGATATTGAGTGACATTGGTCCATGATATACCCAGAAAGTAGATCAAAGTAGTACTTCTTATTGTATATGAGTATGCCTTCTTTCATCTGCCAAACTTCCATGCTGAAGAAGTAGTGAATCAATCCCAGATTTTTCATTGACTACTCGAGGTGAAGCTACTTGATGAGGGATGTGATCATGATCTAAGCTTGTCAAAATCAAGTCATCTACATAAATACTAATGGTTGCAACTAGGGACTCTTTTTGGTAGATGTAGAGGTTGGCATAGATAATGCTTCTATGAAATCCTTTTTGTTCAAAGAACTTGTGCATTTTCTTATACCATGACCTTGGAGCTTGATTAAGTCCATAAAAAGTTCTTTGTGAAGTTTGTAAACTTTGATCTTCCTTTTCTTTGATTTGGAAACCTTCAAGTTGTTCTATGTATGCTTCTTCTTGAAGATCACCATTTACAAAAGCACTTTTTGCATCTAGTTTGTGAATGGGCCATCTAAAGTGTGCACTTAAGGCAAGAATGACTCTAATAGTTGTGAAGCTTGCAATAGGGGAAAATGTTTCTTCATAGTCAATTTCATGCTTTGTACTTTTCCAAAATTCAATATGATTTGTGCTCAACTTCATATAGCCACTTAACTCTAGTAACTTGATGATTAGAAGGCTTTGGTACACGTGTCCAAGTCTTGCTCTTTTGGATTACATCCATCTCTATTTGCATAGCTTCTTCCCACTCTAGTTGGCCTTGAGATTCTTTAAAGGTAGAAGGCTCAGTAATTTGTTGAATTTGAATGGGAGCATAATTTAAATAGTTAGTTTGTTCTTGTAGTTGCTTCTTGGTGAGCCTTTGAGATCTTCTAGGGTGTTGGGAAGTATTTGCTTCTGAATTATGCTTAGAAATGATTGTGTTCCCCTCTAAAGTATAGATGTGTGGAAGATTCGAGTACTTTGAAGATTCATGAAAGATTACATCTTTTGAAGTAGTGATGAAGTGGTTCTACAAATCATACAATTTGCATGCATTATACTATTTCTAATGAATTTGATGACTCTTAGAATTAGATAACTTGTGCCAATCTTTCTTCGGCACATGTATAAATTCTTCACTTGCAAAAACTCTAAATTAGTTAACATTGAGCTTTCTTCCAAAGTAGGCTTCTAGTGTTGTCTTATTATGTAGTGCATGTGTGAAGCCTCTGTTGATGATGTGTATAGTAGTTTTTACAACTTCAAACCAAAATTTGAATGAATGCTTTGTTGCGAAACATGGTAGGTGCCATCTCCATGACATTGTGAATCTTCTTTTTAGATACTCCAATGTAAGATGGATTATGAGGTCATGTGACTTGTCTTTTGATGCCTTTCTAACTTAGGAAGCTATCAAAGTTGTGATTGATAAACTCTCCACCTCCGTTTGATCTGATATTTATCATTAAAGTGGATGCTCCATTCTCAACTTGATTGATCCACTCTCTATATCTAGAGAAAGTATATGCCTTTTATTTGAGAAAATATTTCCATATGTATCTAGTGAGATCATCTAGTAAGAGAAAAAAGTAGAATGAACCACTTAATAATGGTGTATTTATAGGTCCATAGAGGTCCATGGGGACAAGGGCTAGATGATTCTTTTCTTGGATGGAATCCTTTTTTGTTATGGGAGCCTTGTGCTGCTTTCCTTGAGTGTAAGATTGGCACACATATTTCACTTGAATAATCTTTGGAAATCCCTTAAACAACTAAGATGCTGAAACCAAGGTTAGGTAGGATGTATGGCCATATCTTTGGTGCCAAAGTGTGGAAATTGATTCCTTAGTGAAGAAGCAAGAAAGCTTATATAAGCCTTTGTCCTTGATTCCTTGGGCTATTATGTCACTTTCATTGATGTATTGTTAAAGAGGACTTGCTTATGATGATCCGTAATAGCTTTCACATAGGGGAGATTCATGCAAAGATTTGGTACAAAGAGTACATATGATAACACTTTGTATTCTCCTTTGTGATTCGTAATTCGTGCCTTTTCCTTTTCCTTCAATTGGGAGAATCTTGTTGTTTCCTAAGTAGACTTCTTTTTTGTGGTCTTCTAGCCCTTGAAAAGAATTGCGATCCTTGCACATGTGGAAGGTAGCTCCAATATCAAATATCCGTTCTTGTGATGAGCTAGAAGTGGTGAAAGCATTGAGTTCTTTTGACATAAATAGATCCTTGCTCGAATAATGAGACATATGTATGGAAGAATTATATTGATTTTTGGATGTAGAAGCTTTAGAACAATTCTTCTACTTGTAACATAACTTCTCAATAGACATTGATTTCCCACAAAAGCTACATGTAAACTTCTTGGCTGAGGTGTTGGAGCCTCTCTTAGAGGAATTTCTAGATTGATGACTAGAACGCTTAGGATTTTTGAAGAGTCCCTTAGCTTTAATAGCCACTCCTTGAGATGTGAAGACTTTGCACGTGAATCGTGGAGGAGCATAAGGTTTCAATCTTATTTGCAAGTTAAGACTTGAACTTTATTGTAGAGTGTCTTGACGAATGTATCATATGAATTTGGGAGTTTATTTGAAGCCTAATAGCCGTATCTTCATTTGACACTTGCCTGCCACATAATGCGAGTTTGTGTTGATAATTTTCAAAGGTGGAAATGGCTTTAATGATAGGGTCCTAAGGCCTAGTTTTTAGATTATGGAATTATGCTTCTAGGGTGCAAACTCTTGAGGGGGTCTTATGTTCATAAAAATCTTGAAGTATGTTCCAAATGTTGGAGATGTTGAAGTTTGGTTCATCTAACCAGCATAGAACCTACCCTTTTACTATTGGAGACTTTAATTCACCTTATAAGAGTCAAGTTGATGAAATAAAATACCCTAAGTACTTTGGAAAGTCAGTGAGAAAAGATTGGTCCAAAACAGATTACTTTGCACATGAGCTAGTGCATGTGTCACTCTAGCACAATGGCAAGTATCAACGTGAGGAGATCCACCTCATAAATGTCAATCCATGGAGACGTGAGGATTAGTATGATGACTATGAGAAAGTGGTGGCACAAGTGTATGAGTGATAAGCACACATGCATGCACACACATACACACATGTGCCACAAGGCAAGAGCAAAGAGAGGAGCACTGAAGTTCTTTGTATTACTCAAAAAGTTACAATAGCTCAAAAATCTAACAAGCTAACCTCAAAAATGAGCTCTCTAGCTCTTTTTATAGTTTTTGACTAGGTTTTGGCCCTATCCACACCTACTGTTTGGCCTAGTTGAAAATTAGGTTCCAAGGCTTATTTGAGGGCTCAAACGGAATAAAAAAATTACAAAAATTGATACACAAGTACTTCTAATACTCCTCAAGCTCAAGGACTCCTCATCTTTGAACAAAATGGATTCTAATATATCAAAAATGGTATTTACAATGTTTGTGTAGTGATGAAAATCACTTTGATGAAAATAAATTATGAAAAAAATGATTGGGCCTCTTATATGCTGGATTGTACTTGACTGCTCTGTCTCCTCATTGCTTGTATCCCAACACTTCCCCTCTCTAACATTTGTTGCCCCTGACAGACCTCTGTTCTGTAGGGTGGTCGATAAAGTACTGGATGACATTAGTGGCCAGCTCGTGTTCGCTGAGCCTTAACCCTCTTGCCAAATCTGCTTGCAAGGCATCCCGATTGATGGCCCTAGGGATATCGAGCTGGGGGGTCATGTAAAATTCAGAATACCTGCTCACATGCAAATAAGTGAAGCAAGTGTGTTGGCTTTGGTGCGAACACTTTCAAGTGATATTCCCAGAATCCTGTTCTAAACATGTCTTTGAAGGTCTGTTTGTAACATGCGGGGAGGTATTTTATACATGCATGCCAAGCATAGGTGACTCTAATGCTTGGGGTAGTGCTCATGTTGTACACTAAGTCGTAGTTGCCATTGGTGAAGCCTGGTAGAGCAACTTGTGGTGCTTCTGTATTGCGAAAAGTTTTGAGCACGATCCGCATCGTATCCAAAATTTTGAGCATCATTTGCGCTGCGACATTTGGCATTAGCTTCCAGCAAGGGATCCAATGGCGGATGGTGGCCATCATGTAAGCAATGGAGCGTGGTCCCTGCGATGGTGCAATGTATGGATAATCAAGTTATCCCTTACACTCGGCATTATTTTGCACTTTAATATTGAATGCTGTCCATGATCTGCGCCGTGGAACTAGACCATATCATGGATTGTAAATGAGATGTAGAGGTGTATGGTTCCATGTACGCAACATTTCGGGGTAAGTCTCTAAGAGCTTTTGCGACCATGTTGGTTGATAGATCTTGCCTTTCTATGCCTCTGGTGGTAGGTCCTTGGGTTGAAACTAGTTCGCAAAGGTGGGGATCTTCCCCGTGACTTTGTGTAGTTATGCATTATAATTTGCAAGAATGACATAGTAGGGTCGGTACTGAAGTTCTAATGATGTGATGAGACGCCTGGGTGCCAAGTTTTGGAAATAGCTAGATTGTAACACTGTTTTGTCTACGATCCTCATTGCCTAATTTTGCACCACCGTGCTCTTTTCATGAGTACTCCCCATTTCTTCCACTTGTCTTAACTATGGGGGTCATGGCACTTCAAATGTATCCTTGCCCTCTTCTATTATCTGTCCACTTGGAATGGGTTGAGGGTCATAGTCATCTTCAAACATTTGTTTGACTGGAATTGAGATGGTTTCTTCTTCGACAGGGGTCTACGGTGGGGATGGTGGCCTTTCTTATTGAAGGAGTCACGCTTGTAATTCTTTGAATTGTTGTTTGAGTTCCTGTAGTCCTTCTGAGTCAGTAATGGTGGAACAAGTTGATATTGTGCGCGTAGGGGACCTTCGACTAGTTGCAAGGACTCTTTGTCAGTGTTCTACAACTTTGCTTCCAATGTGCTATGTGCCTCTTGTAATGTATGAAACTGCATTTGGAGACTTTCATTTTCGTGCTTCAATGTAGCAATGCATTGTCGTAATTCCTTTGAGTGTGCTTGTAATCTATTGTTATGTTCTTCTAGCTGCATGTACTCTGTTCTTAGTTGTGACATACACTGAAAAATAGTATCAAACGCATTATTTATAGATGAAGATGCAGTGTGTATAGTGATTGATGCAAGGGAATGGGAGTGGGGGATGGGAAGTGTGGATGCTGTGCCTAAGGGATAGGTGTGTGTAGGTGAAGTTGGTGGTGGGGGAATGGGGGATGGTGGAAGTGAGGGGGGTGGGGGAGGTGCTGTGGGTGGTGAAATGTCCATGCTTTTGGTCGTGGAGGTGAGAGTGGTGTCTACCATATACATTGGAATGGTAGGTGGTGTGTGTGTGTGTGATTCTGGTGAATAAGTGTGAAGTGGGTGTTGAGAATGAAAATGGTGGTAATGTTTGAGACATGGGCTAGAAAATTCTTGAGAAAGCAGCCTGGATGGGATGAAGGATTGGTGGGAGAGAGGTGGGAATGTAAGATCTTGGAGGTGGGATTGCCATGGATGAAGCTTTAGAAATAGGGAAACCGAGAAATGTGGTTCTAATGTCTTGGTGGCCTATGACTAAGGTCATGGAGGCTGGATGTCCTAAGGTAGGTTCCATGAGGGATTCGGTTGTAATGATGGTGGTATGATATAAAGGGTTGTCAAAGGAGAAAAACAAGGTCGAAGTAGATGTGGGACTGTGGAAGATGAAGGTTTGCTCTGGTTGGTTAGTAGTCAGGATGATATTTACAACTTTTGTTCGAGGAGGTGATGGTGGAGGTGTTGGTGGTAGTGGCTCTATTGATTCTCCATGGGTGACCATGGTTTCATGGCTTGGAGTTCTAGTTGCTAGGGAAGTTGTCTCTATCCATTTGGTTGCCATAGTGATTGCCTCGACAGTTGTGAGGGGGATTTGAATGTTCTTGCCTGACCTCGGTCATGTTTGGAATCTACGAGGATCATATTGAGCGGGAGGCCTCTGTAATGTAGACCGGACTGCTTCCACTACACCATAGGTTTCTGCTAGCAATAGGAGAGTTTCACTATATTTAGAGTCTACTCCAGCCTCTTCCAAGGGCTGGGTCATGATCATTCTACTCTTTTGTTTAGAGAGTAATTGTTTTGCCCACACCCTTTCCATAATCTGGTACAATCTACGGAGTTCTGCAGTGTAGGCTGGGGCTTCTGTCATTTCTTCTTCTTCTCCTTCTTCTTCTGCCTCCTCTTCACCCTCTGGTCATTCTAGTTGTTGGGATAGGGTCCTCTGTTGATTATCATCCCAATGTACATGGCAGCCTTCGATTGATTTCTTCCGTCTTTGGGAGGATGTGCCAGGTTCTTTTGTATCCGAAAAGAATTCTACATCTGATAGTTGTGTGTTCTGTAAAAAGGATTCAAAGTCGAAGGTGCTCATCCCTTCAACGTCTCCCATGGTAGAAATTTCAAATTTTGGTGGGACAGGAGGAGCCGATGAGGTAGCTCGTGACGTGCCTTCAGATCCAAATTGGGGAATTTGAATCGTAAAGGGAGGCACTGTGGCATCCCCTCGTGGTGAGACTTCTGGATTCATAAGAACTTCTCGTGGTTGGACACATGGAATTGAGCCCCTCATTCACTTGGATTGGTGTGTAAAAGTTTTACGTCCTTTAAACAGTTGTAGTTGTGACCAAGTTAATGCACCTTTGATGGGTACCTCGTATGATAAGCATTTGTAAATGATGCACATTATTGCACAAATTCAATTCACCACTAGCTTCTTGGAGGACCTTTTATTAGCTTCGTACAACTACTCTATAATCCATACATGAAGCTTAATGGTTAGGGCTCGTATCTCTTCCAAGTAAAGACTGAACCAGATCCATTTGTGTGGCTCAGTGAATCTATCTTGGCCAGGAAATGCAAAATGTTGCATGCACATGCGGAGAGGGATGGAAACATTTGGTGTGAGCGCCGTCATGTCTTTTAACTTTTGTAGTTTTCGATTCTTGATGTTATCGGGTATCAAAGCATCCTTCTCGGAGGGCACATGTGTGTCGTGCATGTTCAGAGCATTGCTTACCAATTCTAGGGTAAGTTCAAACCTTTTCAACTCATTGTTGCCCAATAAGGAAGGAATGATGAAGGTTCCTGGTCGGTCCTTTACCTCACTCACCTGTAACATTGATACCAAGTAGTAATAACATAGAAAATCCAGTTTCGGTAAGGGTGCCTCAAAGTATTTCGCCAGTCCTGCTCATTGCCATATGCTTTGAACTTCTGGTGTGTTTTGGAGGGTCTCAAACTCTTTGGAAAGAATTGGAATCGTATCCATGCCCTGTCATACTCACACTTGGGCTCCCATATGTACTTCGCTTCTCCTAAGGGCCTTGGCATGCCATTAAACCAATGGGAGTTTGCATGAACTCTCTCCGTTATTCTTGTGGAAGGGTCCGGTATGGGTATTTATTGTAGGTGTCGCAACTCTATAGGTCATTCAGTCGGTGGCACTTCAATAGGTAGATTTTCCATATTAACACCTGCTTGACTTATTCCTGCCTACAAGTTGGGGCCTGCTGTCTTTGCCATGAGGTTGCTCATAGTTCTTGATGCTTATCTGCTAGAAGAAGAGAAGCATATTAGCATTGCATGGGAAACATGATAGTACGGTGTTACCTCTACAATACCAACATGATACCCAAAGTGGTTAGGGGTTAGTGGGTGAAGTGTTCGTGATGTGTGTGAATTTCGGTTAGTTGGTTAGTGATTCCCTTAGATGCATACTTTGGATGTGCACTGTACTCAGAATGCATCTAGTATGGAGTGGATTGATTTACAAAATTGGGTCAGGGTGTTTGATACATGGTTTAATTCTCCAAACTTTTATCGTGGGATCATAGCTTTTGGTGGTGATGCCATGTAAAGGTTTCTGTACTAGATTGTGTTGGATTTGGGACTTTTTGGGTACCTCTTTCTAGATATTCCTAGGTGTGATTCGAGATGTGACAGAGTGGAGTGTAGATATTTGCCCTGGGACTTGTGCCGTGAGTGCTTGTGAGTGTTGGTTCAACCTTGTGAGCTAAGGCGAAGCTATTTGAACTCGTAAACAAGTCTTGGGCACCCAGATCTGTCTAGCATTGGGGACAACCTTCGTTGACCACTTTGGGACCCAAATAGAAATGGTACATCTAGATTGATGCCTAGGATATTCCTTCATTGTAGTCTTGGACTGAGTAGCTCGTTTGGTGCAACTTTGGGATCCTGTCTCTAGAGCAGAGGGTTGTGCACCCTTACATATCTAGATATGCTTCATCCCATGAGGTACTTTATGCTCCCTGATTATCAGCTTCCTCTATGTCTCATGTTGCAAAGATGAATTTGGTAATGTGATCCCAGAAACGGACATAGGTGACCTAGAGCAAGGGAACATAGGTGGAGGGCCTAGAACCCCTCGAGGCAAATGAGCTCTCACTAGAATTATCACACCGTAGTGGGTTCCCCAGGACAATAAGAGCATAGATCTACTCTTAAACCGAGAGATCGATGAATCCTTTTGGAGGTACAAGCCTGATCAACCGAATGAGGTAGGAACGATCACAATCTATGAGTTCAAAGATCTTGAAAGCCCAGGCAAAGTAACCTATTTATACAATACTTTAGAGAGGATCTTTGTGGTCTCAGAACATGGTAGGCATGCCTACACTTGGAAGGGTGAATTTGTCTTCCCCCAACCAAGATCTAATGTCTCTTATCGCCACCAAGGAGATGGAACATCCCAAGCTCATGGAGCTCAAAGGGACAGAAGTAGACACAAGCCAAAGGTAAGTTTTGCCAATCCCTTGGGAAGAGAAAGGATGAGAACAGAGATGGATAGAGTGGAAACTGAGAGACCTAGGAACCCAAGAAACCAAAGAAATGCTGATGATTTTCCTTTGCCAAGGCCTAGAGAACACACTAGAACCTTGAGGCCAACCTAGCTGGTTAAGTCCATGAAGAATTACTTCGATGGCACTAGAGACCCATATGATCATGTGGTCGAGTTTAGGCAAGTCTTGAGAGCTGAACAAGTTGAGGACCTATTCACGCAGTACAATGCTTTTGGTCTAACCCTTAGGAACACAACCCTTACATGGTTTCAACCACTACATTAGAGACATCTCAAGAACATAGACCAAGTTCTAGAGGCTTTCATTACCGAATTCTCTAAGAGTGGCATACGGCATAATACATCCTCATTGATTCATAGCTTCAACCAAACACCTCAAGAAACCATTAGACTTGCAGGAAGAAGGTTTAGACAATACCTAGAGAGATGTCCTATTCCTGAGTTACCCACACTAGCCAAACAAGCGGCTCTATTCTTGGATGGACTGCTAAGTACCAAACTGAGATCATATGTATACTTGAAGGACCCTAGAACCATAGAAGAGTGTGTATGCATGCGCATTGACATTGAGGATAACCTAGGGGAGGAATTAGAACTTTAAACAATCTACAAAGATTCAGATAGTTCTACTAGCCTCACATCCATGCAATCCACATCTATTGAGGAACTCACTGAGAAAGTAACTCAGAAGTTAGGTGTATCAAGCAAAAAAATACCAAGGTTTGCCCCAGTGAAAAGATGCTATACTTGTGGAGGTGACCATATGGTGAACGTGTGTCCCATTATGGCTCAAACCTACGTGAATCCTAGTAGCCAATACTGCACCATAGAAAGGAGATACACTAATCACACTGCACAAGATTGCCCCTACAATAAGCAAGCAATTAGGCAAACCTACCCACAACCATACCCTCAACAAGGAAGATACCAGAACCAGTATCCACCTCAATAATATGGCATACCATAGCAACCTTATCAACAACCCTCCCAAACCCAGCAAAGGCCTGAGCCTATGTTAGCTCAGCAACCTCCAACCCCAGCCAATGTGATTCCAGTGAAGTGCACAGTTGTATAAGAGAATCTGAATAGGGCCATAGTGCTTGTAACACCATTGCTTTCAGAAAGTGATGCTAGTGATCATAGTTTTGACTCTACTCATATTGATAGCCCACAGACTTACTACATGCAGTCACCTGAGCATAATGAGTCATATTACTATGAAGATCCGAGTGAACCTAGTTGGGAGCCAGAGTATGAAAATGTCATGTACGCAAACCCCAACTCTAGGCCTCAACCTAGGCAAGTAAGACCCCCATTTCCTAGAGGACTGTGCTATTGATGTCAAGGAGATCACTTCATTTGTGATTGCCCTATGCCTGCACCTACACAACCCCAATCTGTGACAATTCAAGGTTTTTGTCTCGATTGTGGGAAAGAGCACCTTTTGAGAGATTGTCCTAAGAATCCCAAAAATTTACCAAAAATCACTCCTATCAACGTTATTGGGTTAGTAGTAGACTCTACAGGGAGCGTAACTTCCACTGCACTAGTCCAAGTGGTCACTAGAGCCCAAGCTTTGCAACAAAACCAAGGTTCAGGCCAGGAAAAGAGTTCTGAGGTTAGTGAAACTGAGAGCATGACCAAGAAAAGGACTAGATCTTGGAAGGATAGTCGCAAGAGAATGAAAAGGCAATGGGCAAAGAAGATGAGTGAACTCGAGGAAAGTCTAAGAGAAACGAAAGCCAAGATAATTGAACTCACATCGCAAACTCACTCTCACACTACTCCACCACCACCATTCCCATCTCCTTCCAACCCACCACCCTCCAACCCACCTCACACAATCCCACCACCCCCTAGAGTAGGATCAGTCTTAGCTGATCCCACTCCTGAGGATCTAGACATGATGCTTAAAGCACATCAGACTAGAATCCGAGAAGGACCAAATGTAACGGATCATGAAAAGTGTTACCCTAGAGCCGAACTAGAGCTTGAACGAACTAAAATTTGTGTCAAGATGGTGGAATTGGCTCAAACCATGTTTGAAGCTAGTCGCCTCTTTAACTTCTCTAGTTCCACTAAGATGCAGTTGCACTTTGATGGACTGCTAGAAATATTGGAGAGGCTTATTGCACAATCAAAAAAGGACCCTACCTCTCAAAGTAAGAACAAGGCAAGTGAAAGGATAAGCCTTCTTGCCCAGGAAGCTTATGTGCCTAACTCCACAAAACCAGACACATCTTCTTCTATGAACCGGTACTCGGCAGAATTCCTATGAGAGATTCAAGAAGAGAAATGGGCTAAAGAGAGTGAAGTTCCTCCTCCCATTGAACTTGTGGATGATGCACATGATCAATTCCCACAAGACATCCCTTCCATATATGGAGAGCAGGATAGTACCCAATCTCATGAGAGATTAGACTTCGAGTCGAATTCCTTATAGGAACTACCCCATTTCACAGGCCCATGGGAGGCTAAATCTACTTGTATGAGAGCCCCCATTGTCATGGTAACAAACAAAGACTTCGTCATCCCTAGGAACATAGAGGTAGTTAAAAACACTAAAGGGCAGTGCAACCTCACCTTAGAAGAGCTACTCAAGGTTAGGCCAATACTGTGGAAACATGTAGCCAATCAAGTGACAGAAGTAGCGAAACCTCATTCCCAGGTAGGATCTCATAGAACAATGCTAGAAATACCCTTGGACAAGATAGGAGACATGAGTGAAGGACAAGAAGGAAACACCTAACTTCCCATTACCCATCAAGGATACACAACCAAGGCAATTCTAAACTCAGGTGCATGAGTTGCAATTGCTACCACTTCCCTATGGAAGCGTTTGGGCAAGCCAGCACTCAAGCCAACGAGAATGAAATTGCAGATGGCCGATGGTCACATAGAAAGACCCTTAGGACTGCTAGAAGGAATCACTCTCACTACATGTGGTGTCGAGTTTGAGCATACTTTTGCTATATGTGACTTTAGCAGGAATCATGCCTATGAGATGATTTTGGGAAGACCATTTATGCGGTTGTTGCAAGTGGTACAAGATTGGGGAACCAATTCCTTGTATTTGCAACACTTAGGTGTTACGACCAAAGTTAATCTCAAGGATTACTCTCATAGAGATGTACCCCCATCTAATGGAGTCCCATCCATAGAGCCAAAGATGATACTGAGTCAGTGCATTCCATAGGATCAGGATCCTCATGGATGCATGAAGACACTCACTTGTGGATGTGTAAAGTAGCAGTAGAAGAAGAGAAGAGAGAAAAAGCCAGAGAGGTAGGTGCGAAGGAAACTCTTAGACCAATTCAAGACCCAGCCTATGCACCTGTAGTATTTTCTGACAAAGAGTTTGAACCTCATGGTTGGGCAGAGATTTTAGCAACTATGGATGTAGCCATCAATGAAGAACAATGGACACCCACTGCGATGAGGATGGCTATGACATTTCAGTCTTCTCAATAGAGCCAATCATGTGTGATTCGATTCTTGAAGAGGTGAACCTAGTACTGATGCATTCGAGGATGCAAGTGACTCTGATCTAGAGTCAATCATTATGGACCCACCTTTTGCATAAGATGAAGAATACTTCTATGAGGTAGAAGCTCACCCTCAGAGACACGAAGAGATTACCAACGATGTGAGGTTAACTATGCAAGTGATTGTCAAAAATGAAGGCAAGAAAAGAAAGAAGAAAGAAACCACGACAGAAGAGGAATAATCTTTGTTTGAGGTCCCTGAAAATTTTAAGAAATACGAGATAGAAGACAGGAGAGTCATGATAAGAATTCCTAAACACAATGCACAAGCAGGAGAGGCCTATGATAACAAAGAAACCACCAAGAAAATTGTTGTAGCCATAGAAGAAGGAGAAGAAAGATGCACTTACATAGGACATGTTCTGACGGAAGAAGAAGAGCAAGAGTTGGTAGCCTTGCTAAGAGAATATAGAGATGTATTCGCTTGGAGCTACAAGGACTTGAAAGGTGTAGACCTTGACATATGCTCACACACTATCCCCATGACCTCAGATGCCAAACCCTCTAAGCAAAAGCCATACATGTATAATGATAATTATGTTGCCAAAATCAAAGAAGAGATAGATTGATTGGTTGAAGCTGAATTCATCTATGAAATCGAGCACTGAGTGGGTATCCTCCATTGTAGTGGTGCCCAAGAAGAATGGAAAGTTATGTGTATGCATTAACTTGAAGAAGGTT
Source organism: Ceratopteris richardii (assembly GCA_020310875.1). Classification (NCBI taxonomy): domain Eukaryota; kingdom Viridiplantae; phylum Streptophyta; class Polypodiopsida; order Polypodiales; family Pteridaceae; genus Ceratopteris; species Ceratopteris richardii. The sequence continues at coordinate 72,773,791 of CM035409.1, forward strand.
AATGCATCCACTATTCGAGATAACTATTCACTTCCTATCACGGAGCATCTACTAGAAAGAGTAGCAGGCAAGGAAGTGTATAGCTTCCTTGATTGGTTTTCTGGCTACAATGAGGTAGCCATTGCTCCAGAAGATCAGCAAAAGACAACTTTTGCCACAGAGTGGGGCATATTCGCCTTTAGAGTAATGCCATTTGGTCTCACCAGTGCACCCGCTACCTTTCAGAGACTGATGTGTCATGTATTTAAAGAGTTCGTGAGGAAGAATTTAGAAGTCTATGTTGACGATATTTGTGCGCATTCCAACATTAGACAGACACATATACCGGAACTCAGGCAAATCTTTGACAAATGTAGAGAATATCAAGTCTACTTGAACCTAGAAAAGTGCATTTTCATGGCCAGGCAAGGCAAGATTCTAGGACACATAGTGTCAAACAATGGCATATCCACGGATGAGGAGAAAGTGAGAGCTATTGCAGAACTACCAAGGCCAAGGAATGTCAAGGAGGTACAGGCTTTCATGCGGCATTGTGGCTATTATCGCTGATTCATTCATATGTATGCAATCATTGCAAAGCCCCTATACTCCCTTTTGACTAACTTCGAGTGGACGGAAGAATGTGAGAACTCCTTTAACGAGCTCAAGAGAAGATTGTGTTCAGCACCAATCTTGACTACCCCAGATTGGAGCAAGCCATTCCATGTGCATGTGGATGCATCCAACTATGCTATTGGATGTGTGCTAGCACAACCTACGGGCAAAGGTAATATGGATCTTCCAATTGCATATGCTATTAGACAGTTGAATGCAGCTGAACGAAACTATATGATCACTGAACAAGAAGGATTAGGCATGTTATATGCGGTTAAAAAGTTTAGACACTATTTGCTTGCAAATAAGTTAAAATTTTTTACTGATCATCAAGCACTGCTATACTTGGTAAACAAGCCATGCAATACATGTAGATTAGTAAGATGGTTTCTCTTGCTAATGGAATATGACTTTGAGTTTGTGGTGAGGAAAGGCAAGACTCACCTGAGAGCAGATCATCTCTCGAGGCTCACATCCAGAGAGGTACCACAAGGAGTATCAGATGATCTTCCTGATGCTTACTTGTTTAATTTAGAAGTTGTACCTCAGTGGGCCAAGACGTTAGAGCTAGTATTGACATATGGACCCAAACACCCAGTAATAAACACTCAAGATAGAGAGGTGGTAAAAGCCCAAAGGTACCATATCATGGCAGGGAGTATGTACAAACATACAGATCAAGGGATACCAAAATGTCAAGTTCCTTGATATAAGGACGCAGAAGATAAAATCCCAGAAAAGGTATTGAGACATTTTGCATTAGCTCCACAAATTAAACATATGTTTCAAAGCTTTGAATTATCAAAGATTTTGACATGGGGATTTGATCATAAAAGTACTGATGGCGTATTGAGAATTCTAGCAGATAGAGTATCTTTTCAACATATTGATTCTAAATGGCTTGATTTTTCACAAGAGCCACACAATCTAAAGTTAGGTGTTGCATTAAATGAGCTTAATTGATTTACGATGAAATCTAGTAAATGGTCCACATGGCTAGTAGTAGTCATCAACTACAATCTCTCGCCATACGTTAGCATTAAAAAAATAACATTTAATGCTTTCACTTTTATGAAGTATTTTGATAGTGATCCAACACAGTGTGATCTCCTTCTTGAGAGCTCCACGATGATATCCTCAGAGAAACAAGCTCTAAGCACCACACACGGTACTCTGCATAGAGGCTACATAATACGTAGAAAAACACAATACACAGAGAGCACAAGCACACACTTCTTAGGTGTTACAAATGCGATCCAAATTATAGTCTGTAGCTGACAAAACCATTGTATCTTTTATTAAAGAACATATATAAAAGTGTCCAATGGCCATTTTGCCTTTCACATGGACACTAACGGTAAAACTCTCCTACTAAAGGCCAATATGGCTGAAGTAACTATAGGAGAAAAATGAATAATGATGAAGAATACCTGAGTGTAAGTATACAAACTATATCTCCCACCTAATGGTAATGTTACACAGTATACATGTGATTGTGTAAGATCATGAATCAAGTAACCCCCATCAAGTGATAGGAGTGCCCAAAGCTATCCAACATAGTCATAATCTATGTAACCAGTAATGGAAGCTTTTCATCTACCTAAGCATAGACACTTGTCCTTAGTGCCGCTAAAAAATCTCAAAATCATCTTGACTGCTTCCCAATGGTGCTTTCCAAGATTAGACATATATCTGCTCACAACTCCCACTTCAAATGCAATGTCCGGTCTCGTAGCTACCATAGTATACATGAGACTACCAACAACAGACTCATAAGGAATTTTGGTCATGAATTCCTTTTCCTCATGTGATTTGGGTCAATCAAAATTTCACATATGTGGGTAAAGGTGTACTGAATGCCTGGCCACCTACGTATTGAGCCTGTGAAGTACTTTGGATATGTACTCACTTTGAGAAAAATATATGCATCTTTTACTCATATCATGAGTAATGCACATGCCAAGAACATGTTTGGCATCCCCCAAATCCTTCATATTAATTGTCTGACTCAACTTCTTTTTGAGAATCTATAGTGATCATATCAAGATACCATCAGAGTATCTCTTTGTGTAGAGATAATGATCCTTTTCTTCGAGAATAGCCTTGAGACTTCATAAAAGCATCAAAATTTTGGTACCATTGTCTAGGGGACTGTTTAACTCCATATAAGCTCTTCTTGAGCTTACAAACTAGAATTTCTTTGTCAAGAACTACATAACCCTCTGGTTGTTCCATATAGATCTCATATGTAAGATCTCCATGCAAGAAAGTGATTTTGACATCCATTTGGACTGGCTCTAAGTCCTCCATTACAACGAATCCAAGCAACATGTGCAGGGTAGTCATCTTGATCACTAGAGAGAATATTTCCTCAAAATCGACACCATGTTGTTGCTTAAAACCCTTTGCAACAAGTTGTACTTTATACTTTGAAGAAGCACTATTCTGATGTGAATTTCAGCTTATATACCCATTTACATGGTGAAGCTTTCCTGACCTTTGGCAAAGGTACTAAATCTCGAGTACCATTCTTGTGAATAGAATCCAACTCACTCTTCATGGAATTCTCCCACTTGACATGATCCATTGTCTGCATAGCCTCTTTATAGCAAGAATGCTCAACAACATCTGTTAGCATAACAAAATCCAAACCTAAAACATATTTATCAGGTGGATGTGAGACTCGTGTAGAGCGTCTCAATGGTTGTTGAACATGAGCTTTTGCAGACTGATCTGATCGGACATTCTCTTGAACATCCGTATGTGCAGCATTTTTATGCATGCTAATTGGAGGACTAGTATCCTCAAACACCACTCTTCTCACTTACCTCCTTAATGGGCTGTTTATACATCTTAGACTCATTGAAGATTAAATCACTACTTTTGATCACGGATCATGTTTCAAGATCCCTTAAGCTATATCCAAATTGTCCTTCTCGACCATATCCAAGAAAATTGCATTTCTTTGACTTATGGTCCAACTTTTGTCTAAGATTCTTAGGTATATGAACGCATGCTTCACACCCAAAAACTTCATAACTCTTATGCCACTTTTAGACTTTTGGTAGTACTAGGTCAAAGGTTAATCACACGAACTCCAGTCAATAGTACTTCTACCCAAAAGCCTTGTGAAAGGTTTGCATGATGCAACATAGAAATTACTCTATTCTGAATAGTTATATTCATCCTTTGAGCTACATCATTCTATACTGGGTATAAGGAGCTATAAACTCTCTAGAAATTCCTCTAGATTGACAAAAAAGACTGAATTCATGTGAGGTATACTCATCCCCATTATCTGAATGTAAAGCCTTAAACTTAGTTCCTTTTTCAATCTCAACTAAAGCAAGCCATTTTGTGAAAGCAAGCAATACCTCATCCTTTGCTTTGATAGGATATACCATGACTTTTCTAGTAGCATCATCTATGAAAGTGACAAAGTAAAGAGAACCACCTAATGACCTTGTGGGCATAGGACCACACACATCTGTTTGAACATGATCTAAAGGCTGAATTGAAGAGTCAATGTGCATCTTGTGCACATTCCTATTTTGCGTTCCATATTGACAATGCTCACAAAATAAAAAATCAGAGAAAGATAACACATGTAAGTAACCAAAATGAAAAAGATTTTCCATTCCACTATGGGATATATGGCCCAAACATCCATGCCAAATACAAGCCATAGGATGTTCAATAATATCTAATAAGTGTTATTTCTATGATACAAATGAAGGGTAAAGTGAGGCAACTTTGCTTCCTTCTATAACCATATTGCCCTTTGATATTCAAAAGGACTGAGCATAGAAGACCACCTTGTAACCAAGGTCATCAAGTTGACCAACTGACATCAAACTGCATGATAACTGAGGTACATGGCATACATTATGCATAGTAAATTTTGAACCATCAATGAAATGCACAACCACATTTTGAATCACCACAATGTCACAATGGTAAGAGTCACTAAGTCTCAAGGTACCAAGAGACTTTGCTGCATAATGAGAGAGACATTCTCTATGTCATGTGGCATGGAAAGAAGCACTATCAATTGGCACAATGCTATCAAGTGTCAACACATCAACATCATCAAAAATAAGATTAATTTCTTCAATCTTCACAGTCAGAGTAGATGGTGCAGGTAGCTGTTTAACATGCCCATCAACATTCTGTCCTTTAGCATTCTTTAATGCATAACAATCTTTCTTTGTGTGTCCTTTCTTATGAGATTAATGGCATTCGATATCCCTCTTCCTTGATTTACTTCTACTATTATTCCGTTGACCATTCTTTTCCTTGTTTTTGCTCCCGCCATGTTGCTAATTCTTTTGATGGTAAGAACCATAAACAATATATGCATCTCCACTCAGAGTGCCAACCAAAGATTTTCTATGAATCTCCTCACTCAAGAGTGCTCCACATATGTCATCATAGAACAATTTACCACCAGGTGTACTATTGCTAATAATTGTGCAAAACATATCCCATGGTGATGGCAAGGTGCATAACAACAAGATTGCTTTCATTTCATTATTCATATCCATTTTTCGAGCCTATAACTAGGAGAATATAGAATTAAACTCATTTGCCTCCTCTATATGAGACCTCTCATCAAGGAGTGCATCATGTGAAGCTGCATCAGAAACGGAATGATTTGCATCATCACATAAAACCTATAAAGGTTGAGAAATTGCCTCATTCAAACTAGCATTTTACTATCCACCCATTAAAAGAGGCAACAAAGTGTCATATACATCTCTAGAGCTAACAAAAGACTCCTTGATACATGAAAGTAATGTCTGAATTTCATCTTCCACAAAAAAAACATCATGGATAACCAAAATGTGTTTAGTCTGTGGATGATAGAGAACAATCGTCTTTGCTTTCTGAACTGTACCCAACAAAAATACATTCCACTACTTTATCATCCAATTTCTTGTGTTGTGATTCAAGCACTAATGCACATGCCAGACAAGAAAAAACACATAGATGAGAAAAAAATGGCTTGCCACCATGCCAAGCCTCATATGGAGTGATAGACCATAGTGCTTTGGTAGGACACCTGTTAAGTACATATGTTGCACACATACCACCCTCAAGCCATAAGCTATGTAGTACAACCTGACTTTTGATCATACACCTCACCATTTCCATGAGTTACCTGTTCTTTCTTTATGCAACTCCATTTTGTTGAGGTTTATATAGCACTGTACACTAATGTTTTTGTCGGAACATCAAGCTTACACTATGCTTGAGGTGCATTTGATCTACATCAAAGGTTATCGCGTCGAAAGAATATCCGTTGGAGAATTCTTTTTCGTATGCTCACTAGTTGTATTTTTTAAGAAGATTTTTTCATGGATCTTTTACCATTGTAAAAGCTTTGAGCTTTACACATATAAAACTAGAAAGATAGAGTCTAAATCCCACGAATTTGTGGTGGTTGAGTTGCATTCAATCAAGCAATCAATCACCTAAAAGTAGATCAAACTAAATCTTCACTTTTCTTAGATTGTAGGAAAGTGAATTGATTCCCTCCAACAACCATTCCCACCATCATTTGAATTCAAAATCCACTTTTAGAATTCGTGGAACACTCCTAGAGTCTATATAAATACTTGAAATCACTTGTACAATATATGGAAGCAATATACATACACTTGTGACCATCATTGTATTGCTCTATGTTTTTGCATCATCTTCTTCGCCAACAGTAATTTTGTAGAGGCTGCTGCTCTCTCTACAGAGCTTCAAATTGAGTGCAAAACATCTCATTGGTAAGGTATTATTCTCTAATTTATGCCTATAAATTTTCATAGCATTTGGTTCATTAAATTGGGAGAAATCTCAATTTTTTTGTCTCAGGGCCAATCTCTGCGTACTCTTGAAAAATAGGAGGTACCACCGTTGAGTGTTTGATTAATTCGTATAGCATATTTTTCTTATTCCTTATACTTTTGTGCATTATATACACTCAACCCTATGTGTAGCACTCCCATAAAAAGATTTTTTCTAATTGTAATCATGCTGGTTGCTATGGGCATTTGAAGTTAAATGTCTCTTCCATAGATAGTAAGTTTTTTGAGCTAGTCGACCCCCGAACCTATCTGTTTTGTATTGACTCCTTCTCCTTGATGCTCCAAAGGACATAGTGCATTTCTTTGCACTTATCGCATGCCTATAAGGTCTAATTGAGCCTCCATAAGCTCAAGGGCTGGTCTTGTGCCGGTTGGCTTGACCAAACTTCATCGCTTCGAAACACACTTTTCTACCTCCTACAAGCTTCTCCAAGTTCGCTCAGTGGTATCAGAGCTAGATCAAGATGGGTGATGGATTTCCCTCAATGATCGAGAAGCTTGATCGACCCAACTATGCAGCTTGGCAAATCAGAATGGAGGCCTATTTGCAAGTTAGAAATCTTTATGGAATTGTAATAGGTGATGAAGCTATGCCTATTCGAAGTCCAAAGGAGGACCTACACAAGAGGAGATAGATAAGCTCACACTTTGGTGTGCGAGGGATGCACAAGCAAGGTTGTACATACTAAAATCTATCTCTAACTTTCTATTACCATATATTAGAGGATCCAAGACACGTCAAGAAACTTGGGATGCCCTCGAGACTTTCTTTTCTGCTAGTACCAAAGCAAGAAAGAATCATCTTTGGAATGACTTCAACCAAATAAAGAAGACACCTAAACAAACCATCATAGAGTTTGTTACCAAGGTCAAGCAGGTTATAGATCAGTTAGCATCCATTGGAGAGCTGATTGAAGAAGAGGCTATCATGAGGCAAATTCTCAACGGCATTCGAAGTGATAAGCAATGGCGATCTTTCACTATGGCATATGATCTCATCATGGATGTGCAAACTCCAAACTTCAACATCTTTCTTGGACAAATCTCCAATCAAGAGGCCAGAAATAGCATAAAGGAAGGTAACTCCTATCATCGGAATTCAACTAGTGCTCTATCTATAGATAAGGACAAGAAGCAGAAAGGCAAGAAGCAGAAAGGCAAGAAGAAGGAAGAAGATGAAGAAGAGACTTCCCAAGCCAACCTCACAAGCAAAAGCAAGTGGAAAGGGAAGAAGAAAGGACAAATGCAAGAGAAATCCAAAGGTCAGAATGTTCAACCTTGTGCCATCTACGATAAGACCAACCATACCACTCAGACTTGCTGGTTCAATGGGAAGACCCATGTGTATATGTAGATGATTTTATCGTGACATGTGATGATGTGAATGGCATTCAAAGGATCAAGAGACACATGCAAGAGGAGTTCAAAATCAGTGACCTAGGTGAGCCCACATATTTCCTAGGTATGCAGGTGATATACACAGATGAAGGAATGTATTTGACTCAAAGAAGATACATTCAGGATCTACTTCTCAAGTTCAAAATGGAGAACACTAAACCTGCAGGTACACCTTTGGAGATGAATCATAAACTTAGTGTTTATGAAGGTGAGAAAATTGAAGACATTAAAGAGTATCAAAGCTTGGTAGGTAGCTTGATATATGCTACTCATACAAGGGCAGATATCTCATATAGTGTGGGAGTGCTTAGTCAATTCATGCTCTCACCAAGAAGACCACACATGGATGCAGCTAAGAGAGTACTTAAGTATCTCAAAGGTACAATCAACGAAGGTATATTCTATCCTTACTCTTTAGATTTGGATATCAAAATCTATTCAGATGCAGATTGGGTAGGAGCTAAGGATGATAGAAGAATTACTTTTGGTTACTTAGCAGTTGTAGGTTCGAAGCTAGTGCCATGGAGTTCCAAGAAGCAACCTACAGTTGCTTTATCCTTGACTGAAGTAGAGTACACAGGCTTGACCATAACAACTCAAAAGGCGATATGGTTAAAGGCATTGTATACAGATTTGGGACTTGTCAGTTCCAAACCTCACATATTTGGAGATAATGTAAGTTCCATGCATCTAGTGGCAAACCTTATTTTCCATGCGAGAATGAAACACATAGAGGTGCATTATCACTTCATCAGGGAGAAGCTCATGGCAAAGGAGATTGACATTTCCTTTGTTCCTACTGAAAAGCAAGTAGCAGATATGATGATGAAGGCACTTGATGGAATAAAGCTTTGTAGATTAAAAGCTATGGCAGGTATTCACCCTATCAGAGAATGAAAACTCAAGAATACTTTAGCTTGAGGGGGAGCTGTTGGATCATCAAGTTTACACTATGCTTGAGGTGGATTTGATGTACATCAAAGGCTATCACATCGAAAGAATATCCATTGGAGAATTCTTTTTCTTATGCTCACTTATTGTATTTTTTAAAAAGTTTTTTTCATGGATCTTTTATCATTGTAAAAGCTTTAAGCTTTACACATGTAAAAGTAGAAAGATAGAGCCTAAATCCCACGAATTTTTGGTGGTTGAGTTGCATTCAACCAAGCAATAAATCCCCTAAAAGTAGATCAAACTAAATCTTCACTTTTCCTAGATTGTAGGAAAGTGAATTGATTCCCTCCAACAACCATTCCCACCTTCATTTAAATTCAAAATCCACTTTTAAAATTCTTGGACCACTCCTAGAGTCTATATAAATACTTGAAATCACTTGTGCAATACATGGAAGCAATATACATACACTTTTGCCCATCATTGTCTTGCTCCTTCAATTTTTTGCATCATCTTCTTCAGCAATAGTAATCTTGCAAAGGCTACTACTCTCTCCACAGAGATTTAAATTGAGTTCAAGATGTCTCATTGGAAAGATATTATTATCTAATTTATACTTATAAAATTTCATAGCATTTGCTTTAGTAGATTGGGAGAAATCTTAGTTTTTCTATCTTGTGGTCAATATCTACGTATTCCTCAAAAATAGGAGTACCACCGTTGAGTGTTTGATTCATTCCTATAGCATATTTTGCTTATTCCTTATACTTTTGTGCATTATATACACTCAACCCTATGTGTATCCCTCCCATAAAGATATTTTTTCTAATTTTAATCAGGCTGGTTGCTATGTGCATTTGAAGTTCAATGTCTCTTCCATAGATAGTAAACCACTCAGAATTGCTGGTTCAATGGGAAGACCCAGAAAGGAAGTGGAAGAGGTGGATATGGTAGCAATAGCAAGACAAAGCCATAGATCAGAATGTTCAGCCTTGTGCCAACTGCGATAAGACCAACCATACCACTTAGAATTGCTGGTTCAATGGGAAGACTCAGAAAGGAAGTGGAAGAGGTGGATATGGCAACAATAGCGGCAGAGGTGGACACAACTTCAACAATAACAATAGAGTCTATAATAGATTGGACTACAACAATTATTCAGAAGATCAACCACATGAAGACTCATTGCTTCTCATGAATCTCAGCCACAAAGAAGGTAAAGAAGATGATCATTTGTTCTACATAGATTCAGGATGTTTGAATCATGTTGCAGGCAATATTGCTCTCCTATCTGACTTGGAAAGTCCAAAGCATAGACATGAAGTGCAAATAGGGGATGACACAAAGCACAATGTGGAGAAGATTGGTAACGACAAAGCTTCCAATGGCACGACAAAAATTCTGAGTAAGGTTCTCTATGTACCCACTATCACTAAAAACCTAATAATTGTGGGCCAAATAATTGGAAAAGGCTTGCAAGTTAGCTTCAACCAACATGGAGCTTTTGTGGAAGATCCATGTCAAGGCTTCAAGAAGACAGCCAGAGGTGAAAAGCATGGTAGGCTCTTTACTTTTGAAGTAGGAGAAACCAGGAACATAGCTCTATTCCACTTTGGGTCTCAAACCCTAAGTGAGCTTGAAGTGTGGCATAAGAGACTTGCTCATGTGAATGAAAGAACCTCGAAGGATATATGCAAGAATTAAAGTGTTCTAGGACTGCCAAACATATCAAAGCAACACATGATCAACAGGTGTGATGCATGTTTGATTGGGAAGGCACAAAGACAACCATTCAACCACAAAGGCTACATCCACAACAACTTATTGGACTTAGTACATACAGACGTACGGGGACCAAGTCAAGAACCTTCATTGGCAGGATCAAGGTATTATGTCTCATTTATTGACGTCCATAGTAGATGGATTATTGTTTACTTTATCAAGAGTAAGAATGAAGTCTTTGATTGCTTCAAAAAGTATCTCGCACATGTAGAGAATCATACTAGTAGATCACTAAAGAAGCTGAGATCTGATGGAGGGGGAGAATACTTCTCCAAAGAGTTTGCTAAGTTCTTGCAAGAAAAAGGTATCAAAATGGAAGTGACTACCAGGTACTCTCCTCAACTAAATGGAATTGCAGAGAGGAGAAACAAGACATTTGTCGGATCAGCCCGAACAATGCTTGAAGAGAAGAAGTTACCACATTATCTATGGGCAGAAGCTATTTCAATTGCTCTGTACCTTGTCAATAGACTACCATCCAAATCACTTCAAGGTATGAATCCTTATGAAGCATGGCATGGAAGAAAACCTCGTCTCGGACATTGCAAGGTTTTTGGTTGTTTAGCTTATGTTCATGTACCATCACAAATAAGAGGTAAGCTAGATGAAAGGGCAACAAAGGCAATGTTTATTGGATACAATTCAACTCAGATGGGTTACACGTTCTATAATCCTTCAACCAAGCGATTCATTACAAGTAGAGATGTTGTGTTTGAAGAACATAGGTCTTGGTATGATGAAGATAAAAAAAAGGTAACTCTACCATATGATCTTGATTCCGATTCTCATCAATTAGGAAGCAAGCATGATACACAGGTCCAGGATCCAAGAAGTGACACAGACAATCACCAAGATGAAAGGGAAAAGTATTACAAGCTACGGAAGTCAAGAGGCGAAACAAAGATGCAAGAGGTTGGAGAATGCTCTGAACAAACATCTAGAAGATCAGCAAGAGAGAAGAAACAACCAAAAAGGTATGGATATGATTCCATATTTGTTACAAAGTATTCAATCTACTTGGCAAAACACTCTATTTTAGAGGAACCCTCAACCTATGAAGAGGCAAACAGAAACACTAATTGGGAAGAGGCCATGAAAGAAGATATTGCCTTTCATCATCAATCAAAGAGTAGAAGCAAAACTCTAGTATGAATCTAGAAGACCGTTCAGAATAGATGCATAAGTGAACTATCTAGCAAGAATTCATCAACAAAAATCAATTCCTCCTTCAAATATTTGATCTTTGTCAAAAAAATACCCATGAAATCTCCTTCATTCATGTGCTCACTCTCCACTTGTTTTCAGGGGTAAGCAACAAGAGCCTCATTTCTTGCCTGGTATAATGTGGTAAGTATATCCCAAGCATCCTTAGCTATTGTGCAAGAGTGAATGTGCGGGATAGTGGCACATTTGATAGACAAAGATATCAATGCATGTGCCTAAGCATCTCTGCCATTCCAACAAAGTTGCTCTGTAATAACACACAAGCAATATGATAGTGTGTTTGGAGGTCGAAACGAGCTCAAATGGCGTTTTTGACACCGCAAAGCGAAGGAGTTTTGAACTCTAATCGCCTTGAGTATGCTCATCGATTTTCATGCGATTTTGAGACTATGACCAAAGGGGTTGTAGCTCAGTGATGAGTAGCACCTCCTTTAATGTCAATCCGGGAAGACATGAGGATGGTATGAAGACCACGAGCAAGTGGAAGCACAAGTGCGTGAGTGAGAAGCACACAAGCATGCACACACATACACACACACGCGCACACACAGTAAGAACAAAGAGAGTAAGACAATGGAATCACTTCTATTGCAAGAAAGTTCTCATACAAGCTCAAACTACCAACCCCCCAAAAATGAGCTCTCTAGCTCTATTTATAGTTTTTGACTGACTTTGGCCCTGTTCAGACCTAGTGTCCGGCCTAGTTAAAAATTAGGTTCCGGGGCTTATTTGAGGGCCCAAACGAGATCTAAAAATTATGAAAATTGGCAGGCAACTACATCTAAGGCTCCCCAAGCTCGAGGACTCCTCGGCTTGTACAAAATGGAGCTACAAAAAGGTGAAATGATATTTACAAGGGTTTGTAGTGATGAGAATCACTTTAGAATGATGTTGGGGTTTTTGAAAAAAATGAAGAGTAGCCTCAGTGCTAGATCTGCATGTGTGTCCATACTTGTTTCTTCCCGCATCCTGTCAACACTCTCCCCCCCCTAGGGTCTGTCGCCTCTGACAGACCTTTTTTCCGCCGTTTGATCAATGTATTTTTGCAGGAGGTCGGTTGCCACTTCGTGTTCTTTGATTTTTAAACCTCTGATTAGATCTCGTTGCAAGGTCTCCCAATCCACTGTACCAGGCATGTCAGGTTGTGGCATCGTGTAAAGCTCGGAGTGCATCGTTTGCTCACATGCAAAGAGATGGAGTAGATGCGTAGGCCGTGGCGCAAATACCTCTGAATGTGCTTCCCAAAACCCCGTGGTGAACATGTCGTCAAACGTTTGCTTGTAGCAGGCAGGGAGGTATCTTATGCGTGCATGCCATGCGTAAGCCACTCGTATGCTCGGGGTTGTGCTCATATCATATAGCAGGTCGTAGTTACCATTGATAAACCCTGGAATAGGAGGTTGAATATGGCATACATTGCGAAAAGTTTTGAGTACGACCTGCATCATGTCGAGGATCTTGAGCATCATCTGGGCAGCGACATCTGGCATCGGGTGGAGGCGTGGTATCCAATGTCTGATGGTTGCAATCATGTATGACACTGTAGGAGTACCGGTTGGGGGGGCGATAGCGGGGTAATTGAGCCATTCTTTACAGTTTGCGTTATTCTGAACCTTGATGGCAAAAGCTTTCCATGATCTGCGTCTTTGCACTGGTCCAAAACACGGATTGTACTTCAAATGCATGGGGGCATGATCCCATGTTCGAAGCATTTCTGGATAAGTTTCGAGTAACTTTTGCCTCCACGTTGGTTGGAATATGGCCCCCTTTCGTGCCGCTTCTGGTATGTCTTCTGGTTCGAACTGTGTGGCAAATGTTGGGCACTTGTTGGTGACTCGTTTGATTTCTGCATTGTAGTCAGCCAACAATACAAAATAGGGCTTGTATTGCAGTTCTGAGCTAGTGATCAGGCGTCTAGGGGCGAGGTGCCTGAAGTATTCTGAGTGAAGGATGGTGTCCTCAACGGCCTTCATTGCCAGCATCTGAGTGGATATCCGCTCCTGATGAGTTTTCCCCATTTCCTCTACTTGTTTCATCCATGCCGATGGGGGTTCCTCATAGGTATCTTGACCTTCTTCTGTTACGCGTCCACCTGGAAGTGGTTGAGGCTCGTAGTTGTCGTCGAATGCTTCCTCCACTGGGATGGTAACTGCTTCTTCTTCTGACGGTTGCTCTGGGGGGGAAGGGGGTCGTTCGTACTGCATCAACTTCAGCTTTAATTCTGCAATCTGCTGCTGTAACTCCAGCACGTCATTGGGCATTGAATGTTCAGGTTCGGTTGAAGTAGCAGCGTCTGTCATTCCTTTATGTTCTTGTCGGTGTGGTGTAGACTCTTGGGGTCTCTGTACGTCCTTTAGCTGGTCGGCAAGCTGATCATGTGCTTCTAATAGATTGGCATACGTTTCCAATATTTGTTGTATGCTTTCTGAGGGGACCGCTTGAAATTTGACCGGGTCTATGGGAGCCCCCGGGGTGTTTTCCATGGCAGCCTCGAGGTTCTCTTGGTTTTGTTGTTGAAGCCGTCTATTCTCTTCTTGCGCTGCCGCCAGATGTCGTCGTAGCAAAGCCATGTTTCGTTGAAGCCGTGCATTGCGGCCCATTTGATCGCGCAGCTGTTCCTCCATGGCTTTGCTCTCTTCCATATGCTCCGCTTTGAGTTGCGCATTTGCCTGTTCGAGGGCAGAGATCTTGCGTTGTGACTCCGTATGAATGAACTCCAAAGCAGTGACACGCTCTTGGAGTGTTGCTGAGAGGGTGCAAAGCCCTTTGTTATTTTCTTCCAATAATGTATATTCTTGCTTAAGCTGAGTGGCAGCTTCAAGCATCGTGTCGAGTGCAAGACTAAATGAGGTGGAAGATGCAGGGGGTTGGGAAGTGGGAATGGGAAAAGTGGATGTTGTGCCTACCGTGTGTGGAAGTGGTGCTGTGAGTGTAATAACCTGTGATGGTGTTGTGAGGACAGTGGTGGTGGGTGATCCAGCGGATGGTGAGATGTCCATGGGATCGGACATGAGTGAGTGTGATTCGTGAAATGTGAACACCGGGACGGTGGGTGGTGTGATAGTGGTGGCCGTGAATGTGGGGGAGTGAATTTGGGGATGGGATTTTTTCTTATGTTCCTCGACCTGTTGAAGAATGTTTACAAGGTAGGTCCAGAAGGAGGGTTGGGTGGTTAGTGTGGTGCTCGAGGCAGTTACAAGGGACGGGGTAGGTAGAGTTTGGGGGGGAGGAAATGGAGGGGTGGAGGGTAAAGGGAAGGGAAGAGTCTGACTAGTGACAGATGGTTGTCCAAAGGCATGGGGGAAGAAAGGGTGACCTAATTGAGGTTCAAAAGCCCGAGTGACAGAAATGGATGAGGGTGAAGGGAGGAGAGTGGAAACGGGGGTGTGTACAATTGTCTCACTATAGGAGGAGAATGTTTGTGTGGAAAGACACGTGGAGAGAGGCTCTGAGGGTGGGATAGGAGATGATGGGGGAGATGGGGCATGCGTAATTTCCTCCGGTTCATCATTGTGCCTAGGGCTAATCATGTGCACATCTTCTGATGTGGACGTAGCTAACGCGGTAGATACTTCCATCTGAATCATCTTTCCTTGTCGCGGCCGTGTATCAATTCTTCTTTGATCATAAGCAGGGTTCTCTTGACAGACCATGGTTCTCAATGCTTCACTGATGCCACAGGTGTCCGCCAATAGATTCAGTGATTCTACAAACTGGGGGTCGATATGCTCTGACTGTAACATCTGGTTTACTAGGGCCCTATTTGCTTTTTCTGACATTTTATGGCGTCTTTGTACCTGCTTGATTGTTTGGTATAATCGTTGGAGCTGTGCCGTATATGCAGGGGCTTCGTCTTCACTCTCTTCTGGGTTATTCCTTGGTGCCTGCTCCTGAGTTTGTGTGTTTAGTCTTTGAGGGGGTTGCGTCACTCCTAGCTCCTGTACGCTGCTTGTCTCGCCTCGTGCATGTTCTCTTTGGGTAGATGTCCCCGGATCGACATTGTCAGGGCAATCTTCACTGTCTGATAGATGAGCCGTCTGCAGAAATGTTTCAAAATCAAAATTTGGATCTTCGGTAAAAGTGGCCATCACTGCAAATTCTGCATCGGTAGGTAGCGGAGGGGCAGAGGGGGTGGGCTGTACCACCTCTCTTGGTTGAGACTCCTGGAGATGAATTGTGATTGGTGCCACCGGGGCTTCCTCTCTAGTGGAGACTTCGGTAGTGGTTGCTGGAGGGATCAGGACTTGTGAAAGGGATCCACGCATTCTTTTTGCAGGCTGACTCCCTGACTTTCGCCCTTTAAACAACTCCAGATGTGCATACTTTAGGGCTCGAGCAACTGGCACATCATACGCCAGACATCTGTAGATGATTCTAGTCAACGCACAGCAACCATGTAGGGTGGGCTTCCTCACCCCCCGCTTGCCTGCCTCATATACCTGATCTAAGATCCATACTGGCATCTTAATGGGCAAGCTGCCGGTCTCTGCTAAGTACAGTCCGTACCATATCTTCTTGTGAGGCTGAGTGAAACGGTCTTGAGCTGGAAATGCGAAGTGCTGGAGGCACATCCGCAGGGGTATGGCGATGTTGGGGGTGAGGGCGCACATGTCTTTGAGCTTCTTGACTCTATTGCTTTTCATTGATTCTGGTATCAGGGGGTCGCGATCTGAAGGCACATGAGTGCCATACATTTGAAGGGCTTCCCTGATTAATGTTACATTTAGTTCAAACTTCCTCATCTCCTCCAGATTAGATAAGGAGGGCACCCAGAATGTGCCTGAATGATCTTTATCCCCGGTAGGTTTCATCGTAGCAATCAAGTAGTAACACCTGAGGAAGTCAGGTTTTGGTAGAGCTGCACTGAAGTAAGTTTGCAGTCCTGCCTTTCGCCAGATCTCTTGAAGGGGAGCTGCATTTTGTAAGGCCTCAAATTCTCTTGAAAAGAATTGGAAGGTCCACCAAACCCCTCCACACTCCATCTTGGACTCCCAGATGTGGTCCGCGTCTCCCAAATCCCCTGGCATTTCATTGAACCAATGGGAGTGCCCTTTTACTCTTTCGGTTAGTCCACTGGGTGGATCTGGAATAGGGATTCTTCGCACATTCAAGAATTCTTCAGGTCTAGCCGTTGGTGGAGCTTCCACTGGCATGTCATCCCAGTTGATGGGGGCACCAGATCCTGCCTGAGAGCTTGTGCCTGCCGCGGTTGCCATGAGAGTAGGTCGCTTATCTGCTGGAAGACGAAAGGCACATTAGTGTTGCATAGGAAACAAGATGTAATGGTGTTCCCTTCACAATACTAACATGACAATCCAGGAGGTCAGTAGTTAGTGGTGAGGTGTTTATGATATGTGTGAGTGGTGATTAAAGGTCAGTGTCATCCTAGATGCGTACTTTGGTTATGCAATGGACTCGAAATGCTTCTGTGTTAGTGTGGACGGATTTACAGAAGATGGTCAGGGGGTTTAGTACACAGTTTAACTCTCCACACTTTGATACAGGAGTCGTAGCTTTTAGAGCTAAGGACAGGTGAAGACTTTGGTCTGAGTGTGTGATGTGGTTGGGACCTTGTGGGTACCCATTTCCAGACATTCCTGGGGTTGATGGGAGTGTGGACAGTGAGAGGTGTAGGTATCTTGTCACTTCCTGAGTTGTTGGCCAAGAGTGCTTGTGAGAGCTGCTTCATCCTTGTGTCTATAGTTGAAGTAATTTGGGCTTGTAAGCTAGCCTTGGGCACCCATATCTGTCTAGCATTAGGGATGGCCTTCATTGACCGCTTAGGGACCCAAATAGAGATGGTGTGCCTAGGGGTGATCCTAGGGGGCTTCTTAGCTTTGATCCTTGATTGTGAGGCTCGTTTCTTGTCTCCTTGAGAATCTGCAATTGGAGCTGTAGATCTCCCATCCTTGCGTATCCAGATCTGCTTCACGCCACGAGATGCTCCATGATGCGCAGGTTGGCGCTCCTTCCTCTTGATCAGCGGTCTCCCTCGTATAGAGTGATGTTCGGTCCGTTCGTTTAGAATCTTCTGTGGATCAATTAGGAACTCCTTCTTGGCTCCTGAACCTTCAGTAAGGTTGACATTCCTCTGCACCATAGAAGTTTGGACAAGCACATCGTGGTTATCTTCATATGGATTCCTGGAGGGACCAGGAGTTGTTGCCTGTTCTATTGGTTTGAGTGCTCGATTTTCTAATTCAATCGTGAGACGACTTTGGCCTACCCAAGCCTGAAGAAGTCCACTTCTTAGGTTTAGGTTGACTGCGTGATCATAGATCCAGTCTTGGCCCAATATAAGCGGTTCGGTCAGATCCTCGTCTTCACACACTAGCACTTTTACTGGCATGCGGACCTCTTGTATGTAGAGGGGAAGATCCACCTCTCCCATACAAGGGGTTTCAACACCTCCTAATCCTATCAGATATGCTTCTATGGGTTTTACCTCCAACTGCAGCTGCTGGCAGTAAGAAAGCCGAACTGCACTTGTGGCTGCTCCTGAATCAATTAAAGCCCTCACGCTTGCTGTGCTTTCCTTTTGTCCTATTTCTAGGGTCAGAAAAGGTCGTCGGTCTACTATCTTATGGGTGCGTCCACCTGAAACCTTACACATGGCCATGTGATAGTCTGGAGACTCTTCAGTGTTAGCCATAGGCTGGTCCCTTCCTTGTCTTCTCAACTTCATTCGTTTGATACGTTCTAAGGCCTCTGCCTGTGCTTCCTCTCGAATTCGTTTTTCCTCCTCTTTACGTTGCTTAGCAATATTGAGTCGGCTTAGCATCTCCTCCGTGAGGGGTTCCTGATACAGCTTGACTCTGCATCCGCTAATATAGTTTGGGAGGACATCCCCCTCTAAAGTGGCTAGTTGTACTGCTCCACTCGTGGAGATCCTATTAATGATCATAGGTCCGTAGCCTCTCTTCTCTAGCTTTCTTGCGTGTTGTTTCAATGTGTAGACTAACACTAGATCTCCTGCTTTCAAGCCCTTATCCTTCACATGGGCATCAAAGTATGCCTTTTGCCGTTTCTTTGCAGCATAGATACCTGCTGCTGCTCGTAGCCTCGTCTCACCTAAGCGCTCTAGATCAAAGATCCTCGAGGACAACTCGTGTCCATTCCACTCATGCTCTTGTGCTACTCTTAAAGCTGGAATTAGGAAATCTAAGGGTAGCACCGCATTTTGTCCGAAGACCATCTGAAATGGGGTGGCATTGAGTACCGTTTTGTAAGCAACTCGGTATGCCCACACAGCATGGTGAAGTTGTTTGTCCCAATCAGAGCGTTTATTATTGACCAGTTTCGTCAATACGTTACACAGGATCTTATTCGTGCTCTCGGCTTGTCCGTTAGCTTGCGGGTGATAGGGTGCAGACTTCTTATGTACCACCATGAATTCTTGAAGGAGATTTTCAATGACCTCATTCAAGAAGTGCGTACCTCTATCACTAACCAACTCTATTGGTAACCCATATCTAGTGAACACATTTTCGAATAAGAATTTAGCCGTCGTTTGAGCATCATTCTTTGTCGTGGCTTTTACTTCCACCCACTTTGTAAGGTAATCTGTGGCTACAATAATATACTCTGCATGGGAGTTCCTAGCTGGGGGGTTGATGGGACCTACAAAGTCTATACC
The DNA here is from genome assembly GCA_020310875.1 of Ceratopteris richardii. NCBI lineage: Eukaryota > Viridiplantae > Streptophyta > Polypodiopsida > Polypodiales > Pteridaceae > Ceratopteris > Ceratopteris richardii. The sequence goes on from CM035409.1 coordinate 72,793,177, forward strand.
CCACTTTGAAAAGGCACGTCCTCCCATCATTGGCCTCAAGGGCATTTCATCTTTTCTTGTCGGATATTGGGCACGTTGGCATGTGTCGCAACTCTTCACATAGGTATGTGCATCCATATGAAGAGTGGGCCACCACAGTCCTGAAAATAGAATGGTCTTAATTACTCTGTCAGGCCCAAAGTGTCCACCTGCAACACCGCTGTGTGCCGTTTCTAAGACTTTCAGGTAGTCTGATTCATGTACGCACAGTCTTAGGTAACCATCCTTGCCTCTTCTGTATAGGTTATCCCCTACTAAGGCATAGTCTTGAGCCTCTTGCTCCATGCTTCGTCTTCTTGCAAGACTAGCCTGATTGGGTAATGTTCCCGATCTTATGAACTCGACCAGTGGAGCACTCCAATCTGGGATTAATGACATGTGATAAAGAGTGGCATGCTCCACTGGGGGTCTCTCCTGGCACTCTGGACAGCTCTGGATCCACTCTTGTACTTCTTTGTCCATGCTAGGCCAATACACTCCTAAGCGTTTTAGATTCTGCAAGGTTCGTTGTTTAGAGTAGTGATTCCCTAGCGGTCCCTCATGGGCTTGTTGCAGCCAACTAGCATGTTCATCATCCTCGACACAACAAGCTAATATGCCCTCGTTATCTTGCTTGTACATGCTTCCGGCTAATATTTGATACTTTAGCGATTTTACAATTTCCTCTTTGCTTGTCTTAACATTTTTGTTTGCAGGCCCGAAGGTTAGGACTGGTACCAACTTATTTGCCCATTTAGGTACAACTTCTAAATTGAACAGATAAGCATCGGGCAACTCATCAGACACTCCTTGCGGTGGCTCTCCTGAAGTGATGCGAGAAAGATGGTCAGCCCTAAGATGGGTTCTACCTTTCCTGACAACCACTTCAAAGTCGTATTCCATTAGTAAGAGGAACCATCTTACTAAGCGGCCTGTATTGCAAGGTTTATTGACCAAATATAGTAACGCTTGATGATCAGTGAAAAACTTGAACTTGTTGGCCAATAGGTAGTGTCTAAACTTCTTCACAGCATATATCATGCCTAAGCCTTCTCTCTCCGTTGTGGTGTAATTTCGTTCAGCTGCATTTAATTGCCTACTAGCATAGGCTATCGGCAAATCTAGGTTTCCTTCACCTGTGGGTTGTGCTAGCACACATCCTATTGCATGATTGGAGGCATCTACATGGACATGAAAGGGTTTGCTCCAATCCGGAGTAGTCAATATTGGTGCTGTGCACAAACGTCTCTTCAGCTCATTGAAGGAAGTCTCGCATTCCTCATTCCATTCAAAATTCGTTAACAGCCCATAAAGAGGTTTAGCTATGATGGCATACATGTGGATAAATCTACGATAATATCCACAATGGCCCATAAAGGCTTGTACCTCTTTCACATTTCTTGGTCTGGCCAACTCTGCTATTGCTCTCACCTTGTCTTCGTCTGTTGATATTCCATTCTTCGAAACAATGTGACCTAAGATCTTACCTTGGCGTACCATAAACACACACTTCTCTGGATTCAGACACACTCGATAATCTCTACACTTGTTGAAGATTTGCCTAAGCTCAGGGATGTGGTAACTCCTTTCTTGGGAATGAGCGCATAAATCATCCACATATACTTCTAAGCTCTTTCGCAGGAACTCTTTGAAGACATGACACATGAGTCTTTGGAATGTTGCAGGTGCATTGGTGAGCCCAAATGGCATCACACGAAATGCAAAGATTCCCCATTCTGTGGCAAAGGCCGTTTTGTGCTGATCTTCGGGGGCAATGGCTACTTGGTTGTAACCTGAAAATCCATCAAGGAAGCTGTAAACTTCCTTGCCTGCAACACGCTCCAAAAGATGTTCGGTGATTGGAAGAGGATAACTATCTCGGATCGTAGCGGCATTAACTTTTTTAAGGTTAATGCACACTCGCAATTTCCCATTCTTCTTGGGCACCACTACAATAGGGGACACCCATTCAGTGTGCTCAATCTCATAGATGAATCCGGCTTCAATCAGCCTGTCAATTTCCTCCTTTATTTTGGCCGCATAATTGTCATTATATGTGTAGGGTTTTTGTTTGGTGGGCTTAGCTTCAGCGGTCATCGGAATCGTATGAGAGCAGATCTCTGGATCTACTCCTTTCAAGTCTCTATAATGCCATGCAAACACATCCCTATATTCCCTTAATAGAGCTACAAGTTCTGCTTCTTCTTCTGCACTTAGGTCGTCTCCTATGTACGTACATCGCTCTTCGTTCCCTTCAATGGTCACTACGATTTTTTTGGTCTTTTCTTTATTGTCATATGCTTCTCCTATAATGGCCTCTCTCTTAGGCATTCGTACCAAAATTTTCCGGTCTTCCACTTCATATTTCTTGAAATTCTCTGGTACTTCAAACAATGATTCTTCCTCTTCTTGTCTCACTACTTTCCTTTTCTTTTTCTTTTGACTTCCTTCACTTCCTTTCTTTGAATTTATCGTTTTAATACTCGCAAGGGGTTCTTCTTCTTTTTGGGTTAACACTCCTATGTCTTCTAAGTAGTGTTCCTCTGAGTCGAAGTAAGTATCCATCACAATGGATTCTAGATCATCGTCACTCTCTTCTTCTTCCATGGACTCACTAGGATCACACTCTTCCAACAAGGGCTGACACATGAACACTGAAATATCGTAACCCTCCTCATCGCAATGGGGTGTCCATTGTTCCTCATTGACTGCAATGTCCATGGTAGCTAAGATTTCTGCCCAACCATGAGGCTCAAATTCCTCATCAGGAAATATCATCGGAGTATAGGCTGGGTCTTTTATTGGTCTATCTCCTGGGGGAGCTCCTTCTTCTCTCGCTTTTCGGCGCTTTTCCTCTTCCTCCGCGACCTTGCACATCCACAAGTGAGTATCTTCATGCAACCAGGATGGTTCAGGTGAACTTCCAGAATGCACGGAGATAGAATCTTCTTTCGCTTTGTGGATAGGATTCCACTGTAGGGGTGGTACATCTCTAAAGGTGTGATCCTTCAGATTGACCTTGGTGGTGACCCCTAAGTGCTGTAAGTACAAGGAGTTGGTCCCCCAATCCTGTACTATTTGCAATTGTCGTAGGAAAGGTCTTCCTAGGATCATCTCGTAAACATTATTCTTCTCAAAGTCACATATAGCAAACGTATGTTCAAACTCCACACCACAAGTGGTTAGAGTTATCCTTTCAAGCAATCCGAGAGGTCTTTCAAAATGACCATCTGCCATTTGAAGTTTCATTCTCGTTGGTCTTAAGGTGGGTTTGCCCCATCGCTTCCATAGGGAGATGGTCGCGATAGCAACTCCGGCACCCGAATCCACGATTGCTTTGGTTGTGTAACCTTGATAGGTGATCGGAAGATAAGTGTTACCTTCTTCACCTTCGCTCATGTCTCCTATCTTGTCGAGAGGTATCTCAGGAACTTTCTGCTTAGAGCCTACTTTTGGTATATTGGATTCAAGTTCTGAAACCTGATCCTTCACATGATTCCAGAGCTCCGGTTTTGCCTTGAGCAGCTCCTCTACAGTGAGGTGACATTGAACCTTAGTGTGTTTCACAACATCAGTGTTCCTGGGAATCACTGAGTCTTCATTTCTTACCAATATCGTGGGCGCTCTGATCTGGAGAGATTCAGATTCCCATGGGCCTGTGAAATGAGGCAACTCTTGTAAAGAATTAGATTCAAAATCTAATCTCTCATCCTCTTGTTGCTCTGCTTGATCCCCATAGATAGAGGGAATGTCTTGGGGAAATTGATCACGAAGATCATCAATCTCAGGAATCGGAGGGGAATCACCCTTCTCCTTGGCCCATTTCTCTTCTTGTATTTCCCGCAAGAACTCTGGAGAGTACTGTTGTATTGAAGGAGGTATTCCAGCATCCGTGGAATTAGGAACATAAGCTACCATTTGTGGTGAGCTTCCTCTTTCAACAACTGGTTGAGCCTGTGGAGGTAAAGAAACTTGTGATTTGTTTACCAACTGCTCTAATCTTTCTAGTAAGCCTTGGAAATGCAATTCCGGCTTGACAGCGTTCGTCTGATTGAACTTTTGGCTGGTCTCAAGTATAGCTTGAGCTTGTTCTACCATTTTCATGCACATCTTCATCCGTTCAATCTCTAAGTCGGCTCTAGGGTAACTCCTGTCTAGGTTTGCAGCTGTTGGCCCTTCTTGCAGTCGAGCCTGGTAGGCTTTAAACATCATGTCCAAGCCTTCAGGAGTGGGGTCAGCTAATACTGATCCTACTCGGGGTGGTGGGTGGGTTACGAGGGGTGTGTTAGAGGGTGGAGAAATGGAGGGTGATGGGGATGGTTGTGGAGGAAGTGTGTGGGAGCGCGGTTGAGATGTGATTTCTGTGATTTTTGCCTTGGTTTCTCTCACGCTTTCTTCAAGTTCATTTATCTTTTTTGCCCATTGTCTCTTCATTCTTTCACGACTCTCCTTCCAGGCTCTAGTCCTCTTTTTGGTTATACTCTCTGTTTCACTCACCTCGGGGCTCTGTTCGGGACCTGCACCTTTGTGTTGTTGAAGTGCCTGGGCTCTTGTGATCACCTGCACAGGTGCTGTGGAAGTCACGCTTCCTATGGAGTCTACAACTAATCCCACAACATTGATAGGAGTGATCTTAGGCATGTTATTGGGGTTTTTTGGGCAATCTCGTAGGAGATGCTCTTTCCCGCAGTCTTGACAAAAGCCCTGAATGGTTACTGGCTGAGGCTGTGTAGGGGCAGGCAGTGGACAATCACGTATAAGGTGATCTCCTTGACATCTGAAGCATGGCCCTCTAGGAAATGGGGGTCGTACCTGCCTAGGTTGAGGTCTAGAGTTGGGGTTTGTGTACATGACATTAGAATACTCCGGTTCCCCACTATTTTCACTTGGGTCCTCATAGTAGTATGACTCGTTATGCTCAGGTGACTGCATGTAGTAAGCCTGTGGGCTATCAATATATGTGGAGTCAAAACTATGGTCACTTGGATCACTGTCTGATAGCAATGGGGTGACTGGAACTATGGCTCTATTCGGATTTTCTTCAGTAGAGGCATATTTTACTGGGATCACATTGGTTGGAGCAGGGGGTTGCTGCACTAGGACTGGTTGAGGTCTCTGCTGCCCTTGATAAGGTGGTTGATAAGTTTGTTGTGGTCTGTTGTATTGTGGTGATGGGTACTGATTCTGGTACCTACCATGTTGCGGATATGGCTGAGGATAATTTTGCCTAACAGTTTGTTTGTTATATGGGCAGTCTTGTGCCGTGTGATTGGTATACCTGCGCTCTATGGTGCAGTACTGGCTACTAGGATTCACCTGAGGTTGGGCCATAATGGGGCACACACTTGCCATATGTTCACCGCCACAATTGTAACACCGCTTAACTGGGGCAAATCTAGGAATTTGCTTACTAGAGACACCTAGTTTTTGGGCCACCTTCTCTGCAAGTTCCTCGATGGATGTGGATTGACCAGATGTCTGTTTACTAGAGCTATCAGAATCCTTATAGATTTTTGATAGCTCTAACTCTTCACCTAGATTGTCCTCAATGTCTATGCACATGCGCACGCATTCCTCTATAGTTCTAGGGTCCTTCAGGTACACATATGACCTGAGCTTAGTGCTCAACAATCCATCTAGGAACAAGGCCACTTGTTTGGCTGGTGTGGGTAACTCTGGCATAGGGCATCTCTCCAGGTACTGTCTAAATCTTCTTCCAGCTAGTCTGACCGTCTCTTGAGGTGTTTGTTTGAAACTATGAATTAGTGAGGAGGTGTTATGTCTGATTCCACTCTTAGAAAACTCGACAATAAATGCCTCTAAGAGTTGGTCTATGTTTCTGAAATGCCTCTCATTCAGTGGTTGGAACCACGTAAGGGCAGTGTTCCTAAGGGTTAGACCGAAAGCATTATATTGCGTGAATAGGTCCTCCACTTGTTCAGCTTTCAACACTTGTCGAAATTCGGCCACATGGTCATAAGGGTCTCCCGTGCCATCGAAATAATTCTTCATGGACTTCACAAGTTGGGTTGGTCGTAGGGTCCTAGTGTGTTCTCTCGGCCTTGGCAAAGGAAAATCATCAATGTCCCGGTGATTCCATGGGGTTCTATGTCTCTCAGTTTCTACTCTATTCCTTTCTGTTCCCGTTCTTTCCCTTCCCAGGGAGTTGGCAAAACTTACCTCAGGTTTGTCTCTACCTCTATCTCTTTGAGCGCCATGAGCGTGGGAGGTCCCAGTTCCTTGATGACCAAAGGATACATTAGACCTTGGTTGGGGAAAAACAAATTCACCCTTCCAAGTGTAGGCATGTCTGCCCTGCTCAGTGACCACGAAGATTCTCTCTGATGCAGTGTCTAGGTAGGTTACTTGGCCTGGACTATCAGGGTCTTTAAACTCGTAAATTGTGAGGGTGTTCCCCTCCTGAGGTTGAGAAGTTCTATATCTCCAAAAAGCCTCATCGGTTTCCCGATTTAAAAGCAGATCTATGCTTTTATTATCTTGTGGAATCCACTCAGGAGTCATGATTCTGGTCAAGACAGACTTACCGCGGGGAGTTCTTGGCTCTCTCTCTAAGTTCCCTTGCTCTATATCTCCTATGTCGGCCTCCGCAATCACATTTCCAAACTCATCAGTTCTATCGGGAAGAGTGGTGACTACATATATAGTCCCCTCTTTATCTAGGTATGCTCCATTCTCAAACTTGACTACCGGGTGGTCTATTCCATGGGGTTGGTCGGGGTTCTTAATCTGGACCACTGATCTTCTCAGTCCGTCTTCGTAGATGCGAGCACCTAGACGATTCGTCCTGATATATTCCAACTGAGTCTTATAAGGCCCCTCTGGCTTTTCTAGATATGCCAACCCTGAACTACCTACTGATCTCTCCATGTGATAGGACATCTCAGAATCACTTGTTTCTGATCTGGCAGTGTATGGGTAATCACTCAACTGCTGGGCCCAAGACCTGGCAGTGTGATTGACACTAGCTTCAGAAGATCTGAGGCTTTGTCTGTCTCGGCCTAAGTGTCTGCCTGATCTAAGGTTCATATGCCTGATTTATTCACCCCCTGGAACCCAAGCACACTCTCGTTGCAGGTTGATTTTGCCCCAATTACTTTGTTCTTTTTAGTTGAATAGTATGTTTATGGTCTTGTCTGAAATTGCGTCGTCAGGAGTACTTAAATGAATTTCCGCACTTGATGAGTGATCGATTCCCGTTTACCTTTTTGTCCCTTAGTGTTTTCGCACTTAAGACCTATTTATTTTCTTGCACTTGGTTGATTAATTCTCTTGGACTTACTTCGTGCCTAACGTTGCCCTAGTTAATTACCACACCTAAGTCGTACTTAGCCTAGGCTAGGAATTGACAAAGGAGGGTTATAAGATCTTCCAACCTCAATCAGCTGGTTGACCCGAGAGCTATGCAAGCCCAGGAAGCCTTCTCCCAGGCCCGGTACTCACCCTTGCTAGCTTGCTTTGATTGCCTTGAGTGCCCACAAAGTTCCTCGGGGTGTCGCGATAGCTCGAAGTGTCGCGATACCTTGGGGTGTCGCGATAGCTCGGAGTGTCGCGATAGCTCGGAGTGTCGCGATACCTTGGGGCGTCGCGATAGCTCGGAGTGTCGCGATACCTTGGGGTGTCGCGATAGCTCGGAGTGTCGCGATACCTCGGGGTGTCGCGATAGCTCGGAGTGTCGCGATACCTTGGGGTGTCGCGATAGCTCGGAGTGTCGCGATACCTTGGGGTGTCGCGATAGCTCGGAGTGTCGCGATACCTTGGGGTGTCGCGATAGCTCGGAGTGTCGCGATACCTTGGGGTGTCGCGATAGCTCGGAGTGTCGCGATACCTTGGGGTGTCGCGATAGCTCGGAGTGTCGCGATACCTTGGGGTGTCGCGATAGCTCGGAGTGTCGCGATACCTTGGGGTGTCGCGATAGCTCGGAGTGTCGCGATACCTTGGGGTGTCGCGATAGCTCGCGGGGTGTCGCGATACCTCGCGGGGTGTCGCGATAGCTCGAGATATGGCGAACTTTCCTGTCCTATCTAGGGTTTCTAGGAGCTCTAGGCCTGCGCAATGCCGTGGTGCACTCAGAATCGTGAGAGGTCGAGCTTTTCGGAGTGTCGCGATAGCTCGAGCTCAACGCCTCGGGGACTGTGTAGGCAGTTTCTGTACCTGCTGAGCTTACTGGAGATGGTGATGGAGCTGGTACCTGCAAGAAACATGCAAAAAACACACAAATGCAAACACACACAATCGCTCTCTCTCAAACTCGCACACAACAAATGAGGGAAAGAAAGGGAAGAGGGGATATGTAGTGGGGAAGGAGGTGGAGGTGGAGATGGAGAAGGAGGTGAAGATGAAGATGGAGATGGAGAAAAATCAGAAATTTACCTACTACTTACCATTCCAACGCGTCCTCTCTACGTCTTACCATCACACGCTCGTCCTCAAAGCTCGATCCCCGGCAACGGCGCCAAAATTTGGTGTAGCTCAGTGATGAGTAGCACCTCCTTTAATGTCAATCCGGGAAGACATGAGGATGGTATGAAGACCACGAGCAAGTGGAAGCACAAGTGCGTGAGTGAGAAGCACACAAGCATGCACACACATACACACACACGCGCACACACAGTAAGAACAAAGAGAGTAAGACAATGGAATCACTTCTATTGCAAGAAAGTTCTCATACAAGCTCAAACTACCAACCCCCCAAAAATGAGCTCTCTAGCGCTATTTATAGTTTTTGACTGACTTTGGCCCTGTTCAGACCTAGTGTCCGGCCTAGTTAAAAATTAGGTTCCGGGGCTTATTTGAGGGCCCAAACGAGATCTAAAAATTATGAAAATTGGCAGGCAACTACATCTAAGGCTCCCCAAGCTCGAGGACTCCTCGGCTTGTACAAAATGGAGCTACAAAAAGGTGAAATGATATTTACAAGGGTTTGTAGTGATGAGAATCACTTTAGAATGATGTTGGGGTTTTTGAAAAAAATGAAGAGTAGCCTCAGTGCTAGATCTGCATGTGTGTCCATACTTGTTTCTTCCCGCATCCTGTCAACAGGGGTGTTGAGGGCACCCTAGATGAAGTGGCAACCTGCTCTGATACCAATTGTTGGAGTTTGAGGTCTATGGAAGCACACAAACAACAAACAGAAGAAGAAGAAGCTTGGAGCACAACACACAATATGGAAAGTATTACCAAGTGAATGTACCAAGATAAGTAACCCATTAGGGTTATAGGCATATATACAAGTCGGGGGAAAAAACCTCCTAAAGAGGGAAAAAGTGCACTGGTGGTTCTAGTGTGTTCACACACATCACTATCAAAATATATCAACAATGACAATATAGATATATCTTCTTTTAGAGATTGGCTATATGCTCTTATGCAATATATCAATGCAAAAAATGAACCAATCTCAAATGAGAAGAAGAAGCTAATGATAGGTTGTGAAAGAAATGTATTTTTCTTCTACTAATATTCTATTCTTGCACATATATATATATATTTTTACCTTCTAATAATTTACTTATTATTGCAAACCAAAATTTTCACTAATATGTGAACTTATGGATAACAGATCAGAATCAAAGTTATTGATTCTCTATGTAAAACAGAGGATTCTAGAATTGTTTCTTCTTTCAAGCAATTATTGTTGATATATGTAGGTAGTGATGTGTGTGAACACACTAGGATCATTGGGGCATTTTTTTTTCCTCTTTAGGAGATTTTTTCCCCTGGCTTGTATATATGCCTATTACCCTAATGGTCTACTTATCTTTGTACATTCTCTTGGTAATACATTCAGTATTGTGTGTTGTGCTCCAAGCTTCTTCTTCTTCCTTCTGTTGTTCTCGTACTTCCACAGACCTCAAACTCCAACAATTGGTATCAGAGAAGGTCTTCGTTTCATCTAGGGCATCATCGACACCCCTCCAGTCACAATCTAAAAATCAAGCAAAATTTGGTGAGCATACTCAAGCCGATTAGGAGTTCAAAACGGCTTCGCTTTATGGTGTTGAAATCGCAATTTGAGCTCATTTTGGCCTCCAAATGCACTATCACAATGCCTATGTAGGCAATTTCATCTTTTTGTGCCAAAGATATATATAGGTTTTGGTTCACCAGTATAAGCATCTGGAAGTCTACTATAGGTTTTGCAGAACTCAACAAGGTAGTTCTATTCAACTTTTTGAGATACAATCATTTTTTTGCATCATGGTATTTTAGTCAGTGGCCATGGCTGAAAGCAGTGATGTATTCCGTATGTTGAAGGATGGTACCAGATGTTCATCCTTGGTGGCAAGTCATTCATGTTCAACATAAAGGTTGATCATTGTTTGACAACTTTATTGTTAGAGAGGTTGAAGAAATTCATGTTGATGATTCATCATCAAATATTGATTTATTGGCATCTTAGAGAGAAATTAGAATCGTTCTACATGACAATGATAATAATCTACTTGACGAGAATGATAATGATCTACATGTTGATTCTACAGATGATGAAGAGGAACTACTAAATATTAATATTATTCCATCAATAGATGATGTCATTTATGAGAACACCTCACTCTTCTCTTTCATCTTTGCCTTTGTTCAGCTCATCCACTAGGTAGGTAATCCTTCTAAATAGATTCTCTCTTCTTTCCTTTCTTATTCTTTAGATAACTTTGTGGGTCTTCTTTACATCTATTGAGCCAACTTGATTGTTTTAATCCAACATCAAGTAGGAACAAATGTGGGAGGCTTCATGCCAAGTGTTCACAAGTGGGGAGCCCTTTTGTCCCTAGTCACATCACAAAAGGAGACAATGATCAAGAAGTGGTCAGACAAGATAAATGTACTTCCTAAGAGAGATACTCATAATTCCCAAGCTGTTGGTGATATCTTGCAAAGTGTAACATCTATAAAACCTAGCTCTGTGAAGACCACACCTAGTCTGTAAGTTTGACCAAGAGAAGAAGCAATGATCATAAATTTCAATAAAGAGAAGGTGCAATTTTATGGTCAAAATTATGCTTTTAAATGTCGATATCTCTCAGTATCACTCATAGTTTCCACTATGTTGAAATTCCCAATGAGGATCATTTAGGCATGGTAGGGAATCCAAGGCATCCTTGCAATCATTGCTATTATTGTGAAAAGATGGGAGATGCCATTGAATATTGTATAAAGAAGAAAGTTGATGAGATGAATGGGACCATGAAATCCTCATGGAAGAGTAGAGAGTTTTCAAGTAGCATAGATCTTGAACTTCAAGTTGCAACATAAGAAGTATGTGTTGGAGTTTAGGTCTACGAAAGCATGCAAATAGCACAAGGAAGAAGAAGAAGCTTGCAGCACAACACACAATACTGAATGTATTACCACTCGAATGTACAAAGATAAGTAACCCATTAGGGTTATAGGCGCATATACAAGCCAAGAGAAAAAAACCTCCTAAAGAGGGAAAAAAGTGACCCAGTAGTCCTAGTGTGTTTGCACACATCATTACCTAAATATATCAACAAATCCCCCTTGGGAGTGATGCGGTGAACAAGGAGTTGGCACTCATGTATAAGGAAGTTCCAAGCTATGTGGAATCAATCCACAAAAGGAAGTAAGCCCAAAGCTTTGCAAAAAGTTTCAAACTTCTCCCTAGGTAGAGCCTTTGTGAAAAGGTCTTCAATGTTCTCCTGTGTGGGCACATATGCCAAACTGATCTCTCTAGCAGAGAACCTCTCCATGACATAATGATAGTGCACCTCAATGTGCTTAGTGCGAGCATCGAACACAAGGTTCCTCACAACTACCAATGCGCTCTTACTATTAGTGAAGATGGTGGTTGCAAAAGATTGACCAACACCCAAATCAATCATAAGGCATGTTAGGTTGTTGGATTAAGCCTTGTAATATTCATATTGTAATTTTGTAAATAGTTTAGTGAAGCACCGTAATGGCCTAAACGATGTAAACTTTTCCAACATTAATACAAAAGGGCATGTACTCATGTTGCTCTGTGTAGAGAGGCACATCGCGGGTCCACGCCAAACTTCATGTGAAAGAGCGAGCATGTGGAGATCATATTTCCTCAGATTGTTGTTTGGTGCTATTCAGTGTGGTATTGTTGATTGCCAGATAAGTAGTTATTTATGTTGGTGATTATTAATTAACTCATATGGTCTACTATCTTGAAGATAAGTGCTACGGTTCTGTGATTTCATCGATAAGTAATTTGTCAACAAGTGTGGTTTAAAGTGATGATATATGTTCAAATGATCATTGTGGTGGTAGACTCTTCTGAGTAAAGTAATGCTCATAGTGGTGCATTGATGAGAAGTTAAAGTTGTGTATATAATTTGTAGAAGTTTGAGGCACTAAGAAGTGAATAATAATTTGTTGCTGCAATAGTTTTTGTGGTAATTGATTAAGTTGTGTAGTGGGAAAATATTATAGGGCCTCTGGTTACAGACTCCTTTCCATCCCAAGAACCCTGTAGGTTATCCTATCACTGTTATCCTTACCAGATACAGTCGGTTACGATAGAGATTTAACACTAGCACCCATATATATACACATATACATACATATACACACATATATGCACCACACATATACACATACACATACACATATAGATACTTGCAAATACACATGTATACATACATATACATATAGATACACCCACATTAAACACACAAAGATACACAAATACACATACACATGCATAGACACACACACATACATATATAAAAGAACACATACACTCACTACATATATATATGCATACACATGCATACACATGTATACATACATGTATACAAACTACATACATACATATACACATGTATACATACACACACATGCAAACATACACACATACATTTATAAAAATACACATACACTCACTACATACATATATGCATACACATGCATAGACATGTATACATACACGTATACACACACATGCATACGTATACACATGTATACATACACACACACACACACTATACATACATATGCATACACACGCATACACACACATATACACATACACATATGGATACTTGCACATACACAAACATAGAGATGCACATATACACATGCATACACACAAACGTACACACATATACACATAAAAATACACACATAGATATATACGCCCATATATACATACACACACATAGAGACACACACATAGATACACACACCCACATATACATGCACACACATAGATACACACACATACACACACATAGAGATACACATATACACACACATACACATGCATACACACAAACAGACACACATATACACATAAAAACACACACATAGATACACACACCCACATATACATACACACACATAGATACATACACCCACATGTACATGCACACACATAGAGACACACATATACACATACACACACACATAGAGATATACACATACACATACACACACATATATACGTATGCATACACAATGCACATGCATATGCATGCATACACACACATACACACCCACATATACATACTTACATACACTCATATACACACATACACATACCCACACACACACACACATACACACCAACATACACATATACACACATACACGTACCTACATACACATACACATACATATACATACACACAGATATACATATATGCATATACACAAAAATACACACATACACATGCATACACATATATATACATACACACATGCGCATATATACATATATACACATATGTACATACATACATATACACATACACATATATATATATATATATATATATATATATATATATATATATATATATATATATATATATATATATATATATATATATATATATATATATATATATATATATATATATATATATATATATATATACACACACACACACACACACATATATATATATATATATATATTTCTAATCCATTTTGTTTTATATGTATAGATATTATGCATCATGCTAGGGAGAGAAAGGCGAAACTTACCCTCATAAAAAATCTTCTGAGAGGTAACGTTATGTCAGATTCCTTAGGGGTTTTCATGCATGAGTATGCAGACATGCCCGATGAGGAACTCGACTTCACCATATAGATGCTGACCCATCAGCCAGAGGAAGGCTCTACTGCAGCTCCATATGTAGGAAGAGACTTATTTGCTTATAGGTATGTTTATTTTCATACATTAAGATTTTTACTGATATTTTAACACATGTTTTTATTCATTTTTACCTATCTATTTTAAGGACACCTATATAACCTCCAGCTCATGAGAGCACAACAAAGGTACCTATGAGGACATGCATAGGTAGCCTAGGGTTGGAGTGTGGTATAGACTCTAATGGGAGTATAGTATATATGAGACATGGTTTGGAGTTCAAAAGAAGAATGAGAGCTTTATGTGACTCTTATCTATGTTTTGTTCACTTTAAATGGAAGTAAGTTCATTGGAGACAGAATTTGGCACTAGGTGGTCCCATAAATGGTGCCTGAAAGAGATGTGCATAGTTATATTACATCATCATGATAATGCATGGTATGCATTGCTTTTATTTGTTATTTTTAGAGTTTAGGGTTTATATATATATATATATATATATATATATATATATATATATATATATATATATATATATATATATATATATATATATATATATATACACACACACACATATATATATGTGTGTGTGTGTATTTATATACATGTATCTCTCTCTCTCTCTCTCTCTCTATATATATATATATATATATATATATATATATATATATATATATATATATATATATATATATATATATATATATATATATATATATATATGTATATATATGTATGTATATGCATGTATGGTATTTTTAACCATACTTTTGCCATATGGTTGAAGTATATATACACAGTGCATCTAGTCCTCACACCACATATTAGAGAGATGTCTCTCCTCCCAGCTTTATGCCTCTATATATAGCTATTCGAATCAACAAGGACCATAATACATATAAAGATATGTACACATCATATATATAAAACACACATAGAGACATACATATCACACATACATCTCTACATTCACACATACATATACATGCATATGCAATTATAAACACACTTGCATATATCACACAAGTGCTTACATACATCAAACATACATGCTTGCATAGATCACACATACATGCCTACATACACACATACATATACATGCATACACAATTATAAACACACTTTCATACATATATCACACACATGCACACACATATACACATGAAACACACATATATGCATACTAACACACACACACACACACACACATACATATATATATATATATATATATATATATATATATATATATATATATATATATATATATATATATATATATATATATATATATATATATATATATATATATATATATATATATATATATATACACACACACACACACATATAACACACATGAATATATACATACACACATATGGATATATACATGAGATGAGATATTTCATCCTGGAAAATAAAGCTATATACAAAATTTTAGACATACCCCCGAGCTTCATGTTCTAACTTAAAAGAACATGTTTTCATCTCTGTCATGGGATTCACCTATATTCTAGTTGAATAAAGGAGAACCTATTTCCTGATACCCATTCAAATGATTCAAGTTAACGATCAATAACTAGAGTAGGATCTACTATCTAATCTACTCATGTGTTTTCATTATTACCATCATTTTGGTAAGACATTAGTATAGTCTCATCTTTATTATCCTAATTGATTTCTATTATTTCTTCTATTGTTAAATTTGTGTTCTAATAAATGATATCATCTATTGATGGACTAATAATTATCGTTGTCATGTATAATGATTCTAATTTCTATTTGAGATGTCGATATATGAATATCTGATGATGAATCATCATCATGAATTGCTTCGATCTCTATAACAATATAGTGTTCAAACAATGATCGACTTGTAAGTTGAACATGGATGACTTGCCACCAACGATGAGCATCAGGGTTTATATAAAAAAATTCTTGTTCAATATTGTTGATGACACAACATATATTTGTTGTATCCACTCTATTTTCATCATCATTTGTACCTTTCATTCATTTTAATAAAGCACTCTTGTATAGGTGTGTGTGAGCGCCACACTAGAGAATAAGTGGGATTCATTCTCCTTTCAGTCTAGAAATCCCACATAGCATGCATTTTTGCCCATTTTGTATATAAAGAGGTCTCTACCTCTCATTTTGGGGAGCTTTTCTAGAAGTAATGAGATAATGGTAGTTTGTAGTTAGACTCTAACTCTCTTGTCATCATGATGTGCACGTGTACTTGCTCTCTTCTTGTCTAATGCTTGTGACACGTTAATGTGCAATTACACCGTGATTATGCTTGTGATTACAATTATGTGCATCATTAGCGATGCTTATGTCATGTCTTCTTGTTAATTATGTTGTTAATGGTGCGTTGATGAAGCGCATTATGTCTGTTGAGTGCTTTTAGACAAACATTTGGGTCTCAGGAGATGCTTCCCAGATTGACAAGTATGAGTTGTGAAGGCGTGCAACAGTGACCTAACTGGATGAATGCACCATTATCAAAGAATTCTGGTGTCCCACAATCATATGCCTCAAAGCATTTTAAGAAAGATGTGTTGGATACGGTTGAATACGATTCAATTACAAAGAAGTTAGAGCCATTTGGCCTATGGTAAGAGTACGAGAAGGCTTTCCCTAAACGTTGAAGAAATCAAGATTCTAGGTATCTTGTGAGCATCTCTAAGAGGGGGTAGACCATCGGCATAGAGGACTGATCGGGAAGTGTTTTACCAAGGAAACAATAGAAAAAGATATGACTAAGTGAGTTCTGGACACAGAGAAACTCAGCAAGGTCAGACTGGGAGGATGGTCAATGGGCATGAGAAGAGATATCCCAAAGGGAAAGGATAGCAACACATCATGTTCCTGCTAGAGGAAGGACACCCTTGCATAAAAAGAAGTAAAGGTTATCATACATTCGTCCTTTGCCTAAATCTCATACGGCTTTTCCATGGGTGGAGGCACACCAAAGGCACAATATCACCTTCTACTTGGGACTTCTACTAAGGAAGAAATGCATCCCAGAATAGCTGTTTTGCTATCTCAATCTCATAACTCCCCTGAAATTCCCCTCCAAGATATTCTCCATCAGTGGTAGACAATAAGGCAGAAGGTGATAAAGCCTGTTACGTTGATACCTAGTGCAGAAACGGCTCCTCTGAGCAAGGCTGATGGTCTATCAGATGAATCAGGGAAAGATGATAACCTGCCAGAGATTTCGGATGGATCTGAATCTAGAGGAGTAGGTAATTTTGTTAGGCACACGCACACATGAATTTTCCCAGTTCATCCAGCATCCAAGGAGCAATCTCAGGAAGAACAAGAGGATTGCGGAGATAAGAGTGCAACCATCGACTATATACGAAATCAGGACCGTCAACGTGTCCAAAAGCATCAACCATTGGCTACTGGCAAAACGTAGCTTGCGATAGAGTTATGATTTCTTTGATGAATCTAAAAGACGAAGAAGTTTCTAATCATGGTCTTGATATAGCTGACAGAGTTTTCACATGTCTGCTCTCTGCCAGATTCTGATTGCAACATTAGACAATCCTCTGCACTCGCCTGTAAACGTGCACTATCAAATAGGTTTTCATTGACATTGTAGGGTAATGCTCGTAAGGTCATCTAGAATTTCTCAGTGACCACTCATGATACAACAGAAAATTGAATGGTGGGCTTGTCTCTAAATGCGGCACATATCATGTAGCCATCTGTAGACTATTGGGTGTGTCATGCCGAGATTTGGGGGGCACAGAGTCGTTGGTGGCAATGGCTACTCAAGAAGCGGGCTAGAATACTCGAAATGCATTACATGATTTGCATTTGCGCATGGTGATACAATGGTAGTTGAGGTTACCTTTGTTCGTGTGCATTTATGCTCTGCCTTTGATAAGTAGTTTGCATATTCTGGCTGCACATTTGGAGAGTCGACAGAATCATGAGAGTATTTTAATATTCTGCTGATTTTCCAATATTGTATGCTATAGTGATTGTGCTTGCATGAAGACTCAACATATAGAAGAACTGGCTATAGCTATACGTCCTTCTCATGAGTTTCTTTTGAGGACAAAATGTTTTTAGAGTACCAGAGGTAGATTTTGTAAACACTATTCTTTGTTAATTTTGTTAGAAGAACCCCATTAGAACTTATTTATATATCTTAGAAAACATTCAAAAAACACACACAAAACATCAAACAAATTCTAAAAACTCTTTCAAAAATACCAAACAAATATTAAAAAGCACTCAAAAAACCAAAAATTGTTTCAACAAAACATGGGAAAGAAAAGGGAAAAAGAAAGAAGGAAGGGGGAAAAGGTTGCACAAAAGAAGGGAGAAAAAGCTGAAATGCATGCATTAATCACACATGATCCAAGTGAAACAAATAGAGAAAATTTGCACGAGGTAGAGGAAACTAGTGGAATTTCTAAAGGGGTGGGTCCCATAGTTGCAACTAGGGAATATAGCAACACTCTTGTAAATGTATTCATTGGTCATGACCATAGAAATGTGAGTACTTATATTAACCCTAATTGTGAGTGGAATTTAATTCATATTGATTTAGTGACTATTATTTTGGAAAATATTCAACTAACCACTCATTCCTCAATCCTCATGAATGGTGAAAATTATGATTGCATGGGTCAAGTTGTGTTGCCTATAGTGTTGGATGATATGCAATTTTCAGAAACATTCTTTGTCATGGAAGGTATAGATGAAGACTTGATCATTGGCACTCAAAGGTTTGTTAAACAAAATCATCAAGAATTTGAAGTGTCTTTCCCATCTAGTATGTCCATCACTACATGTGTGTCTATTGAAAATTCTAATGATTATTCTCATTTTAAGGATTGTGGACATAATCATCTATTCAAAGATTGTGCTTTTTAATCCACAAAATCGTCTTTCCACTCATGCTTTTTTATATAATCCTTCTTTGAGTAAGTCGCAAGAAACCTTGGCGAATGGAGAAATGGAGGACTCCAAGTGCTTGGGGGATGTGGAAGGGCCCTCTCTTCCTCTAAACTTGGATTCCCTTCATGAATCCTTGAGCAAGGACAATCTACACTTGGATCATCAAGAAGGAGATCAACAAATACTTTGTATCAATGCTATGAAAAATGATGTTGAATCTATGGTCAATCATGAAAATCCATCACCCATTTGTACATCCAGAGATTCTACATGTAATAAAGATAAATGTATGGATGAATATCTAGATCAATCTCAAACCACACAACCCAGTGATCCATTGCATGAACATGTTGTATGTATAGAAGATCAACCTTTGTTGAGTTCCCCTTGTAAAGATGAGTCATCCTTAAAGACTCACATAGAAGGCCCAAAAGACCCTTACATCAAAAAGAAGAAGAAATCACATTTCCCTTGTAATGTCAAGCAAATTTGGGTGGCCAAGCAATTACTTAGAGCCCAACCAAATCGCACTATGATATGGGTACCAAAGAAATCCCTTGTACAAAATCAATCCTCTCACAAACAAATCCATAATCTATGGTCTAGACCCATAATGCCTTATCTTCAAGAAAGACCACTTCCAACTAAAGGATCCAAAGCAATCACACCAAACCTCAAAAAAGATCCAAGGAGAAACTTCAAGGAGAAGTCCAACAAAGCAATGACATATTGACGGCCTAAAACCTCTTCGTGCGGCATCCATGGGTGTCAAACCCAACCTTGCCCAATGCACAACATATGTTCAAGATGCACATCAAGTATGCATGTGAATAGGGCCTCATCCAAAGGCCAAGCATTAGGCACACTAAGTTTAACCCATGCACAAAGAGGCCATATGTATATACATTGCAAAAATTTGCTTTTTATTTTTGTTTTTGCAGGTTTGTGGACAAAGGTATCATCCGTTTCAAATGGTTGATGGAAAATAAAAGGTTCTTGGAGTTGGACATTTGGAGAAAGCATCATCATCACCTCACCCTTGAGCACTTTGCTCAAGACCCATCCATTTTTGCACCATTATTTTTTGTATGCATTTTTTAGAGTATGCATGAGATAGGGTCTCATCATAAGACCATGCATAGGCACATTTTTGTTTTCCACCCATGCACCCTTAGTCCACACTCATGCACATGGACTAAGAAGAGATGAATTAATTTCATCTATTTGTATCTATCATCTACATTTGTGTCACTTCATTCTCATACATCATCCATCCATTTATTAAAATAAAAAATTATAAATTGAAAAAACAAAGAAGGAAGAAGAAAGAGAAAGAAAGAAAGAAAGAAAGGAAGAAATACAAAGCATTCTAGCATATTCTTCCCATCTATATGAGGCAAAAAACCTAAGGCAATCGAACAAACATGCAAAAAGCAAGACGAAGAAAAGAAACAAAGCAAAGCAATCCAAGGACACAAGGATCATGCACTCAAAAGGAACTTCTACACGCTCTTCCACAAAAAGCTCCATACTTTCAAAAGCTTTGTGGAGGATGACAAAGTCAAGGAGGGGGGGAGTGTTGACGACACAACATATATTTTGTGGATCCACTCTATTTTCATCATTATTTGTACCTTTCATTCAGTTTAATAAAGCATTCTTGTATAGGTGTGTGTGAGTGCCACACTAGAGAATAAGTGGGATTCATTCTCCTTTCAGTCTAGAAATCCCACATAGCATGCATTTTTGCCCATTTTGTATACAAAGAGGTCTCTCTCATTTTGGGGAGCTTTTCCAGAAGTAATGAGATAATGCTAGTTTGTAGTTAGACTCTAGCTCTCTTGTCGTCATGATGTGCATGTGTACTTGCTTTCTTCTTGTCTAATGCTTGTGACACGTTAATGTGCGATTACGTCGAGATTATGCTTGATATTACAATTATATGCATCATTAGCAATGCTTATGTCATGTCTTCTTATTAGTTACATTGTTAATCATGTGTTTATGAAGCGCCATTACGTCTGTTGAGTGCTTCTATGCAAACATTTCGGTCTCATGAGATGCTTCCCAGATTGACAAGTATAAGTTATGAAGCTACAACATCAACAAATATGCCTAGGAAGAATATATGGTTCTCTAGTTAATCACATTATTTTTTAAGAATCAATGGCCCAAAACCTAGATACTTCCCTTCTCAATGTGGAATTACTACCTTTATACTCAGTTTGAAACCATTCAATCTTCAAAATAACCTATCAAAATATATAAAAAAAATTCATGATCATGTGCTCAAAAAAATAATAAACTATATCATAAAAAACAAAAACTTATTTTTACCTATTTGAATATAGGAAAAGATATTTCGTAGATACCAACAACTGTTCCTACGTAAAGAATCAATCATTTTGATTCTAATATGTTGTCCAAAAGCTCACATATTTGTGAACATTTGAGCCTACAATAAAAATCAAATTGTTAAAGAGAAACTAATATACATATATGTGAACAAATAGAATATTATTAAAATTAAATTACCTTTCTTTCACAACCCATCATTAGCTCCCTCTGCTCATATGATATTTGTTCGTTATTTGCATTGGCTCGTCACATACGAGTATATAGACAATCTGTCAAAGAAGATATATTTGTATTCTCATTACCATCAAGATTACATCTATATCTTTTGTTTCTCCATCTTTTACTTCAGAGATTTTGAAGTTCCTATTCATACTCAGTAACAAATGTTTGCATGCATTCGCCATTATATGTTACAAAAGTCAAAACATCACTTTTTTCTTCTCATGTAAATTGAAATGGAACTCCCTTACCTGATAATACCTCATCTGTTATTCTTGAAGAAGAATCATTGGTCCATGCACATGGAGCTTCTTCATGAACTCTTTCAAGGTATTCACTAACATAATACATGCACTCTTCAAGCATCCATCCCTTTGCCATAGATCCTTCTGGCTTTGCTCTTTTTTGCACATAACCTTTTAATATTCCCATCAATCGCTCGACCCAAAACATCCATTGAGTGTTTAGAACACCTGCAATCTCTATTTCATCCACAAGATGTACTAATAAATGAACCTAGATATCAAAAAATGATGTTGGAAGCTCTTTCTCCATCAAACATAGTAGCTCCCTGCATTCACATTTCTTTTGTGGGTCAAGTCTTTGTCAATCCTATTGAGTTCGATTCCATTGAATCCTACTGTTGATAGTTTGTATCTCTTTTGTTGTAAGTATCCAAGGAGCAGGTGCATAAGTTGTTTCTTGTCGAGTTCTATCAAAAATTAGCCATAACTTTGGTTTTGAGTTTCGCTCCTTTAAATCATTTGTTGATGCTATTGTGTCTTTCAATCCAACAAGATGTTGCCACAATGAATAACCAATATTCTTGAATATATGCATAGGATCAAGAAGATGACAGCTCTTTAAATCCTTCCAATACCCGAAAGAATACCATATCAATATATTCTCTGCTAGTGCCAATTTTTCTTTACCGCTAATCTTTACATTCACATTATCTTCATCATCACTAAAGATTTTGGATTTTGGATCTATAAGAGGCCCATCTATCCATTTTCGATACCAATTCATAGGTGTCATTGGTTTTGGACACTGACCTGTTTCGATCTTTCCATTAAAATGTAATGCTTCTCTTTTGCATCTTAATTGGTGATTGTCAAGCAAGAACCATCGATGTCGAAGATAAATATTTTTATTGAGATTCTTACTATAGATTGATCTCAACCAATCACCATAATAAGGACAAGCCTTATATCCCTTACTAGATATTCCTGCATTATGAAAACCAGAAAAATATAATTACATTAACTCACATACAATTGTATACATATTAAATAAAAAATTTACATCATTACCTGAACAAACACCATATCTTGGAAAATCATGTACAGTCCAAACCAGAATTCCGCGAACCATAAAGTGTCTCTGATTAATGCTTTTTTTATACATCAATGCCATTAACACCTCTCCATAACTCTTGGAGATCATCAATGAGAGGAGCAAGATATATATTCATGTCTGTAACTTGTCTTTTTCCCAAGATTAAAACTGAAAGCATTAAATGTTCCTTTTGCTAAGATATGGTAGGAGATTGTAGTTAATGACTACCATAGGCCGTGTTGACCATTTACTAGATTTCATCGAGAATGCATTAACCCCATCTAATGCAACTCCTAACTTTAGATTGTGTGGCTCTTGTGCAAAATCAAGCCATCTAGAATCAATATGTTGAAAAGTTGCACTATCTGCTAGAATTCTCATTACTCCATCAGTAATTTTATGATCAAATCCCCATGTCAAAAGCTTTGATAATTCAGGGCTTTGAAACATATGTTTAATTCGTAGAGCCAATGGAAAATGTCTCAATACATTTTTTGGGATTTTACCGTCTTGGTCCTTATATCAAGGAGATTGACATTTTGGACATGTCAAAGAGTCTACATATTCACCTCTATATAAAAGACAATCATTGCATGTATACATTACTAATCTATACCAAGATTGTTGATTATCTTCTTCATTTCATCATGTGATGTAGGAAGAATATTCTTGCTTGGTAAAAACTTTTCAAATAGTAACGTGTAAGTTCATGAAAAAAGAAAAGTCTTGTTTTAATGATTTTTATTTTGGTTTATATTTAATGTGTAGTGTGTTTATAAAATGTATTTATGCACATTTAGGTATATATCTATATCTATGTAATTGTGTCTATATGCATGTATATGTGTGTGTATATATGTGCATATAGATATGTTTTATGCGTATAAATGTGTGTATGTGTATGTGTAAGTGTATGTGAATATGTACGTATGTATATGTGTATGTATAAGTGTATGTGTGTGTGCATATGTATGTGTATGTGTGTGTATATGTGTGTATGTGCATGTGTATATGTGTATGTGTATAAGTGTATCATGTATGTATGTGTGTGCATGTGTATGTGTAAGTGTATTTGTGTGTATGTGTATGTGTATGTGTATGTGTATGTGTATGTGTATGTGTATGTGTATGTGTATGTGTATGTGTATGTGTATGTGTATGTGTATGTGTATGTATGTGCATGTATATGAGTGTGTATATGTATGTATGTGCATGTGTATGAGTAAGTGTATGTGCATATGTGTGTGTATGTGCATGTGTATGTGTATGTGTGTGTATATTTATGTATGTGCATATGTATGTGTAAGTGTATGTGCATGTACAGGAGTGTGTATATGTATATATGTGCATATGTATGTGTAAGTGTATGTGCACATGTGTATGTATGTGCATGTATATGAGTGTGTATATGTATCTATGTGCATGTGTATGTGTAAGTGTGTGTATATGTATATATGTGCATGTGTATGTGTATGTGTATGTATGTGCATGTATATGAGTGTGTATATGTATGTATGTGCACGTGTATATGTAAGTGTATGTGTGTATTCGTCTCTATGTGTATGTGTGTGTATATGTATGTATGTGTATGTATGTGCATGTATATGAGTGTGTATATGTATGTATGTGCATGTCTATGTGTAAGTGTGTGTATATGTATGTATGTGCATGTGTATGTGTAAGTGTATCTGTGTATGTGTATGTATATGCATGTATATGAGTGTGTATATGTATGTATTTGCATGTGTATGTGCATGTGTATGTGTATGTGTATGTGTATGGGTATGTGTATGTGTATGTGTATGTGCATGTGCATGTGCATGTGCATGTGCATGTGCATGTGCATGTGCATGTGCATGTGCATGTGCATGTGCATGTGCATGTGCATGTGCATGTGCATGTGCATGTGCATGTGCATGTGCATGTGCATGTGCATGTGCATGTGCATGTGCATGTGCATGTGCATGTGCATGTGCATGTGCATGTGCATGTGCATGTGCATGTGCATGTGCATGTGCATGTGCATGTGCATGTGCATGTGCATGTGCATGTGCATGTGCATGTGCATGTGCATGTGCATGTGCATGTGCATGTGCATGTGCATGTGGATGTGCATGTGCATGTGGATGTGTATGTGGATGTGGATGTGTATGTGTATGTGTGTGTGTATGTGTATGTGTATGTGTATGTGTATGTGTATGTGTATGTGTATGTGTATGTGTATGTGTATGTGTATGTGTATGTGTATGTGTATGTGTATGTGTATGTGTATGTGTATGTGTATGTGTATGTGTATGTGTATGTGTATGTGTATGTGTATGTGTATGTGTATGTGTATGTGTATGTGTATGTGTATGTGTATGTGTATGTGTATGTGTATGTGTATGTGGATGTGGATGTGGATGTGCATGTGCATGTGCATGTGCATGTGCATGTGCATGTGCATGTGCATGTGCATGTGCATGTGCATGTGCATGTGTATGTTGTATGTGTATGTGTATGTGTATGTGTTGTGTATGTGTATGTGTATGTGTATGTGTATGTGTATGTGTATGTGTATGTGTATGTGTATGTGTATGTGTATGTGTATGTGTATGTGTATGTGTATGTGTATGTGTATGTGTATGTGTATGTGTATGTGTATGTGTATGTGTATGTGTATGTGTATGTGTATGTGTATGTGTATGTGTATGTGTATGTGTATGTGTATGTGTATGTGTATGTGTATGTGTATGTGTATGTGTATGTGTATGTGTATGTGTATGTGTATGTGTATGTGTATGTGTATGTGTATGTGTATGTGTATGTGTATGTGTATGTGTATGTGTATGTGTATGTGTATGTGTATGTGTATGTGTATGTGTATGTGTATGTGTATGTGTATGTGTATGTGTATGTGTATGTGTATGTGTATGTGTATGTGTATGTGTATGTGTATGTGTATGAGTATGTGTATGTGTATGTGTATGTGTATGTATATGTGTATATGTGTATGTGTAAGTGTATGTGTGTATGTGTAAGTGTATGTGTAAGTGTATGTGTGTGTATATGTATGTGCATGTGTATGTGTAAGTGTATGTGCATATGTGTGTGTACATATGTGCATGTGTATGTGTATGTGTGTATATGTATGTATGTGCATATGTATGTGTATGTATATATATATATATATATATATATATATATATATATATATATATATATATATATATATATATATATATATATATATATATATGTATGTATGTATATGTGTGTGTGTGTGTGCATGTGTATGTATATGCATGCGTATATGTATGAGCATGCATGTGCATGTTCATGCATCTCCATTTGCATCCATGTGTATGTGCATTCATGTGAATCTGCATATGCATGTGTATAATTAGTATGTGTTAATGTGCATATGCATATGTGCACTAATCCATGCATGTCTTTTCATGTGTTTGTAGATATTTTTGTGCATATGCATATGTGTATGTGTATGTGTAAGTGCATGTGTGTGTATGTGTGTATATGTGCATGTGTATGTGTGTGTATGTGCATATGTATGTGTGTGTAAAAGTGTGAGCAGGCATGGTCATGTATATATGTATATGGACTTAGTACATATAGATGTATGGGAGCCAAGCCAAGAACCTTCATTGGTAGGATCAAGGTATTTTGTCTCACTTATTGATGGTCATAATGTGGAGAACCATACAGGTAGATCACTCAAGAAGCTCATATCTGATGGAGGGGGAGGATACTTCTCCAAAGATTTTGATGAGTTGTTGTAGGATAAAGGTATCAAAAGGGAAGTAACTACGAGGTACTCTCCTCAACTAAATGGAATTGCAAAGAGGAGAAACAAGACATTGGTTGGATCATCTAGAACAATGCTTGAAGAGAAGAGGTTGCCACATTATCTATGGGTAGAGGCTATTTCAACTGTTGTGTACTTTGTCAATAGACAAACATCCAAATCACTCAAAGGTATTGTTGGAGTTAGACGTCTATGGAAGCATGCGAACAGCACAAGGAAGAAGAAGCTTGGAGCACAACACACAATACTGAATGTATTACCAGTATAATGTACAAAGATAAGTAGCCCATTAGGGCAATAGGCATATATATAAGCCGGGGGAAAAAACCTCCTAAAGAGGGAAAAAAGTGCCCCAATGGTCCTAGAGTGTTCACACACATCACTACCCAAATATATCAACAAATCCCCCCTGGGAGTGATGCAGTGAACAAGGAGCTGGCACTCATGTATAAGGAAGTGCCAAGCTATGTGAAATCAATCCACAAAAGGAAGTAAGCCCAAAGCTTTGCGGAAAGCTTCAAACTTCTCCCTAGGTAGAGCCTTTGTAAAAAGGTCTACAATGTTCTCCTACATGGGCACATATGCCAAGCTGATCTCCCCAATAGAGAACCTCTTCTTGACACAATGCTAATGCCCCTCAATGTGCTTAGTGCCATCATGGAACACAGGGTTCCTCACGACTGTCAATGTGCTCTCACTGTCAGTGAAGATGGTGGTTGCAAAAGACTGACCAGCACCCAAATCAGCCATAAGGCGTCTGAGCCACACACACTCAACAGTTGCTGTGAAAGTTGCCCTATACTCAGCCTCACAACTGGAAGTGGCCATAGTAGGCTGCTTCTTGCTCAACCAAGATATACATGAGCTACCAAGAATGAAGCAAAAACCACTGGTGGACACATGAGTGTCATAGCAACCAACCCAATCACTGTGAGAAAAAGCATGAAAATCTAGCAGTAGCGATCCCCCCTTGGGATAAAACAATCCAAGTATCCAGGTACCACTCAAGTAGCGAAAGATGCGTTTAACCACCTGCCAATGCTTGACACCTGGGAAATGGATAAACTTGCTCATCTATGAGACAACAAACTGAATATCTGGCCGAGTAATTCATAAGTAAATCAAGCATCCAACAACCTACTGATAGAGAACAACATCAAATGCATCTCCAACATCATGAAGACTCAATCGTAAACCTGTCTCCATAGGAGTGGCAATAAGCTTACAGTTTCCAAGGCCGAAATGCTACAATAATGTGCCAATATGTTTTGTTTGACACAAAGCCATTCCACCATCAACTTGCATAAATTGAATGCCTAAATAGTGATGCAAATGCTCCAAATCAGACATCTAAAATGAGGCATGTAAACTAGCCTTGAAATGAGCAATATGTGTGTCATGAGGACCAGTGAGCAGCATGTCATCAACATACACCACAATGATCAGAAGCACCTCATTAGCACGCTTAGCATATGAGGTGCTTTTAGTTGGACTGTTCTCAAAACCATGTGCAATGAGATAGGCATGTATCTTTTCATACCAAGCACGTGGTCCTTGCTTTAAACCATATAATGCCTTCTTTAACCTGCACACTTGGTTTTCATGCCCTTTTGCACAAAGCCACAAGGCTGAAAAACATACACTTCTTGATGCAAGTCACCATTTAGAAATGTTGTCTTAATGTCCAACTGATGTACATTCCAACCATGATGAGCTGCAAGTGCATAAATGCTACGAATAGTAGTCATTCGACAAGTAGCAGCAAAGGTTTCATCAAAATCAATGCCTCTTTCCTGCGCATAACCCTTTGCAACAAGCCTAGTTGTAGCTCAGTGATGAGTAGCACCTCCTTTAATGTCAATCTGGGAAGACATGAGTATGGTATGAAGACCTCGAGCAAGTGATGTGCACAAGTGGTGATGGAGAAGCACACAAGCATGCACACACATACACACACACACGTGCACACACGTAACAACAAAGAGAGAATCAATGGAGTTCAAAGTCTCATATACAAGCTCAATTCACTAACAAGCTAGCCCCAAAAATGAGCTCTCTAGCTCTAGCAAGTGGACTAAAGCTCTAAATTGATCATCCACACCTTCTTCTTCAAGTATTTGGTTCATTAAGGCCTTCCTTGCTGCCAAGGATAGTCTGTGTTGTTCCTAAACCAGGTTCATAGCATCATACAATCTTTTTATTTGCTTTGTGTATGTTGGGGCACCTGCGAGTTCTGGTATTATGCATTGCTCATATTCATGCTCCTCTTCCTCGGATGGTCCTTCCTGCTACTCATCTTGTTCCTCTTCTTCAGTCTCCTCCTCATCTTCCTCTACTTCGACAACCATTGGTTGGGTTTGGTCGGTCCGGTCTGTGACAGTTTGTTGCCCACTTAATTGCTCTGTTTCGATTTCCAAGTTAGTTGCATTGATTATCCTGGCTACTTCCTCATCAGTTAAATCCTCAAGTGTGAAGCCGTGAGGAAACTCTAAATCTGTGGGGATCGGTGGGAAGATCAGATTATGCCCTTCTGCAGTGTGCCTTGGTAATCTGATGGTGAAGGGTTGCACTGGCCTTTGGGGTGGTGGAGTCAGGTTCGGTGTCAGTGTAGCACCCCGAGCCTATGCACATGGCATTCGAACAGCTCCTCGCATTTTCTTTGATGGGGGCCATGTGGCTGACACCCTTCAATGAAAGTCCTACACCCTAGTCCAAATGAGTGCCCTTTGAATTGGCACATCATATGTCAGGCATCGATATACAATTCTGGTGAGTGCACAACATCCATAGAGCACTGACTTCTGTTTCTTGTACCAACCTTGATGTGCAAGATGGATCTGGTCAATGATCCAATGTGGCATATTGATTGTTAGATTCAACATGTCTGCCAAGTATAAACTAAACCAAATCTTCTTGGGTGGCATTGTAAATCTTTTTTGTGTCGGGAATGCGAAGTGTTGCATGCACATTTGGAGGTGGATGGCAATAGTTGGGGTCATTGCCACCATGTCCTTTAGCTTAGTTAGGTTCCTGTTCTTCATGTTGTATGGGATCATCGTCTCCTTCTCCATTGGGATGTGCATACCTCTCATTTCTAGAGCTTCCCTTACCATATTGTTGGTTAATTCAAAGCGCTTCAATTCATTTCCTCGTGTAAGAGAAGGAAGTACAAAAGTGCTCGTCCCCTTCTTATCTTTGCTGAGAGTGAGTGTTCTAATTAGGTATGAGCACCTCAGGAAGTCCGGCTTTGGTAATTGAACATGGAAGTAATCATCCAATCCGGCTTTCTTCCATATTGGTCGCAACCCTTCAATGTTATGGAGCTTTTCAAACTCTCGTGTAAAGAAATGATATCGACCCCACTGTTCGTTAAACTCTATCTCAACCTCCCACAAATAGGTGCCATCCCCAAGGGATCCTACTACTTCACTGAACCAATAGGAGTTCTTGCTAACTGGAGATGTAAGCCCCTGGGGAGGGTTTTGAATCGGTATGACATGTATTGCTCTTAACGCCTGTGGCCGTTCCTTCAACTCCTCCTAAATAGGGATACTCTCAATCTCCACTATTTGAGGACTAGTGCCTACCTGGGAGCTCGTTCTTGTAGCCTCTGCCATGTTGAGGATATTGTTTGCCGATTTTGTGAGAAGATATAAATACTTGTTAACATTGCAATGGACACAAAATGACCATTTGTCCCCATTACAACATTAACCTAATGAATTGTGATGTAGTTAGTAGGTTAGTTAGTGCTCACATGGTTATGAGTGTGAAGTGTGGTAAGCAGATGCAGGGTTCCATGTGCTAATTGGGGTGGTGAGGTGCAGTGCGGATACAGTTAGTAAGCCGATGTGGCTTTACAATGGGATCAGGTGGTTTACTACAAGATTAGGGCTGCCAAACACAGTGGATGGCTTTATCTTTTGATTTTATGGAGACTTTGGAGGGCTTTCTAAGAATGTCTACTTGAAAATGAGGCTTTTTAGGGACCCATTTACAAGTGATTATGCTCGTGCTCATGGACAAATATGTGTTTGTGTGTGTCAAATAAAAGTGAGTATTAGCTGTTCTAGTGAGTGAATCAGGTTGTACATTGTGTGGTTTATGTGTGGCCATTTGAGCCCGCAAGCAAGCCTTAGGCACCCAAATTTGTCTTGATTGTGGGTCAACCTTCATTGACTTCTTGGGCACCCAGATAGACTTTACTTTCATGGATGAATCTTTGAAAGACTTCTTATTAGTGTTCTATCGTCGATCACTAGAGTGACATTTAGTCAGTGGTCACAAAAGGACGTCGGTCAGTTATTCTATGGGATCTTACACCTGAGACTTCACACATAGCCATATGATATCGTGGAGCTGCATAGGCACCTAACATAGGCTGATCTCTACCCTCTCTTCTCAATTTCATTCTTCGGATGTGTTCCAATGCTTCTGCCTGCGCTTCTTCTCGGATTTGTTTTTCTTCTTCCTTACGTCTCTTGGCAGTGTTGAGTTGATTGAGCATTTCCTTTCTCTAGCTTTCTTGCATGTTGTTTCAGGGTGTACACTAAAACTAAGTCTCTTGCTTTCAAGCCTTTATCCTTCACGTTGGCATCGAAGTATGCCTTTTGTCTTTTCTTAGTTGCATATATCCCTACGGTAGCTCTTAGTCTCGTTTCACCTAGCCATTCAAGATCAAAGATCCTAGAAGAGAGTTCATGCCCTATCCACTCATGCTCTTGTGCTACTTTTAGTGTAGGTATCAAGAAGTCTAATGGTAGCACTGCATTTTGGCCAAATACCATCTGAAAGGGTGTGGCTTGGAGTATCGTTTTATAGGCAACTCGGTATGCCCAAACAACATGGTGTAGTTGTTTGTCCCAATCAAAGCATTTATTATTCACTAATTTGGTCAGCACATTGCATAGAATCTTATTAGTGCTTTTGGCTTGCCCATTAGCTTGTGGGTGATAGGGAGCAGAATTCTTGTGTATCACCAAGAACTCTTGCAGAAGGTTTGCAATGACTTCATTCAAGAAGTGAGTGCCTCTATCACTTACTAGCTCTATAGGTAGCCCATATCTAGTGAACACATTCTCAAATAAGAACTTGGTTGTTGTTTGAGCATCATTCTTCGTTGTGGCTTTCACTTCTCCCCATTTAGTCAGATAATCGGTGGCAATAATGATATACTCTGCATGGGAACTCTTAGCTGGGGGATTAATAGGACCTACAAAGTCTATTCCCCACTTAGAGAATGCACATCCACCCATCATAGGTTTCAATGGCATCTCATCTTTACGTATGGGGTATTGAGTTCACTGACAAACATCACACCGCTTCACATAGGTATGTGCATCCATGTGAAGAGTTGGCCACCACAAGCTTGCAAATAGGATTGCCTTAATCACATGGTCTGGTCCAAAGTGTCCTCCTACTACACCTTGGTGAGCAGTTTCCAATATCTTAAGATATTCACTCTCATGGACACATAGTCTCAGGTATCCGTCTTTTGTACACTTGTATAGATTATCACCAATGAGTGCGTAATCTAGGGCTTCTTTTTCTAAACTTCTTTGCCTAGCCAAGGTCATATCTTGAGGGAATGTTTTTGTCCCCAGGAAGGCTACCAATGGTTCACTCCAATCTGGTATTAGAGACACTTGGTACAATGTAGCGTGCTCCACGGGTGGTCTAATACAACAGACTAGGCATTCCTTACACAACCTATGGACATCCGCTTCCATAGTCGGCCAATGCACTCCGAGTCTTCTTAGTGTCTGTAAAGTTCTTTGCCTTGAGTAGTGTTTCTCTAATGCAACCACATGTGTTAATTGCAACCATTTTGCATACTCCTCCTCTTCCACACAACAAGCTAATATCCCTTGTTCTATGTGCTTGTCAATGATATGGTACTTTTGGGCTTTTACTACCTCCCTATCTTCAGTGTTTATTACTGGGTGTTTAGGCCCGTATGTCAATACCGGCACTAATGTTTTAGCCCAACTAGGTACAACTTCTAGATTAAACAAGTAAGCATCAGGAAGGTCATCTCATACTCCTTGTGGGGCCTCTCCAGATGTGAGTCTCGAGAGATGGTCTACTCTCAAGTGAGTCTTACCTTTCCTCACCACTACCTCAAAGTCATATTCCATTAGTAAGAGAAACCATCTTACTAATCTACCTGTATTGCATGGCTTGTTCGCTAGATATAGCAACGCTTGATGGTCTGTCAAAAATTTAAACTTATTTGCAAGCAAATAGTGTCCAAACTTTTTAACTGCATATACCATGCCTAATCCTTCTTGTTCAGTGGTAGTATAGTTTCGTTCAGCTGCATTCAACTATCTACTGGCATAAGCAATTGGAAGATCCATATTACCTTCACCTGTAGGTTGTGCAAGTACACACCCAATAGCATAATTGGATGCATCCACGTGAACATGAAATCGCTTGTTCCAATCTGGGGTAGTCAAGATTGGTGTCGAACACAATCTTCTTTTGAGCTCGCTAAAGGAGTTTTCACATTGTCAAAAGGGAGTACAGGGGCTTTGCGATGATTGCATACATATGAATGAATAAGTGATAATAGCCACAATGCCCCATGAAAGCCTGTACCTCCTTGACATTCCTTGGCCTAGGTTGTTTTGCAATAGCTCTCACTTTCTCCTCGTCTGTGGATATGCTATTCTTTGACACTATGTGTCCTAGAATCTTGCCTTGCCTGACCATGAAAACACACTTTTTTGGGTTCAGGAAGACTTGATATTCTGTACATTTGTCAAAGATTTGCCTGAGTTCAGGTATATGTGTCTGTCTAATGTTGGAATGAGCACAAAGATCATCAACATAGACTTCTAAATTCTTCCTCAGGAATTCTTTAAACACATGGCACATCAGTCTCTAAAAGGTAATAGGCGCATTGGTAAGCCCAAATGGCATTACTCGAAAAGCAAATATGCCCCACTCTGTGGCAAAAGACGTCTTATGCTCTGGAGCAATGGCTACCTGATTGTAGCTAGAGAAGCCATCAAGTAAGCTATAGACTTCCTTTCCTGCTACTCTTTCTAAGAGATGTTCAGTGATAGGAAGCGAATAACTATCTCTGATCATGGCTACATTAAATTTCTTCAAGTTAATGCATACACGTAACTTTCCATTCTTCTTGGGCACCACTACAATGGGGGATACCCACTTAGTGTGCTCAATTTCATAGATGAATCCAGCTTCAACCAAACGATCTATCTCCTCTAGATCGGGGTCACTTGCATCCTCGAATGCATCAGTGCTAGGTTCACATTCTTCAATAACCGAATCATACGTGATTGGCTCTATTGTGAAGACTGAAATGTCATAGTCATCCTCGTCACAGTGGGGTGTCCATTGTTCTTCATTGATGGCTACATCCATTGTTTCTAGAATTTCTATCCAACCATGAGGTTCAAATTCTTCGTCAAAAAATACTACAGGTGCATAGGCTGGGTCTTGAATTGATCTATGAGTTTCCTTTGCACCTACCTCTCTGGATTTTTCTTTTTTCTCTTCCTCTACGACAACTTTGCACATCCATAAGTGGGTGTCTTCATGCATCCATGAGCATCCTGATCCTATAGAATGCACTGACTCCGTATCATCTTTAGCTCTATGGATGGGGTTCCATTGAATAGGTGGTACGTCTCTATGAGAGTAATACTTGAGATTGACTTTGGTTGTAACACCTAAGTGTTGCAAATACAAAGAATTGGTTCCCCAATCTTGTACCACTTGCAACTGCCACATAAATGGTCTTCCCAAAATCATCTCGTAGGCATGATTCTTGCTAAAGTCACATATGGCAAAAGCATGCTCGAACTCGACACCACATGTAGTGAGAGTTATTCCTTCTAACAGTCCTAAGGGTCTTTCTATGTGACCATCGGCCATTTGTAATTTCATTCTCATGGGCTTGAGTGTTGGCTTGCCCCATCGCTTGCGTAAGGAAGTGGTAGCGATTACAACTCTTGCACTTGAGTCCAGAATTGCCTTGGTGGTGTAACCTTGGTGGGTGATTAGAAAATAGGTGTTTCCTTCTTCACCTTCGCTCATGTCTCCCATCTTATCCAAGGGTATTTCCGACACTGTTCTATGAGAACCTACCTACGAACAAGGTTTTGCTACTTCTGGCACTTGGTTGGCTACATGTTTCCATAACTCTGGCTTAACCTTGAGTAGCTCTTCTAAAGTGAGATTGCACTGCACTTTAGTGTTCTTTACTACCTCCGTATTCCTAGGTATGACTGATTCTTCATTCCTTATCATGAATGTGGGTGCTCTCATACAAGTAGACTTAGCTTCCCATGGGCCTGTGAAATGGGGTAGTTCCTGTAAGGAATTAGACTCGAATTCTAATCTCTCATGAGATTGGGCACTCTCCTACTCCTCATAAATGGAAGGAATGTCTTGTGGGAATTGATCATGCACATCATCCACAAGTTCAATGGGAGGAGGAACTTCACTTTCTTTAGCCCATTTTTCTTCTTGAATCTCTTGCAGGAATTCTGGTGAATACCGATTCATAGAAGAAGATGCATCTGGTTTTGTGGAGTTAGGCACATAAGCTTCCTAGGCAGGAAGGCTTATCCTTTCATTTGCCTTGTCCTTACCTTGAGAGGCGGGGTCCTTTTTGGATTTTGTGATTAGCCTCTCCAATCTTTCTAGCAGTCCATCAAAGTGCAACTGTGTCTTAGCTGAACTAGAGAAGTTAAAGAGGCCACTAGCTTCAAACATGGTTTGAGCCAATTCCACCATCTTGGCACAAATCTTAGTTCGTTCAAGCTCTAGTTCTGCTCTAGGGTAACACTTTTCATGATCCGTTACGTTTGGCCCTTCTTGGATTCTGGCTTGATATGCCTTAAGCATCATGTCTAGGTCCTCGAGAGTGGGATCTGCTAAGACTGATCCTACTCTAGGGAGTGGTGGGATTGTGTGAGGTGGGTTGGAAGGTGGTGGATTGGAGGGAGATGGGAATGGTGGGTGTGAAGTAGTGTGAGAGTGAGTTTGAGATGTGAGTTCAATTATCTTGGCTTTGGTTTCTCTCAAGCTTTCCTCAAGTTCGCTCATCTTCTTTGCCCATTGCCTTTTCATTCTTTCTCGAGTATCCTTCCAATCTCCGGTCCTCTTCTTGGTTATGCTCTCAAGATTGGGGTTGTGTAGGTGCAGGCATAGGGAAATCACGAATGTGGTGATGTCCCTGACATCGGTAGCATGGTCCTCTAGGAAATGGGGATCTTACCTACCTAGGTTGAGGTCTAGGGTTGGGGTTTGCGTACATCACATTTGCATACTCTGGCTCCAACTAGGTTCACTCGGGTCTTCATAATAGTATGAATCATTATGCTTAGGTGACTGCATGTAGTAAGTTGTGGGCTATCAATGTGAGTAGATTCAAAACTATGATCACTAGGGTCACTTTCTGAAAGCACTAGTGTTACTGGCACTATGGCTCTACTCAGATTCTCTTCTACTGCTGCGTACTTCACTGGAATCACATTGGCTGGGATTGGAGGTTGCTGAGCTAACACAGGCTGAGGCTTTTGTTGGTTTTGGTAGGGTTGTTGATAGGGTTGTTGTGGTCTGCCATATTGTTGTGGTGGGTATTGGTTCTGGTATCTTCCTTGTTGAGGGTATGGCTGTGGATAAGTTTTCCTAACTGTTTTCTTATTGTATGGGCAATCTTGCGCGGTGTGGTTGGTGTATCTTCGCTCAATGGTGCAGTATTGGCTGCTAGGGCTCACGTGGGGTTGAGCCATAATGGGACATACATTCGCCATATGGTCAGCTCCGCAAGTTTAGCATATTTTCACACCTTGGTATTTGTTTGCTTGAGACTCCTAACTTTTGAGCTACTTTCTCCGCAAGTTCCTCAATAGATGTGGATGGATTTGAATTGAGGCTAGTAGAGCTATCGGAATCTCTATAGATTTTTGAAAACTCTAATTCCTCCCCTAGGTTACCCTCAATGTCTATGCACATGCGTACACACTCTTCTATGGTCCTAGGGTCCTTCAAGTACACATATGACCTCAATTTGGTACTTAGCAATCCATCTAAGAATAAAGCCACTTGTTCGACTGGTGTGGGTAACTCTGGAACAGAGCATCTCTCTAGGTATTGCCTAAACCTTCTTCCTGCAAGTCTAACTCTTTCTTGAGGTGTCTGCTTGAAGCTATGTATGAGTGAGGAGGTATTGTGTCATATGCCACTCTTAGAAAATTCTATGATGAGAGCTTCTAGAAGTTGGTCTATGTTCCTGAACTGACCTTGGTGAAGCAGTTGAAACCATGAAAGGGATGTGTTCTTGAGAGTTAATCCAAAGGCATTGTACTATGTGAACAAGTCCTCGACTTGCTCGGCTCTTAAGGCCTGCCTAAATTCTACCACATGATCGTACGGGTCTCCAATGCCATTAAAGCAATTCTTCATGGACTTAACTAATTGTGTAGGCCTCAAGGTCCTCGTGTGTTCCCTAGGTCTTAGCAAAGGAAATTTGTCTATATTTCTTTGGTTCCTTTGGTCTCTAGGTCTCTCAATTTCCACTCTATCTATCTATGTTCTTGTTCTTTCTCTTACTAGTGGGTTAGCAAAGCTCACTTCTGGCCTATCTCTACTCCTGTCCCTTTGAGCTCCATGAGCGTTGGGTTGTTCTAGCTCCTTGGTGACCATAAGAGACATTAGATCTTGGTTGGGGAAAAACAAATTCACCCTTCCAAGTGTAGGCATGCCTACCATGCTCTGAGACCACAAAGATCCTCTTTGAAGTATTGTCCTTGCCTGGGCTATCAGGATCCTTAAACTCATAAATTGTGAGCATTCTCGCTTCATTAGGCTGGTCAGTCTTGTACCTCCAAAAGGCCTCGTCAGTCTCTCGGTTTAAGAGCAGATTTATGCTCTTGTTGTCCTGGGGCACCCACTCTGGAGTGATGATCCTAGTTAGGACTGATTTGCCTCGGGGAGTTCTAGGCTCTCTTCCTAGGTTCCCTTGGTCTATGTCATCTATATCTGTCTCTGGAATCACATTACCAAATTCATCTGTTCTATCTGGTTGGGTGGTGACTAGATACATTGTTCCTTCCTTATCTAGGTACACACCATTTTCAAACTTGTCCACTGGATGTTCTAGTCCAAGGGGTTGATCAAAGTTTCTAATCTGCATGAAGAACTTTCTCAGACCGTCCTCATAGATGCGAGCACCTAATTGGTTGGTCCTGACGTATTCAAGTTGAGTTTTGAACGGGCCTTCGGGTTTCTCTAAGTAAGCCACACTCAACTTCCTATAGGTCTCTCCATACCATAAGACATCTCTGATTCACTAGTTTCAGAGCTAGTGTAGTGGGGATAATTGCTCAACTGCTGGGTCCAAGACCGAGCAGTGTGATTGACACTAGCCTCTAAAGACCTAAGGCTTTGTCTATCTCTCCCTAGATGTCTTCCTGATCTAAGGTTCATATGCCTGATTGAGCAACCCCAATTTTACCCCAAGTACAACCTCATTGCAACTCACTTTGTATCAGTCACTTGGTTCTTTTTTAGTTGGTTATTGTATTTATGCTCTTGTCTGATAGCACGTCGTCAGGAATATTTAAGTGAATTTCTGCACTTTAAGTTGATCATACCACGTTAAGTTCTTTTTCCTTTTAAGTTATCGATCACAAAGAGATTATATTTCTGCTTGAACTTGAGTGATTAAGTAGTCTTCGATTGGATAGATGCCTATCGTCACCTTGACTTACTTCTAGCACAACTTGCACTTAGCCTAAGCTAGGAATTGACAAAGGGAGTTGAGAATGATCCAACCTCACTTGCTTATCCCTTACTCTTTGGTGCTCAAGAAGTGTGTTCCCAAGCCTACACTCACTCTTGTCTTGAATGCCCTTCGATGCTCTCAATGGACCTGTAAAAGTCCCAAAGTTAGCTCAAGATTTAAATTCAATTGACACAACAAACCATTTTCATTCATGTACTTTAGAGACCAAATTTCCCTTAGTCTTTATGGAAAAAGATCCTAGAGATCCCTCAGTTTTCTTCACCTAGGGTATGCTCAACTTCGAAACGAGCTTTCCAATGAGCCTAAGATCACTCCGAATGGATTTTGTATGAGGAAGTTATGACTATTCAGGGTTCTGGGGTTAAAACAGGGTTCAAACAGGCTAATAGGCAAATAGGGTTATCTCTAAGTTATTTTCTTACAACCTCCCTATGTGTCCTATAGCACAATATTCATGCTCAAAATTAGCCAAAATTTTCAAATTAAAAAAACCCTAAAAAGTTGCCGAAAATGGTTGTTAATCGTGATCGACAGGGTTGTCAATCATGATTGACAGAGGTGTCCGTCAGGGCATGTCAGTCGTGATCGACACATCAATCGTGATTGATGGTGCCAATCGTGATCAACAGAGTCGATCGTGAGGCCTGTCAATTGCGATTGATGGTGTCAATCATGATCAACACTTTTTCCACAAATTTCGGTGCAAAATCAGTCGATCATGGGTGTGTCCGTCGCGATGGACACGTGGACACGTGAATATTTGTGTCAATCATGATATTTCAGTTGGTCGCGATCAACGGTGTGAGTCGCAACTGTCTGAATCCTATGTGGCAATCCATCATGGTCTGCCGATCACGATTGACAAGGTCTGTCGATCGTGATTGACAGGGTCTATCGATCGTGATTGACAAGGTCTGTCGGTCACGATTGACAGGGTCTGTCAGTGGCGATTGATAGTGTAAATCCCGATTGATAGATAATTAAGGAATTTTTTAATTTTGATTAGTGATTTGGAATGTGCTCATCATGTGTGTTATGGTGGTGCACTTTGTTTTACCAAATGTCCAACTTTTCTGTCGATCGCGATCGACAAAGGTCAATGCCTCGGGACCTGCACAATCACTTTTCTCACCTGTTGGAGCTGCTATAGCTACAAAGGAAGCTGGTACTTGCAAGAACACTCAAGAAAACACAGAAAACAAAGGCACAAACAAGCTCTCCCTCGCTCTCGCTCTGAAGTGAAAATGAGGAAATGAATGGAGATGGAGGCATATGGCCGCGGTGGTGAAGATGATGATGAGTGGATATGGTGTGTAGAAGTGAAGAGGAAAGTAAAAACAAGTAAAAAATATATTTACCTACTCTTCCAACGTCTCTAATCTACGTCTTACCATCACGTGCTCGTCCTCAAAGCTCGATCCCCAGCAACAGCGCCAAAATTTGGTGTAGCTCAGTGATGAGTAGCACCTCGTCTAATGTCAATCCGGGAAGACATGAGGATGGTATGAAGACCTCGAGCAAGTATTGTTGGAACAAACAATCTACAAATTCATTGCTCATAATTTCTCTTCGGTTGGCATCTTCATAGGAAATAGTTTGTCAACGGTTTTCTGCATATAACTCTACTCTTAGAGTTTTCATATGACATAGTTCATAGTTTTTTCTTTCATATAAAAGAAAACAAAAACAAAAGGTAAAATCTATACGCATAAGCAACTTGCGTGATATTCCTTAATCTAAGGAAATCAAAATCAAGAAGGTACTTTTTCTCTGGAAAGAAACCCGTCAGCGGTGATTGTTTGCCGCCTTGAACAACATGTATATAAACATACTTTTTCTAATGCAATGCAAAGATGAGAGACACGTTTATTCTAGTCATATCTGTTCTACGTCTACTCCATGTGCTGATCCTCTCTCTCTGAGCCATCATAGATACCCATGTTGTGTTACATTTCATTGTTAAGTTCACAGTGTACTTCATACTGTGTAACTTACTTTATACTTGCGGATTACATACTGATGTGATTGAGAACTCTGTCCATGAGTATTCATTTTACATACGAACTGCTGAAGTTGAACTGCGTGCTGTTCACATAATTATATCCTTGTTTGAGAATATGATCTATGAGTTGGAGTACATGCATATTGTATTTATTCGATCTGCTATCTCGTATAACTTCATCTATGCTCAGCAGACATTACGCTATTATTTTGAATATCTCATCAATCATTGGTCATTCTCAGAACGATATGTTCATTGATGCTACTGCTAGGGAATGTACATCATTATTCAAACTGATGAATTCGATGAGCAGTCAAATTTATGTTTGTGATGCAGTTCTATGTTGATTGATTTATGTATTCACAGGCGCATTCATGATGATACTAAAGTCAAATACTTCAGTCAAGTTTTACACTATCATTCATATGCGTCTTATGCTTCGTACTTAGTGTGTTGCAAAAGCTCTCAACACCTATGTGCATAATCATCCGCGCACAAATTTATTTATGCGCATTGTTTTATTATACAAATGATTATCTGAGTACAATGTCATATCATTGCTAAAGTCAATCAATTCATCTTCGGCAGCACTTTATGAAGTTTGGGCTCTCAATGGAAGAGCGCATAGTTTCATATCATACAGAGCATTTATTATGGGCTATAAAATAATCATAGTCGTGTTGCAATAAAACTGTCTGAGCATATGTTATATTTCAGCAATTTCAGTTTCGAATATGTTATGTGTAATCTGCAAGTTGCACATATCTCCTATATACTTTATTCCCTGTAAGTGTAATCTCAGAGTATGATGTCTGCATATAAAAACCAGTGAGTTCACTTCACATATGACAAAGATGTATTTTAACTCAATACGTTACATCAAGAAGTTCATTACACATGATGAAAGGATGTTCATATGTATAGTCCTTTTCTACCGATCCACATGACTCTCTGTACTCTAGAATTTATTGAAGCCTCATTCTCTTTTCTCATGATCAGTTTCTGTGAGATTAATACATCGGGCATTCTCCATCCACGTTTCTGCATCATATTTCCTTCTTCCCACAGTGGTATCAAAGCCATCAGAAGCTATCCCAAGCCTTTCATAGTTATTTCCAAATCTTTATCAAAGCTACCTTCTTGTGAACTACTCATAGCATGCTTGAGTCCACGATATGATGGCAGCATGTTGAAATGATCACATTTCTCCATGAATAAAGAAACTTTTTACAGGTATCAAAGATCAACGAGTATACCAGAAGATTTATATATGGTGTGCTAAACGCGATCGTCACAAGTCATGCATTAGCGGTGTCTAGTTCCGGGTGCAAAATCTCTTCAGTAACCACATTGATAGTTTCGGGTGCAGAATCTCTTCAGTAACCACATTGGTCCCTGGAGTTGCAATTCTACTTCAGATGGTAGAAGAGTTGGAAGGATGCAATCGATATATATGATAGATCAATTTGCTTTGGAAGAAGGCATCCAAGGTCTATTAACTAAGAAGCTCAGGAGATACATTTTCAAACTACATCGAAGGCTTATGTTGTGTACTACATTTGCTCTACATGCTTTCTACTCAAGATGGACGAAACAATGTTACAAGTGGAAAAATCTTGGCATTTTCTACTAAAGCCATTTATGTGCAGGCTCATATACTCATACTCATGTTCTCTTCTTTGAGAATGTCCAGTACGTCTATTGGTATACTTATAACTTGAGTAGATTATGCTTATGCTCATGAGCACGTTTTTGGAATTAGTCGTATTCACTTCTGTACTCACTTCCGCAATAGACTTTATGATCACTCAAGTGGTCTTGTAAGAAGCTATGATTACATGACATGGTTGTCAAGAGTTCACTTTAGGCCTCAAACTACTCTTTCATTGTATACCACATTTGCTGTGTATAAGACACGAGAAGGTTACATCTATGAAGCATTGTGGAATCTCATGGATAACTTCAAAGCTATTCAACTCATTTATCTTGTCCTTTTACGTACAAGGGGAGCGGGAAGCAATTGGTCTTGATTCCATGTTAATGGAAATGATGTACTATCTTTTTCAAAAGCAAGATGTGATGCAGGTCACTTCACTTGCAAGTCAACCATGCAAGGAAACAAAGATATCTCAAGCTCTCTATCTATTCAAGGCTACAAAGGTTTTATGGTGTACACGCATTGATTCAAAAAGGCAATGGCAAAGGTCGTGAAGGAGTGTCTTGAAGAATCAACATCAAAGGAGGCTAGCAACATCAAAGCTATGGAGAAAGCATAGGATGAAGAAGGGAACCTCAAGATTCAACATTTAAAGATCATTCTCAAGGAAGGCTTGGTACTCAAAGCTCAAGGCAAGACTCATCATCAAACACAAATGATTTTAAAGTGAAGATATCATGAAGATTTATACAATACACAAGGCCCAATGATCGAGATTGGAATTCAAAAGCTACTACTTGTAAAGCTCCTAAGAATTGAAGCTATTTCCTCCAAAGACTTCATTTCAACAACCGAGAAGGCATCCTTCATTAGAAGCATTCATTTGGTAATGTTATATTAATTTGGTCTCTTCCTTGATAGTATTCATCTTCTAAGATCCGAGTGCACTTAAAATCGATTAGGATCAATGCTGATACATGTTCTATCTTGGAGATACCTATCCTCTAGCATTAAAACACTTCTAAGCCTTCTCATAGAAATCGACATCATATCATAGATTTCTCCCATTGTCCATTGAATCTCGATCACACACTAGTGGTTCAAAAGAAGATCACGTAGATCTCTTATTCATTGATATGTACGTCTCAAGCTCCATATTGAGATATGTACACAAAATCAAGAAGCTTGTATTTGTAGTCAAGTGCTACTCAAGCACATATCCATCAAAGAAGATTGTATTTGCAGCCACGTGCTTTCTAAGCACTCCTCCATTATTGAACAAGAAGGATTGAAAGAAAAAGATTCAAGTGACCGAGGCAAAGACGGTGGACGTCACAACTCAAGGAGCTCATCATGAAGCTCACCTCTCCATATCAATTGGAAGAAGTAAAAATCAAACAATAGCAAGAAGAAGAAAGTGCATTCAATGCACTCAAAGTAAAGACTTCCTTACCATAGGAAGATGAAGAATGTGCATTCAACACACACAAAGATGAAGAAGAAGACTTCCTCACAAAATGAAGAAAGGAAGGTGTATTCAACACACCTAGACAAAGGTAAAAACATTACTCTACTCTACTTGTAGAGACATAAGCACTTTATATGTGCTATCATAAGTCAATTTGACTTGAATACAAATTTGTATGGACTCTCATTTATAAAGAGTCACTCAAAGGCTGCATATTATCATCACACATTACATCCCTTGTAAAAGCTAGTAAAAGCATTCAAATCCCCTCATCACCAACCATTGTAAAACACAAATAGTTGAGCACAATACAAGTGGTGTGAGCACTTGTTTATACATATAGAAGGTGAAATCAAAATGGAGATTAATCAAGAAGCTGGGATCTTGGTTAAAACTTCATTTCCTCATGTAAAAAGGTCATCAAACAAGAGAAGCAATAGAATCACTCTAGAGCTAGAGCAATGCTC
This sequence comes from Ceratopteris richardii, assembly GCA_020310875.1. Lineage (NCBI taxonomy): Eukaryota > Viridiplantae > Streptophyta > Polypodiopsida > Polypodiales > Pteridaceae > Ceratopteris > Ceratopteris richardii. The sequence goes on from CM035409.1 coordinate 72,837,327, forward strand.
GCTCCAAGATGAGTGAGGGAAAACCACAACCTCTAAAATTTGTATATAAACAAAGTTAAGTTGTTATACATAAATGACAAAAGCCATAGACTCTTATGTAAAGCTTACACATTTCGAAGAAAACCATGCAAAAGGGTTTTCAAATTGAAGGGGAGATGCTCTTGAAGAAAGATTCATCATCAACATACAACAAAGACTACACTCTCGAACAAAGAATTGACCTCAAAAGGAGAAGAAACAATCAACCAAAATGAAGCTACTCTTGAAGCAAGGATCGATTACATGGAGCAGAGAACTACGTCAATGGACGACATCAATTCATGAAGAACGCATCAACAACAAGGGGAGGAGAAATCTACTACATAGAGAATAAAGGCAAGGACACTACACAATATAGAAGAACTTTGAAGTCTATAAAGTCACTTCAAATAAGCAAAAAGCTATTGCTTGGAAGTCAATGGGAAAAGACATCAACTACAACGGAAGAAAGGAAAAACTAGTACACGGAGGACGAATCAACATATGAAAAGGTTCAAAGATCAATGTCATCTTAAGGAGCTATTACTTTGACAAAAAGAAGACTACATCAACATCAGCTAATTGATTGGTACCAAATTTCTTCAAGAAGACTACATCTACATCAAGAAAAATCAACTATGAAGACATATGAAGCAAAGGAGAAAGAAGAAGGAAAACAAAATCAAACTTAGAAGAAGTCAAGGCAAAAGAAATATCAGATCAACGGGGAGATGAAAAGAGGTAAAGGAAAGCAAACAGGGAGAGAAGATAGCATATATGAAGCATTGAATTTGAAGATTGAAGGGGAGCTGTTGGAACAAACAATCTACAAATTCATTGCTCATAATTTCTCTTCGGTTGGCATCTTCATAGGAAATAGTTTGTCAACGGTTTTCTGCATATAACTCTACTCTTAGAGTTTTCATATGACATAGTTCATAGTTTTTTCTTTCATATAAAAGAAAACAAAAACAAAAGGTAAAATCTATACGCATAAGCAACTTGCGTGATATTCCTTAATCTAAGGAAATCAAAATCAAGTAGGTACTTTTTCTCTGTAAAGAAACCCGTCAGCGGTGATTGTTTGCCGCCTTGAACAACATGTATATAAACATACTTTTTCTAATGCAAAGATGAGAGACACGTTTATTCTAGTCATATCTGTTCTACGTCTACTCCATGTGCTGATCCTCTCTCTCTGAGCCATCATAGATACCCATGTTGTGTTACATTTCATTGTTAAGTTCACAGTGTACTTCATACTGTGTAACTTACTTTATACTTGCGGATTACATACTGATGTGATTGAGAACTCTGTCCATGAGTATTCATTTTACATACGAACTGCTGAAGTTGAACTGCGTGTTGTTCACATAATTATATCCTTGTTTGAGAATATGATCTATGAGTTGGAGTACATGCATATTGTATTTATTCGATCTGCTATCTCGTATAACTTCATCTATGCTTAGCAGACATTACGCTATTATTTTGAATATCTCATCAATCGTTAGTCATTCTCAGAATGATATGTTCATTGATGCTACTGCTAGGGAATGTACATCATTATTCAAACTGATGAATTCGATGAGCTTAAATTTATGTTTGTGATGCAGTTATATGCTGATTGATTTATGTATTCACAGGCGCATTCATGATGATACTAAAGTCAAATACTTAAGTCAAGTTTTACACTATCATTCATATGCGTCTTATGCTTCGTACTTAGTGTGTTGCAAAAGCTCTCAACCTATGTGCATAATCATCCGCGCACAAATTTATTTATGCGCATTGTTTTATTATACAAATGATTATCTGAGTACAATGTCATATCATTGCTAAAGTCAATCAATTCATCTTCGGCAGCACTTTATGAAGTTCGGGCTCTCAATGGAAGAGCGCATAGTTTCATATCATACAGAGCATTTATTGTGGGCTATAAAATAATCATAGTCGTGTTGCACTAAAACTGTCTGAGCATATGTTATATTTCAGCGATTTCAGTTTCGAATATGTTATGTGTAATCTGCAAGTTGCACATATCTCCTATATACTTTATTCCCTGTAAGTGTAATCTCAGAGTATGATGTCTGCATATAAAAACCAGTGAGTTCACTTCACATATGACAAAGATGTATTTTAACTCAATATGTTACATCAAGAAGTTCATTACACATGATGAAAGGATGTTCATATGTATAGTCCTTTTCTACCGATCCACATGACTCTCTGTACTCTAGAATTTATTGAAGCCTCATTCTCTTTTCTCATGATCAGTTTCTGTGAGATTAATACATCGGGCATTCTCCATCCACGTTTCCGCATCATATTTCCTTCTTCCCACAGTGATGTGCACAAGTGGTGATGGAGAAGCACACAAGCATGCACACACATACACACACGTGCACACACATAAGAACAAAGAGAGAATCAATGGAGTTCTTTAGATTACTCAAAAAGTCTCATATACAAGCTCAATTCACTAACAAGCTAGCCCCAAAAATTAGCTCTCTAGCTCTTTTTATAGTATTTGACTAGCTTTGGTCCTATCCAGACCTAGTGTTTGGCCTAGTTAAAAATTAGGTTCCTAGGTGGGGCTCAAACGAGCTCTGAAAATTATGAAAATTGGTACATAAATACTACTAATACTCCTCAAGCTTGAGGAATCCTTGGCTTGCACAAAATGGAGAAGGAATAATCAAAAATGGTATGTACAATGGTGTGAAGTGACTAAGATCACTATTTGGGAAATATTGCTTCATGAAAAATTATAGGGCCTATTTGCCGGATCTGCGTTGACTGCTTTGCCTACTTGGTCCTTCTCTTTGCTTTGACTCTTTTCGTTGGCTTCCTTGTCTTGTAAGTCCTTGAGTGCCCTCACTACTACCAATGCTAGCCTTATACATGTCAAGTGTTCCATCAAGTTTATGCTTCAGCTTTTCACATTGCATTGCAGTCATCCATTGTTCAAAATTTTGTGCTTCATCAAATGAAACAGGCTCAGTCTCACAGATTGCCCAAACAAATTCTGCTAAACCTAGCAGACTTCGAGATGCTTATACTGGCGAACCAAAACTAGTATATACCTTTGGAACAAAAAGATGAAATAGCCTACAGAAGCACTATGATAGTGAGTTCGGAGGTCGAAACGAGCTTAGATTGCGATTTCGGCACCACAATGCGAAGCTGTTTTGATCTCTGAAACACCTTGAGTATGCTCACCAAAATTCGTGCAATTCTAAGAGTGCAACCCAAGAGGTGTCAACCATGCCCTAGATGAAGCGGCGACATGCTCTGATACCAATTGTTGGAGTTAGATGTCTATGGAAGCACGTGAATAGCACAAGGAAGAAGAAGAAGCTTGGAGCACAACACACAATATTGAAAGTATTACCACTAGAATGTACAAAGATAAGTAGCATGTTAGGGCAACAGGCATATATACAAGCCAAGGGAAAAAAACCTCCTAAAGAGGGAAAAATAGTGCCTCGGTGGTCTTAGAGTGTTCACACACATCACGACCTAAATATATCAACAAGTATGACTCCTTATGAAGCATGGTATGGAAGAAAACCTAGTCTTGGACATTGCAAGGTATTTGGTTGTTTAGATTACGTTCATGTACCATCAGAAAGAAGAGGTAAGCTAGATGAAAGGGCAACAAAGGGAACTCAGATGGGCTACAAGTTCTATAATCCTTCAACCAAGCAATTTACTACAAGTAGAGATGTTGTGTTTGAAGAATACATGTCTTGATATGATGAACATAAACAAAAGGTAACTCTACCATATCATCTTGATTCTGATTCTCATCAATTAGGAAGCAAGCATGATACATAGGTCCAAGATCGAAGAAGTGATATAGATGATGACCAAGATGAAAAGGAAAAGGATTACAAGCTATGGAATTCAAGAGGCAAAACAAAGATGCAAGAGTGTGGAGAATGCTTGAAGCAAGCACCCAGAAGGTCAAAGAGGGAGAAGAGACAACCAAAAAGGTATGGATATGGAAACCCTAATTGGCAGAAGGCCATGAAAGAAGAAATAAATGCATTGAAGGAGATGGACACTTGGGATTGGGTTCCAATGTCACCCAATCAAAAGGTAACTGGTTGCAGATGGGTATATAGAGTTAAAAGAAAATCATATGGATCAGTTTGCACATACACAGCAAAATTAGTTGCCAAAGGATGCTAAAAAATGCATGGTATAGACAATGAGGAAACATTCTCACCAATTGCAAAGATGACTACAATCAAAACATTGATAAGTGTAGCTGCTGCAAGAAATTGGATACTCCTCCAACTTGATGTAAAAAATGCATTCTTAAATGGTTGGATAAGTGAAGAGGTATACATGTCACAACCACTAAGTTTTCAAAACCCTAATCATACATCTTATGTTTGTAGACTTAAGAAAGCATTGTATGGATTAAAACAAGCTCCTAGAGCTTGGAATTACATGTTGGTTACATACCTTCAAGATCAAGGGTTCAAACCTACCAACTCAGATCCTTCTTTATTCATCAAAAGGGATCACAGTGTATATGCAGATGATATTATTGTGATAGGTGATGATCTGAATGGCATTCAAAGGATCAAGAGACACATGCAAGAGGAGTTCAAAACCAGTGACTTTGGTGAGCTCACATATTTGTTGATATATTTAGGTAGTGATGTGTGTGAACACACTAGGACTGCCGGGGCACTTTTTTCCCTCTTTAGGAGGTTCTTTTCCCCCGGCTTGTATGTATGCCTATTGCCCTAATGGGCTACTTATCTTTGTACATTCTCTAGTAATACATTCATTATTGTGTGTTGTGCTCCAAGCTTCTTCTTCTTCCTTGTGTTGTTCACGTGCTTCCGTAGACCTCTAACTCCAACAATTGGTATCACAGCAGGTTGTCGCTTCATCTAGGGTGTCGTTGACACTCCACCGGTTGCAGTCTCAGAATCGCACGAATTTTGGTGAGCATACTGAGCTTGTTTCGGCCTCCGAATGCACTATCGCAGCGCTTGTGTAGGCTATTTCATCTTTTTGTGCCAAAGGTATATAACAGTTTTTGTTCGCCAGTATAAGCATCTCAAAGTCTGCTACATGTCTACTGGAATTTGTCTGGACAGTTCTGTTCAACTTTTTGAGATACAGTTCATTTTCTGTATCAAGGTATTTTATTCACCGGCCATGGCTGAAAGCAGTGATGTATTCCGTATGTTGGTTGTTGAGGATAAGTTGGATGGTACCAACTACCTGTTATGGGCTTATATGATGTGACATGTGTTGGTTGCAAAAGGACTGTGGAACATTGTGCAGGGTGTCGAAAAACATCCTATCACACCTGCAACTGTTACAACTGTAGGTACTGAAGCTGATGCAGAAGGTGTCGAAGATGATGGTATTCTTCATATTCTTGTTTGTGCTGCAGTTTCTGCTGCACCTACAGCAGAGCAGATTCGCTAGGATGGCAGAGATGCCCAGCCACATGCACTGATAGCTTTGTCTGTCAAACATGCCATTATTCCTCACATCCGCTCTTGCAAAATAGCTAAGGATGCTTGGGATACACTTACCACATTGTATCAAGCTAGGAATGAGGCTCGTGTTGCTTACCTCCAAAAACAGTTGGAGAGTGAGCACATGAATGGAGGTGATTCTATGGACAGTTTCCTAATGAAGATCAAAGACTTGAAGGAACAATTGATTTCTGTTGATGAGGTTATACCAGATAGCTCACTTGTGCATACCGTTCTGAATGGTCTTCCTTATTCATATCAGGGTTTTGCTTCTACTCTTTGGTTGATGATGAAAGGCAATCCAAATTCCTTATCATTTGAGGAATTAGTCTCTGTTCTATTGCAAGAAGATTAGTCCAGGCAGAACAGGTCCATTATGTGAGTTGCACATCAAGCTTTCCTGGCTAGTCAGAAGGGCAAAGGAAAATGAAGCTCTTCGACTAGTAAGCAAAAATCTGCTAATTCTGCACATTCGAAGAAGGAAGATAAAGATGAGAAGAAATCAGAAAAGTAGAAATTGTTTTGTAAGTACTGTAAAGGGAATGATCATATCATAAAGAACTATCCAAAACTGGCAGCTAAAGAGGCAAAGAAGAAAGAGGTTGGAATGGTTGCTGCAAAGGCCTCTACAACAAAATTAGAGTCTGCTAATCTTGTGTAGGAAGAAGAATGGGTGTTTACTATTGTCTGCAGTTTTGACCCATCTTCTCATGAGTAGTGCATGTCTGCAGTAGACTCAAAGGTTTGGTATTTTAACAATATAGCAATCAAACATATTACCTCACAGTGCAGTTTCTTCACTTCACTCGAGCCTGCCCCTATAGGGAATACTGTTACATGCGCCAACAACTCCTCTTGTCCTGTTATGGGAGTTGGTAAGATCATTTTGACTACTGCTGATGGTAGTTCTTTCACTTTTTCAGATGCTTTATTTGTTCCAGGGATCAAGAAGAACCTGTTATCAGTTTCTGCATTAGCCAAGATTGGCTTGGTTGTGAAATTTGTTGATGACAGGTGTACAGTTCATGATCTGTCAAATGGCGATGTGATTATTGCTTCTGGCATTTTATGTCGTGGGCTGTATAAGCTCATAGACTATGAAAATGCAAAGCTTTGGCATGCACGCTGTCGTGATGATTCCACCCAATGATGTTTTCATGCCTTTGAGGGATTCCAGACGGCTGGAAAATTCCAGTGGGAGAAGGGCTTAAAAAAAGAAAAATTCAGAAGGGAGTGAAAGATGGGGTTTCTTTTCGTGGAGAATTGGAGAATTCCAGGATTTTTTTTGGACGGCGTGCCTCTCCTATGTCTGCGAGTCATGGTTCCAAGGTTTGTTTTAGGAAGGTGAAAGGAGTGATTGGCCTCGATTTCCTGGAGCTTATCACACAAGCTCAAGAGGGGATACGGACCCGTTTCCTGAAAAAGAAAGGGACAGATACAGAGAGGAGGCTACGTGCAGGTAAGCTCAGATTGGCGGAGACAGAGCAAGGAAGAGGCTCTGGCTGTCTGATGGTAACTTCTGTTCAGGACCGCAGCTCACTATTTACATGTTGCTTTCATGGCTTCTGAACACGATAGTGTGCAAGACATGGTAACCTGCGACGACGCGAATCAGCACTGTTTAGAGCTCCCGTTGCAGTATTTTCATGCTATTCCACATGCCTTGATATGAAACCGCGCAAAGGTTGAATAATATAAGCGACCTGCTTATGCGGCCCGTGGGAGAATCAGAATCATCATGCTTTCGGGTTCATCTGGATTATGTGCATCGGCCTGAGCACGTAGATCCAGCCGGAAGGATTGGTCTCCTTGATGATGCCGGCTTGCACACACGGACTCCAACACATCCGCCCCTTTTGTGAAGGCGGTGTCGGGATCTATTGGAGGAGCAGTTGAAGCTTGTTGCCTCCAGCCCATAGACTCCATCAAAACAAGGATACAACTGGATACGTGTCGACGGTACGGAGGTGTCGTATCATGCGGAAAGACAATCGTGCAGCATGAGGGAATCCGAGCTTTATGGAAGGGTCTGACCCCCTACTCGACACATCTGGTATTGAAGCATACTATGAGGATGGGCACAAATGCTATCTTCCTAGGCGCGCTTAGAGATACACAGACAGGTCACTTAAGCTGTCAAAGTAAAATGGTTGCAGGGTTTGGTGCTGGTGTTTCGGAGGCACTTCTTATTGTGACCCCATGCGAGTTTGCAGGTTGTCAAGATTAGACTCCAACAGCAAAGAGGACTATGTTCATCATTGATCAAGTATAAGGGCCTCATAGATTGCACTCTTAAAATACTGCGAGAGGAAGGTGTACTAGGCCTGTGGGCAGGAGCAGCTCCAACTGTTATGCGCAACGGGATCAATCAAACTGCCATGTTTACAGCAAAAAGCTCATTTGATTTTTTTCTATGAAGGAGAGCACGCGGGTGTTAACCCTCAGTCGTCCAAAGAAACTGAATTGCATCACCCTTTCTATGGTCAGGAGACTTTGTGATCTATATGAAAGTTGGGAAACCAGCAACGAAGTAAAGCTGATCATTCTCAAGGGTGCTGGCAGAGCATTTTGTGCAGGTGGGGATCTGCGCTTTTTTTTACAAGCATGGAAAACAAGACGAAGGACTATGCCCAGAAGTTGTGTATCGCAAATTTTGGCTTGATGTGCACCTTCATACCTACAAGAAATCAATGGTTGCATTGTTGCACGGTCTGGTCATGGGTGGTGGAGCAGGCTTAATGATACCATGCAGATTTAAGATTGCGACTGAGGAAAAAGTAAGTGGCAGCAATATTGTCCGTTTGTTCTGATCTTGTAATTTTGTTACTATCAATGGCAACTTTTTATACCTTTTGTTTTCTTCTGAATATTTAGTTGTGTTGGACCGATGTGGGTGCAGGAAACAAGATTAAGTGAGATGGCTCACGAGCATCATTAATTTTATTTTTAGCTTTGCATTGTAGGTTGTAACATGGCTCAATTTGATTGAGTTAAAAGCCACGAAGACTACTGTTAAACCGATTTGATTTCAGGAGGCTTTAGGTTAATATCATGATTAATCACATTATCGTGAGAAGGATGAAAGAAGTGCAATACATGTCGCACAGTACTCTACAAAAGCGTTAGTCACAAGTAAGGGCCGAATCTTCATGGTTCATTATGGAGACTTCCTGATAAAATTACGAGCTGGTTCTATTCTCCCGCTATCAAATCAAAATCAAGGATATAGAATGAAAGGACTCTGCTTGAATATCCATACATCTATTAGAAGTACGTGCCATATAGTTGTTTCACGATACCCGAAATGGTTTAGAGCAAGCTTTCTTCGCATATGCTTTAAAATTAGATCTCTTTCCATACTAAGAACACCATCTTTGGATTTGGGTGTTTCTCATTACTAAATGATAAAACTACTCTAACTATTGAAACATTGAGAGGGTATGGAATTTTAGATCAGTTCGACTCAGCAACACGATTACAATCTCACGAAAATGAAATTAAAGGAAAGGAGTAATCGAGTGAAACATTAGATATAGTTCACAAGAAGTGAACTTGAACATTATTATCAATAACCAATTAAGGGAGAGAGAGAGAGATTGACAAAGAGAAATAACGTGAGGGAAAATATGTAACTCTAATAAGAATAGAAAAAGTCTCATGACTCTCGGAATAAATTCTTTACTGTCTTTACGTCCCAAAAATAAAACATAACTCATTGCAATATATAGAAAGCACTTCAATAGCCGGAAAAATGGATCAATGGTACTATACTCTCGCTTATAATATTAGTTGATTCAAACATGTATTGGAGTGTACTCCCTAATTGAACTAAAAGTTCTATCATTAGAAAGATCTTCGCATTACTCCACCCTCTTTTCCATGAACCCCGACGACAACGCTTTGGTCATCTGAATTTTGCTAGTTTGCTATGCCTGCACAAATCTGAAATGGTGTCCTCTTTGCCCAAACTTGAGGCACCTTGAAAACATGTCTGTGAAGGCTGTATTTTGGGCAAAATGCAGCGTTCGTCCTTTCTAAAAGATGGTTCAGTTCAGGCTACTCAGAAATTGCAGCTTGTACATAGCGATGTCTGTGGTCCTATGCAGACACCTTCTTTTGGGAATTATCTTTACTTTATGACTTTCATCGATGATTTTTCTAGGCATGCATGGGTATATCCATTGAAGGCAAAGTCCGAAGTGTTCATGTGCTTCAAACAGTTTTTGGTTTTGGCTGAAAATCTATCAGCATGTAAAATGGGCACCCTCCCTTCTGATCGAGGGGGGGAATATATGTCTTCTGATTTTAATGCATTTCTGGATGAACATGGGATTAAACACCAGTGTACAGTGCCATATACACCTCAACAGAATGGGGTTGCTAAACAAAAGAACAGGTCACTCATGGAGATGGCGAGGTGTATGGTCAAGAGTCAAGCTTTACCACATAGTTTCTGGCTTGAGGTTGTCATGTGTGCAGCATATGTACTAAACAGGTGTCCCACTAAAGCGCTGCAGTCAATCACTCCATATGAGGCTTGGCATGATCGCAATCCATCTGTTGCTCATCTGCATGTTTTTGGTTGTTTGGCATATGCATTAGTTCCTAGACAACATCGCAGAAAATTGGATGATAAAGCAGTAAAATGTATTTTTGTTGGATACAGTTCTGAAAGTAAAGGGTATTGTCTGTATCATCCATAGATTAAACGCATTCTGGTTAGCCGTAATGTTGTTTTTGTGGAAAATGCTATTTAGCCATTGATTTCATGTACTAAGGAGACATTTGTTAGCTCCAAGGACATGTATGATACTTTGCTGTCTCTTTTTACAGGTGGATAGTCTAGTGTTGGTCCCAATGAGGCAACTTCTCAGCCTTTGCAGGTTTCATGTGATGATGCAGATCATTCCATTTTTTATGTAGATTTACATGATGCACTAGTTGATGAGAGAGCTGATATTGAGCAGGCAAAAACTATGCCAAAATGGTTGGTGCAGACTTTGTGTGACAGCAAATTAGATGCACCTCTGTCATATCGTACTCGTTCAGGCTCTCATAGTGCCTCTGCTGAAGCTCAAGGTCAAGGACAAGCACAAAAGTGCATCAAATAAGTGGACACACAAGAAGAGGGAGCAAGTAGGGAGCTCCAAGAAGTACATGTCAACTTTTCAGAAGAATCCCCTACAAAAACAGTGATTTTCATCACTAAAAACCATTGTAATTACCATTTTGTATTTTTATAACTCCATTTTGTTCAAGCCGAGGAGTCCTCGAGCTTGAGGAGTATTAGAAGTATCATCCTACCAATTTTCATCATTTTTAGACTTCATTTGAGCCTTCAAATAAGCCTTGGAACCTAATTTTTAACTAGGCCAGACACTAGGTCTGGACAGGGTCAAAACTAGTCAAAAAACTATAAAAAGAGCTATTTTTTAGGTTAGTTGGTGAGAGAATAGAGCTTTTGTAAGAGAACTCTTTTGCAATCGAAGCTTTCCATTGTTCCTCTCTTTGATCTTACCTTGTGCACGTGTGTGTGTATGTGTGTGCATGTTTGTGTGCTTTCACTCATGCACTTCTGCCATCACTTGCTCGTGGTCTTCATAACCGTCCTCACCTCTCCACGGATTGACAAGTAAAGGAGGTGGTGCTTATGCTTGAGCTACACCAAATTTTGGCACCGTTGCCGGGGAGAGAGCTTCAAGGACGAGCGTTGTGATGGTAAGATCGTAGATTTGCAATGTTGGAAGGTAAAAAAAACTGTCATTTCTGTTCATTTTCTAATTTTTCTCCTTCATCGTCATCATCATCACCATCTCCATCTTCTTCCATCTTCATCTTCATAGAAATTTCTTGTTTTTTAGTGCATTTTCACCATTTTCAAACCATTTTTTATGCATTATTGTGTGAGAAGGAGTTAAGAGATGCAAGGGAGAGCAAGCGCCTGTGTTTTTTCATGATTTTTTGCACATACGGGTCTCGCCATTGCTCGGCGTTCAGAAATTTGGTAAACAAACCACAAGTTTCTTTACCTCCACAGGCTCAACTAGTTATTGAGAGAGGAAGCTCACCACCAATGGCAGCTTATGTTCCTAATTCCACGGATGCTGGAATACCTCCTTCAATTCAACAGTACTCTCAAGAGTTCTTGCGGGAAATACAAGAAGAGAAATGGGCCAAGGAGAAGGGTAATTCCCCTCCAATTTGTGAGATTGATGACCTTCATGATCAATTTCCCCAAGACATTCCATCTATTTACGTCGATCAAGCAGAGCAATAAGAAGAGGAAAGATTAGATTTTGAATCTAATACTTTAGAAGAGCTGCGACAATTCACTGGCCCTTGGGAATCTAAATCTCTTCAGATCAGAGCTCCCACAATATTGGTAAGAAATGAAGACTCAGTGGTTCCAAGAAACACTCATGTCGTGAAGAACACTAAGGTTCAATGTCATCTTACTGTAAAAGAGCTGCTCAAAGCAAAACCTGAGCTATGGAATCATGTGAAGGATCAGGTCCCACGACTGGATTCCAATATGCCAAAAGGAGGCTCTAAGCAGAAAGTACCAGAGATACCTCTAGACAAAATAGGGGACATGTGTGAGGGTGAAGAAGGTAATACTTATCTTCCAATCACCTACAAAGATTACACAACCAAAGCAATCATAGATTTAGGTGCGGGTGTTGCTATTGCGACCACCTCCTTCTGGAAGCAATGGGGCAAACCCACATTATAGCCGACTAGAATGAAGCTTCAAATGGCAGACGGTCTCTAGGATTGCTAGAAGGGATAACTCTAACCACCTGTGGGGTAGAGTTTGAGCACACCTTTGCTATATGTGACTTTGAAAAAAATAATGTCTATGAGATGATCCTAGGAAGACCCTTCCTACGACAATTGCAAATAGTACAGGATTGGGGAACCAACTCCTTGTACTTACAGCACTTAGGGGTCACCACCAAGGTCAATTTGAAGGATTACACCTTCAAAGATGTACCACCCCTACAGTGGAATCCTATCCAAAAAGCAAAAGAAGATTCTATCTTTGTGCATTCGGGAAGTTCAACTGATCCATCATGGTTGCATGAAGATACTCACTTGTGGATGTGCAAGGTTGCAAAAGAAGAGGAAAAATGCCTAAAAGCGAGAGAAGAAGGAACTTCTCTAGGAGAAAGACCAATTAAAGACCCAGCCTATACACCGATGATCTTTCCAGATGAGGAATTTGAGCCTCATGGTTGGGCAGAAATCTTAGCTACCATGGACATTGCAGTCAATGAAGAACAATGGACACCTCATTGTGATGAGGAGGGTTATGATATTTCAGTGTTCATGTGTCAGCCCTTGCTAGAAGAATGTGACCCTAGTGATGTCATAGAAGAAGAAGAGAATGACGATGATCTAGAGTCCATTGTGATGGATAGTTGCTTTAACTCAGAGAAGCACTATCTAGAAGATATAGGAGTGTTTACCCAGAAAGAAGAAGAACCTCTCACAAGTATTAAAACGGTAAATTCAAAGGATGGAAGTAAAGCAGTCAAAAGAAAAAGAAAAGAAAAGTAGTAAAACAAGAAGAGGAGGAATCATTGTTTGAAGTTCCAAAAAATTTCAAGAAATATGAAGTTGACGACCGGAAAATTTTGGTACAAATGCCTAAAAAAGAGCCATCATAGGAGAATCATATGATAATAAGGAAAAGACCAAAAAATTGTAGTGACCATTGAGAAGAACGAAGAGAGATGTACATACATAGGAGATGACCTAAGTGCAGGAGAAGAAATGGAGCTCGTAGCTCTATTAAGGGAATATAGGGACGTGTTTGCATGGCACTATAGAGACTTGAAGGGAGTCGATCCAAGAATATGCTCTCATACGATCCCCATGATAGTTGATGCCAAGCCTACCAAATAGAAACCCTACACATATAGTGACACTTATGCAGCCAAAATAAAAGAGGAAATTGATAGGTTGATTGAAGCCGGATTTATCTACGAGATTGAGCATACTAAGTGGGTGTTCCCCATTGTAGTGGTTCCCAAGAAGAACGGGAAGTTGTGAGTGTGTATTAACCTTAAAAAAGTTAATGTTGCTACTATCAGAGATAGTTATCCGCTTCCAATCACAGAACACCTATTGGAGCGTGTTGCTGACAAGGAAGTTTATAGCTTCCTTGATGGATTTTCAAGTTAGAATCAAGTAGCCATTGCCCCAGAAGATCAACACAAAACAGCTTTTGCCATAGAGTGGGGAATTAATTTTTGCATTTCGTGTGATGCCATTTGGGCTCACCAATGCACCTGCAACATTCCAAAGGCTCATGTGTCATGTCTTCAAAGAGTTCTTGCGAAAGAGCTTAGAAGCTATGTGGATGATTTATGTGCTCATTCCCAAGTAAGAAAATACCACATCCCTGAGCTCAGACAAATCTTCAACAAGTGTAGAGAATATCGAGTGTGTCTGAACCCAGAGAAGTGTGTATTCATAGTACGACAAGGTAAAATCTTAGGTCATATTGTTTCAAAGAATGGAATATCCACAGACGAGGACAAAGTTAGAGCCATAGCAAAGCTGCCAAGGCCAAGGAATGTTAAAGAGGTACAAGCTTTTATGGGCCATTGTGGATATTACTGCAGGTTTATCCACATGTATGCGATCATAGCTAAACCTCTTTATGGTTTTTTGACAAATTTTGAGTGGAACGACGAATGCGAGAACTCCTTCAATGAGCTAAAAAGACGTTTGTGCACAACACCAATACTGACCACTCCTGATTGGAATAAACCATTCCATGTCCATGTGGATGCATCCAATCACGCCATAGGATGTGTGCTAGCAAGGAAATCTAGACTTGCCTATAGCATATGCTAGCAGACAGCTCACTGCAACTGAACGAAACTATACCACAAGAGAGCAAGAGGGCTTAGGCATGGTATATGCTGTGAAGAAGTTTAGACACTATCTATTGGCCAATAAGTTCAAGTTTTTCACTGATCATCAAGCTTTGTTATATTTGGTCAATAAACCTTGCAATACAAGACGCTTAGTAAGATGGTTCCTATGGAATATGAATTTGAAGTGGTTGTTCGAAAATGTAAGACCCACCTTAGGGCGGACCACCTTTCTCGCATCACTTCAGGCGAGTCACCGCAAGGAGTGTCTGATGAATTTCCTGATGCTTATCTGTTCAATTTAGAAGTTGTTCCTAAATGGGCAAATAAGTTGGTACCAGTCCTAACCTTCGGATCTGCAAATAAGAATGTGAAAACATCACAAGAAGAAATTGTAAAATCACAAAAATAGCACATATTGGCAGGTAGCATGTACAAACAAGATACAGAGGGTGTACTAGCTTGTTGTGTAGAGGACGATGAACATAGTAGTTGGTTGCAACAAGCTCATGAAGGATTGCTAGGAAGTCACTATTCTAAACAACAAACATTGCAGAATCTGAAACGTTTAGGAGTATATTGGCCTAGCATGGACAAAGAAATACATGTGTGGATTAATAATTGTCCAGTGTGCCAAGAGAGGCCCCTAGTGGAGCATGCCACCCTTTATCAAGTGTCCTTAATTCCAGATTGGAGTGCTCCATTGGTAGAATCTATGTGATCGGGAACATTGCCCAAAGAGGCTAGTCTAGCAAGAAGATGAAGCATGGAGCAAGAGGCTCAAGACTATGCCTTAGTAGGAGACAACCTATATCGAAGAGGCAAAGATGGTTACTTAAGACTATGTGTTCATGAATCGGACTATTTGAAAGTCCTAGAAACTGCACACAGTGGTGTTCCAAGTGGACACTTTGGTCCTGATCGAGTAATCAAGACCATTCTATTCTCAGGACTTTGGTGGCCCACTCTTCATATGGATACACATACATATGGAACCTCAGAAGTCAACTTCTTCAAGTTTGGGTACATGAACAATGCATTACATTAGAATTAGAGAACTGCATGCTCACAGATCATGGCACCACACATTCTCTTAGTTCCTCTAAGACTAATCTCACGAGCAAGATGTTGTATGTGTCAAAATCTCTATGATCCAGATGGACTCCATCATGGAAGGACAGTCACAAAGGCAAGCAAACCCTCCTTCTTTTTCGAAAAGCAAAGCATCCATAGTAGTTCAACCTAAGAAGTAGGCACAACAATTCAAGACAACTGCTATAGCAAATAGAAAGATACCATTCAACAAGAAAGCAGTTTTGGGCATGAGGCAGATCTGGGTACGCAAAGGGAGCAACCACCAACCTTGCCCCCACAAACCCCATCTAGGAAAGCCAACCAGGCGAGAAGACGAAGGAAGAAGCTCGGACAAGCTCAACCACAAGGTATCCAACAAATTTGGGTGCCTAAGAAATTAGTTGCAGCTCAACAAGGGCGATTACACATGTGGGTACCTAGGAAGCTCTTACGTCCGCAACAACCTATGCTCTCCCATACGCGAAAAGTCTCAACAAAGAAGCCAAGGCGAGGCAAAGGTCAGAACCAGACACCAAGAACCAAAGTAGACCAACTAACCTCTTCAACGCGAGTCAGGTGACAAGCCACAAAGGTATGGTTTTGGAAGCCAAAAGCATCAGCGGCCCCTACAAAACCAAAGTGCCACCCACAAGGGACACAACAGTCAAGAAACCAGCCAAGGATGAATAGGCCAAAGGTGTTCACTACACAGTCGTAGATCATTCTCAAATGGATCCCCATAAGGAGGAAGATTCAGTTGTCATCTCGAGATCCAATGGATACCTCCATGACAGATGGCATCAACATCCGCAAATAACATCAAAAGCCTCGACGAGCGACAACCATGTGCTCCTTGCACAACCCTGTCTTTTGCACCATTCAGGTCATGCATTTCCAAAGTATGCATTAATATAGGGCCACATTACATGGCCGTGCATAGACACAATTGAGAGTCCCAAGCACAAGAGCACATTGTCACATGTAAACCATTTTTTGATACTAACCTTTGTCTTCTTGTTTTGTGACATTGTTCCAAAAAAAAAAGGAAAAAAAGGAAGAAGAAGAAGAAAAAAAAAGAGAGAGAGAGAGAGAGAGAGAGAACTTGTTCCCAGGTTTGGCTCATGGAACATGAATGATTCATGCTTAGTTGAAGGTGGAACCGTTGATTACTGGGCATTTATCAGTTTGGATAGAAGTGTGTCTCGGCTAGCAGATGATATTATTGTTGCCTTAGCTAGTAGATGTCAAGCGCTTGGCATGAACATGGCATCCACAACTATTATTTCCCCTTACCATGGTAGGAGGGAAGAGCTTGAAGGTCCACAACTTGAGCGATGCTTAACTAGTGTATGTACGAGAGCATCCAATGAGATATCTGCAAGGGCTAGTTTGGTACCCTGAAAATCCTTGTTTGTATATTGGTTGAGAAGACTCCTGCTTATGGTGAGCTAAAGAGAATATGTGAAACTAAGCTTGATGTAGTTACCCAATGTTGTTTGTCAAGGAATATAAAGAAATTCAATTCTCAGTACCTAGAAAATGTTGCTTTGAAAAGAGGAGACAGGACCAGACACTCAAAAAATCTCATCAGTGGACCATCAACACGGACATTCATCGACCATATTCCATCACAAAGGTCGGGTGTACAACACGAAGAGATAAACATCGATTGACCCTTCACCATGGTAAGTATCTTTACTTTGGCAACACCATAACCATGATAGATTAGGGAACCTCTTTGTCAGCATACCCTTGAGCACTCAGCTCAAGACCCCCAATTCTTGCACCATACTTCTTCCAATGCATTTTCCACGTAAGCATGCATAGGGCTACATTACAAGGCCATGCACAAGGCACATATCTTCTTCAAACCATGCACGAACACACTTACCCATCATTCATTATGGGTTACGAGTATGGGGCATGAGCTACATATGAATAGATGGAGAACATCAATGGAGGCCCACAATGACACATTCATGCTAGAATCCAAGGAAGAAGCACATACCAAGGGACTACAACTTGCACAAGCTTGCAATGACAAATGAGGAACCGGACAAGAGCACCTGCTACAATTTGAAGATAGACGGCTCTTAGGATGTACACTACCTCTCTAAGCATTACATGGAACAACTACCACAATAAGGGTCTGTCAACGACGACAGTCTCGAGAGGGGGGGGGGAGAAGTGTTGAAGCTCAAGGTCAAGGACAAGCACAAAAGTGCATCAAATAAGTGGACACACAAGAAGAGGGAGCAAGTAGGGAGCTCCAAGAAGTACATGTCAACTTTTCAGAAAAATCCCCTACAAAAACAGTGATTTTCATCACTAAAAACCATTGTAATTACCATTTTCTATTTTTATAACTCCATTTTGTTCAAGATGAGGAGTCCTCAAGCTTGAGGAATATTATAAGTATCATCCTACCAATTTTCATAATTTTTAGACTTCATTTGAGCCCTCAAATAAGCCCTGGAACCTAATTTTTAGCTAGGCCGGACACTAGGTCTGGACAGGGCCAAAACTAGTCAAAAACCTATAAAAAGAGCTAGAGAGCTCATTTTTGAGGTTAGCTGGTGAGAGAATAGAGCTTTTGTAAGAGAACCCTTTTGCAATTCAAGCTTTCCATTGTTCCTCTCTTTGATCTTACCTTGTGCGCGTGTGTGTGTATGTGTGTGCATGTTTGTGTGCTTTCACTCACGCACTTCTGCCTTCACTTGCTCGTGGTCTTCATACCACGAGCCTACAAAATTCAGAAAATTCAGAAAATTGGATGGTTGCATGTTTCGTTTGATGAAGCACAAAATTCAGAAAATTGGATGGTTGCTATGCAATCTGAATATGATGCTATAATGAAGAATGGTACTTAGTCTTTATGTGACTTGCCTCCTGGCAAGAAGGCCATTGGCACTAAGTGGTTATACAAGCTAAGGGTAAACCGGATGGTACAGTTGATAGGTATAAGGCTAGGCTTGTTGCAAAGGGTTATGCACAAGAAAGAGGCATTGATTTTGATGAGACCTTTGCAGCTACATGTCGTACGACTACTATTCTGAGCATCTGTGCACTTGCAGCTCATTGTGGTTGGAATGTACATCAGTTGGACATTAAAACAGCATTTATGAATGGTGACTTGCATGAAGAAGTGTATGTTTTTCAGCCTCGTGGCTTTGTGCAAAAAGGGCATGAAAACCAGGTGTGCAAGTTAAAGAAGGCATTATATGGTTTAAAGCAAGCACCACGTGCTTGGTATCACAAGATACATGCCTATCTGATTGCACATGGTTTTGAGAACAGTCCAACTGAAAGCACCTTATATGTTAAGGGTTCTAATCATGTGCTTATGATCATTGTTGTCTATGTTGACGACATGCTGCTCACTAGTCCTATTCAGAAGCATATTGCTGATTTTAAGGCTGATTTGCATGCCTCACTTGAGATGTCTGATTTGGGGCATTTGCATCACTATTTGGGCATTCAGTTTATGCAAATTGATGGTGGAATGGCTTTGTGTCAAACAAAATATATTGACACATTATTGCAGCATTGGCCTTGAAGATTGTAAGCCTATTGCCATTGCTATGGAGCTAGGTTTACAATTGAGTCTTCATGATGCTGGAGATGCATTTGATATTGTTCTCTATCAGCAGGCAATTGGATGCTTGATTTACTTATGCATTACTCGGCCAGATATTCAATTTGTTTTCTCACAGATGAGCAGGTTTATGCATTGCCCAAGAGTCAAGCATTGGCAAGCAGTTAAGCGCATATTTCGTTATTTGAGTGGTACTCGGCTACTTGGCTTGTTTTATACCAAGGGGGGATCACTACCGCCAGATTTGCATGCTTTTTCTGACTCTGATTGGGTTGGTTGTTATGACACTCGTGTGTCCACTAGTGGCTTTTGCTTCATGCTTGGTAGCTCATGTATATCTTGGTTGAGCAAGAAGCAACCTATTGTGGCCACTCCCAGTTGTGAGGTTGAGTATAGGGCAGCTTTCACAGTGACTGTTGAGTGTGTGTGGCTCAGATGCCTTATGGATGATTCGGGTGTTGGTCAGACTTCTCCCACCACCATCTTCACTAACAATCAGAGCGAATTGGCAGTTGTGAGGAACCCTGTGTTCCATGCTCGCACTAAGCACATTGAGGTGCATTATCACTATGTCAGGGAGAGGTTCTCTGGTAGGGAGATCAGCTTGGCATATGTGCCCACGCAGGAGAACATTGCAGACCTTTTCACGAAGGCTCTGCCTAGGGAGAAGTTTGAAGCTTTCCGCAAAGCTTTGGGCTTACTTCCTTTTGTGGAGTGATTTCCACATAGCTTGGAACTTCCTTATACATGAGTGCCAGCTCCTTGTTCACCGCATCACTCCCAGGGGGGATTTGTTGATATATTTAGGTAGTGATGTGTGTGAACACACTAGGACCGCCAAGGCACTTTTTTCCCTCTTTAGGAGGTTTTTTCCCCCGGCTTGTATATACGCCTATTTCCCTAATGGGCTACTTATCTTTGTACATTCTCTAGTAATACATTCAGTATTGTGTGTTGTGCTCCAAGCTTCTTCTTCTTCCTTGTGTTATTCGCATGCTTCTGCACACGTCTAACTCCAACAATATTTCCTAGGTATGCAAGTGATTTATATAGATGAAGAGATGTACCTAAATCAAAGAATGTTGTAGAGTAAAGAAGCACAGAAAATGGAGCAGGCAACCACCTCGCAAAACCCTTTTGGATCCCACCAAGGAATGGAGAATACAATGTTAGGACAATCCAATCAATGAAGCATCCTTACCCAGACACGTGCAATTCATTATGCCTAGAATAAATTCGCATAATCAAACCAACCCAGGGATGGGAAATACGAATACACCACCCACTAGACCAAGGCCACCACTAGGTATGCAACCAGGAATGCATCCAATTAGACCAGCAATTCCTATAATGCTCAGACCCCCAGAGCCAATGAGAAGGCTGAGACCAATCCAAGTTGCTAAATGCATGAGAACTCATTATGACGGCACAAGAGAACCTTATGACCATATAGCAGAATTCAAGCAAGTGTTGCAAGCAGAAAAAGTGGATGACTTCTTTGTGCAATATGAGTCCTTTGGACTAACCCTCACGGGAACAGCTTTAACTTGGTTCCAACCATTGGATCCAAATCACTTTGGAAATATTGAACAATTTTTCTAAGAGTTTATTGGGGAGTTTACCACGTGAGGGATTAAACACAACTCGTCATCTTTGATTCATAGTTTTAAACAAGCCCCAAATGAAATAGTGAAAACAGTTGCTGGGAGATTTAACCAATACGTGGACAGATGCCTAGTTACAGAAAGACCCTCACAATAGAAGATGATATCTCTGTTCTTAGATGGATTGACTAATGGAACACTAAGAACCTTTGTTTATGTAAAACGACTGCAGACATTGAGTGAGTGCCTCCAAGAATGCACTGACCTAGAAGACAACCTAGAGGATGACCTCAAAAATATAGAAATCTCCAATAAATCAGAAGACACGAAGTATGGTGGTAACTAGTTCTAGTAATGTGGAGGAATTAGAAGAATTGGTAGCTAAAAAATTAGGAGTAAAGGAATTATCAGAACCCACCAATGATAATGCCAATGTTGAGGAGATGTAGCTTGTGTCGTGGAGATCATCCATCCCATACTTGTACAAGAGGAGTTTTAGGCATGCAACGACTTACCCATACAATAGGCAACCACCCCAAGGACCCAACCTGTATTTTCATATTGGGCAAAAATATACCAACCACACTACCGAAAATTGCCCATTTAACAGGCAACAAAGACCAATGACTCAACCCCAATGATGCCAAGGGGACCATGTTATAGATGCAGCACAGATCATTTCATAAGGGAATGCACATTGCCATACAACCCACCACCTCCTAGAACATGGGAAGGGTATTGCAACGATTGTGGCAAGGAGCATTTGTTTAGAGACTACCCGAAAAATCCCAATAAGACTCATAACACTACTCAGATCAATGTAATAGAAGTGATTGAATCATCCGGAAGCGATAAAGAATACATTGTACCATTAAAAGCCATTACGCAAGCCCAAGCCAAAGGACAAGTCATGAAAGAATTAAATTTTGAACCTGAAATGTATAAGAGTCTAGAGCCAAAGATACAAATAGTAGAAGATTGAGAAAGTAACCAAACGAAGAAAACGCAAAATTGGAAGACCAGAAGAGAAAAAATCGGGAATCAATGGTTAAAGAAGAAAAATCAAGAGAATGAGAAAGATGTGAAAGAAAGTAAGAAACCTCGAGAGCAAGAAGTGCAAGGAAACCCTTATCAGAAGACCCAAACACAGAAGCCAAACAAACCAGAATCCATTCTAGTTTACCCAATGCCAAAAGACCTGGATATGTGGTTGAAAGCTTACCAATCTAGAATCACGACCAGAACAAACATAGAACAACATGAAAAACTCTACCCACAAGGAGAGCTAGAAAAGGAGAGATTGGCAATATGCACGAAGCTCATAGAGATAGCTCAAACCAACACGCATGAAGCTTCAACTAGCAGATGGCCATGTGGAGAGACCCCTAGGAATATTGGAGAAAATTAAGCTGACTACGTGTAGAGTAGAGTTCGAGCATACTCTAGCTATATGCCAGTTTGGAAAAGCCAACAACTATGAAATGATATTAGGATGACTGTTCATGAGGCAACTCCGAGTAGTACAAGATTGGGGAAGAGACGCATTGTATTTAGAACACCAAGGGACAACCACAAAAATAAATTTGCATACCTTTTCCTATAGAGCTGTGCCCCCACTACAATGGAATCCCATACATAAAGAAGAGGATGATTTGTCAACCCATAGTGCAGGATCAAGTGACGAATCATGGATGCAGGAAGATGCTCAATTATGGATGTGCAAAGAGGCAAAACAAGAGGAGAACAAAACTCAATTATGGCCAATTGGACATTGAAATTATTGACCCATAGAAGATCCCATGTATATGCCACAAATTTTCCCAGATGAGTCTTTTGAACCACACGGATGGATGGATATCCTAGCAGCCCTAGACGTGTGTGTTAATGAGGAAGTGTTAACCATGAATGAGTGTGTAGATGAGGAAGGTTATGATGTAAATCTCTACAATCCTTCAAGAGTTGGAAGCAGGAGAGTCTCTAGAGAAGGAATGGAGGGAGGAGTATGAAAGCATAGAGATGGAACCGGAATTCGATTCAGAGGAGCGATATTTAGAAGAAATTGAGGTGGAAAAGGAAAAGAAGATTCCAAAAGTATTCACAATGCACTCAGTCCCAACAAGACAAGACAATGAGGACACATTAGATAAGACAGAACAATCCCCAGATCTTTTTGAAGTCCCAGAGCACTTCAAAAGATACGAAGTTGAAGAGCGGAAGATAGCTATTCATATGCCCAAACAGGAAGCCATAGAAGGAGAGGCTTATGATAATAAGGAACAAACTAAGAAAGTGCTAGTATCCATGGAAGAAGGAGAAGAGAGATGTACGTATATTGGAAAATATGTATCACTTGAAGAGGAAAAAGAATTGATAGCACTTATCAGAGAATATCGGGATGTATTTGCATGGACCTACAAAGAACTCAAGGGAGTAGATCCACCCATTTGCTCCCATAGAATCCCAATGACACCTGATGCAAAACCTTCAAAACAATGCCCATACACATACAATGATGTCTATTCGGCAAAAATTAAGGAGGAGATAGACAAGCTGTTAGCAATTGGATTCATTTATGAGATAGAGCACACAGAATGGGTGTCACCTTTAGCGGTAGTACCAAAGAGGAATGGAAAATTAAGAGTTTGCATTAACCTAAAGAAAGTGAACGCAGCCACTATTTGTGATAGCTACCCATTACCAATCACTGACCATCGCTTGGAAAGATTTGCAGGCAAGGAAGTATATAGCTTCCTAGATCGATTCTCTGGGTATAACCAAGTAGCCATCACTACTAAGGATCAACATAAAATAGCTTTCGCAACAAAATGGGGAGTTTATGCTTTTAGAGTGATGCCATTCAAACTCACCAATGCCCTTGCAACTTTCCAAAGGTTGATATGTCATGTGTTTAAGGAATCCCTAAGGAAGAGAATGGAAGTATACATAGATGATCTATGCACCTATTCAGGTCAGAGAAGTGAACACATTCCAGAATTATGAAGGATACTTGAAAAATGTCGACAATATCGAGTATGCCTGAATCGTGAAAAATGCATCTTTATGGTAAGACAAGGAAAAATCCTAGGACACATTGTATCGAAGAATGGAATTTCCATAGATGAAGATAAGATTAAGGTAATCCAAGAGTTACTTAGACCTAAAAATGCAAATGAAGTACAAGCCTTTATGGGTCATTGTGGGTATTATCGTAGATTTATCCACATGTACACTATAATTGCTAAACCACTATATGGATTATTAATACAATTCACGTGGATGGAGGAATGTGAGAAAGCATTCAACGAACTAAAATGACGATTAGGTATAACACCCATATTGAAGATATCCAATTGGAATAAACCATTCCATATCCATGTGGATGCATCTAATTATGCCATAGGGTGCATATTAGCTCAACCAACGGATGAAGGAAAATTAGATCACCCTATCGCATATGCGAGTAGACAACTAAACTAGGCAGCAAGAAACCGTACCACCACAGAAAGAGAAGGCCTAGGAATGGTATACGCAGTCAAGAAATTTAGAAATTGCCTCCTAGCCAACAAATTCAAGTTCTTTATCGACCATCAAGCCTTATTGTATCTAGTCAATAAACCTTGTAATATGGGAAGACTAGTGAGATGGTTTTTATTATTGATGGAATTTGATTTCGAAGTAGTAGTCAAAAAAGGAAACACTCATGTAAGAGTTGATCATTTGTCTCGGTTGACACATGGAGAACCACCCAATGGAGTGGTCGATGATCTACCAGACACATACTTATTCAACCTAGAAGTATGTCCGAAGTGGGCAGAAAAGTTGATTCCAATACTCACACATGGACCACATCATAGAATCAACAAAGATAGCAGGAAGGAATTTTTGCAATCATGTAATTTACACATTATGGTAGGAAGTGTGTACTATAAGGAACCAAATGGCATATTACTGAGGTGTGTAGAAGAAGCAGAGCAGAAGGACCTAATTGAGCAAGCTCATGTAAATCGATGGAAATTTTGTAAAGGAGCCCATGGAATGCTAAGAGAATTAAAAAGATTGGGAGTATACTCCCCAAACATGCCAAAGGATGTACATGAACATATCTACAATTGCCAAGAATGTCACGAAAATACTCCAGAGGATCATACATCTTTACAATTCTTGACCATAGCACCAGACTAGAGTAGGGTATTGGTTAAGTTCTTGAAAACCCGTGAGCATGAGGAAGGAGCAAATCTAGCAAGGAAGTGATCCCTAGAAGAAATGAGCAAGGACTATACTATAATGGGGAAACAATTATTCAAAAGAGGAAAGGATAATCAGCCACGACTATGCATCCATGAAGGAGAATATTTACCTATTTTAGAGATGGCACATGCAGGTGCTGCAAACATTTTTCATCTAAAAGAACTGTAAAAATGATTTTCTTTACAGGCTTGTGGTGGCCAATTCTATATATGGATGCTGACATTTATGTACGAAGTTGTGAGGTGTGCCAAAGAACCAAGTATCTGATAAGGAGAGATGATATGCCTCTAAGACCCATGATTTGCATGAGAGCCTTTTCAAAATGGGGCATTGATTTCATAGGACCTATTAACCCTCTGGCCAAAGGACCACATGTTGAATATATAATAGTGGCAACGGAATACCTAATGAAATGGGTAGAAGCAAAAGCAACAAGGAGGAATGACGCGCAAACGATAGCTAAGTTTCTCTTTGAGAACATCTTTACTTGCTTTGGATTACCTATAGAGATAGTGAGCGATAGGGGAACACACTTCCTCAATGACGTAATAGAAGCACTAATGAACGAGTTTTTGGTGATTCACAAAAAATCAGTCCCCTATCACCCTCAAGATAATGGTCAGGTAGAGAGTTCCAATAAAGTGTTATGCATGGTGTTGACCAAGATAGTCAACAACGGAAGGTCAGATTGGGATAAACAATTGCAACATGAAATTTGGGCCTTTTGAGTGGCTTACAAGACAGCCATTTCTATGTGTAGCACAAGAGTATGAGTGGACAGGCCATGAACTATCCAAGCAATTGGACCAGATTGAAAAGCTGCATGAAACAAGGTTACAAGCAGTTGCACGAATTTATGTTGTTAAACGAAGGCAGAAAGCGTATTATGATGCACATATCAAAGACAAAGAATTAAAGGAAGGAGATTTGGTCCTAGTATATACATTGAAACAACACGCTAAGAAATTGCAACAGTGAGGATATGGACCATTATTAATAAATCGAATCTCTAAAAGTGGAGCAGTAAACTTAGCTACAGTGGACGGGGATGTACTTCCCAACTACGTTAGCGGCTGTAGAGTGAAAAGATATATGGAAGCATTAACAAACCAAATGTCAGTACGACTTTTGGGAGCACAGAATCGAAAGAAGGAAGAAGAAGAATTAGAGAAGAAGCTAGATAGGAAGCCCTGGAGCGAATCAGGAGACGAAAAGAGTGGATGAGGCAAAGAGATGAACAATACCTACAGGGAGAGGAACCTATACCCATGGCTAACTACCAAGTCAATAATACAAGCAATGCGAGCTATAGCATCTCCCAACCATACTTAAACCTAGGAATCTTAAACACGGAATGGTTAACCACTCATCTCAAAATGACCATAAGACCCACTAAGGCATGTATGATAAGAATTGGAGGTCAAACCATCAAATCTGTAGGAGAAGCCATCATGTCCCTTCATCTAGGAAACTCCTCGATGGAGCAAATGAAGTTAGCATACATCTTGCACAAGGATACATATCCGGAAAGGTAGGACATAAAGAAGTCTTTAGTTTGTTGGAAGATAGGCCATCACAAATCCATAATTTCATCAAACCTACAGGAGGAACTCAAAGAAGGAAAATGAAACTAATCTAGTAGAGAATATATCCCAAGAGTGCCCTAATTTAGAATTGCTAGAAAATAGGGAAATATTGCATGATTGTGTAACCACCTTGCCCTTGAGACATGAGCCTAAGAGAGATCGTGAGGACATTTCTTCTCAACCTATCTACCCTATAAGAAGAAAACCTACATGGATGTCAACGGTCCAAACATCACATCCATGCAATACTCGTCTACAATGGGTATGTAAGGATCCAACAAGTCAACACAACACAGGAGCAGATTGGTCATCAAGTAGAAACACGACAAAAAACAACTATTCAAAATTGCAAATAGATAAACCAAGAATTCTTCATGTATGGCTTCCAAAGTCATAAGTAGAAGCCCAAAAATCTCAACAACTCATATGGATCTCAAAAGCATTTCGACTGGTAGCAAATCAAGCGATAGGAAAACTCAATGAGATGTCATACAAGCAACATGAAGCAAAGGATTCTATCAAGACTCGCCCAAAGAGATCGAAGGACCATGGCACATAAGACTCAGTCTACCAATAGGAACGAGCCAAAGACCATAGAACAAGTAACTCAACGAAAGCAAATGCCACAAGGACAAACTACAAGATGGATATGGAGACCCAAGGAGACACAAGAAATCAACCAAAAAAATCAAGAAGACTCTACTTGCACTCATAAAGAGTCAATTGCATCCAAAGTATACATTACAGGGCCACAGTACAAGGCCATGCATTCGACACATTGCCTCTTCAACAAAAGTAGTGGTGCACATTCCCACAATCAGAATAGAACTTAGCTTCTACCATCCTAGGAATAAACTTCAGATGTACATAAATATGCCTCGACTATCTCTAATCTCTTATTTTCTTTCAGGGATAAAACTAAAACAAAAATGTGGTAAATGTTGATATATTTAGGTAGTTATGTGTGTGAACACTCTAGGGTCACCGGGGCACATTTTTCCCTCTTTAGGAGGTTTTTTCCCCCTCGCTTGTATATATGCCTATTTCGTTAATGGGCTACTTATCTTTGTACATTCTAGTGGTAATACATTTAGTATTGTGTGTTGTGCTCCAAGCTTCTTCTTCTTCTTCCTTGTGTTGCTCGCTTGCTTCCGCAGATGTCTAACTCCAACAATTGGTATTAGAGCAAGTCACCGCTTCATCTATGGTGTTGTGTACACCTCTTCAATTGCAGTCGTAGAATCGCACGAAATTTGGTAAGCATACTCAGGGTGTTTCAGATATCAAAATTGCTTCGCTCGGTGGTGTCAAAATCGCAATTTGAGCTCGTTTTGGCCTCCGAACGTACTATCATAGTGCTTGTGCAGGCTATTTCCTCTTTTTGTGCCAAAGCTATATACTAGTTTTGGTTCGCAGTATAAGCGTCTCGAAGTTTGCTATATGTTTAGCAGAATTCGTCTAGGCAGTTATGTTCAACTTTTTGAGATACAGTCAATTTTTTGCATCAAGGTATTTTATTATTCCTCACATTTGCTCTTGCAGGACAGCTAGAGATTCTTGGGCTATAATTACCACATTGTACTAGGCTAGGAATGAGGCTCAAGTTGCTTACCTCCGAAAACAATTGGAGAGTGAGCACATGAACGAAGGTGATTCTATGGACAATTTTCTCACAAAGATGAAGGATTTGAAAGAACAGTTGATTTTTGCTGATGAAGTTATACTAGATAGCTCACTTGTGCAGACCGTTCTGAATGGTCTTCCTGACTCATATCAGAGTTTTGCTTCTACTCTTCATTTGATGATGAAAGGCAATCCAAATGCCTTGTCATTTGAGGAGTTAGTCTATGTTCTGTTGCAAGAAGACCAGCCTAGGCAGAATAGGTCTATTATGCATGTTGCAGATCGAGCTTTCTTGGCTAGTCAGAAGGGCAAAGGTAAATGGAGCTCTTCAACGAGTAAGCAGAAATCTACAAATGCTGCACATTCAAAGAAGAAGACAAAGATGAGAAGAAATCAGAAAAGCAAAAATTATTTTGCAAATAGTGTAAAGCAAATGATCATGTCATCAAGAGCTATCCAAAACTAACTGCTAAAGAGGCAAAGAAGAAAGAGGCCGGAATGGTTGTTGCAGAGGCCTCTACACCGAAAACAAAGTCTGCTAATCTTGTGCAAGAAGAAGAATGGGTGTTTACTACTGTTTGCAGTTTTGACCCATCTTCTCATGAGCACTGCATGTCTGCAGTAGACTCCGATGTTTGGTACTTTGATAGTGGGGCGACCAAACATATTACCTCACAGTGCAGTTTCTTCTCTTCACTCAAGCCTGCCCCTACAAGAAATATTGTTACATGCGCCAACAACTCCTCTTATCCTCTTATGGGAATCAGTAAGATCATTTTGACTATTGCTAATGGTAGTTCTTTCACTTTGTGAGATGCTTTGTTTGTGCCAGGGATCAAGAAAAATCTATTAACAATTTCGGCATTATCCAAGATTGGGTTGGTTGTAAAATTTGTTGATGACAGATGTACAGTTCGTGATCTGCCAAATGGCAATGTCATTATTGCTTCTGGCATTTTATGTCGTGGGCTGTATATGATTCCCAAGCTATGTCAGATGCAAAGCTTTGGCATGCATGCTTTGGTCATCTAAATTTTGCTAGTTTGCTACACCTACAAAAATCTAAAATGGTGTCCTCTTTGCCCAAACTTGAGGCACCCGGAAAACATGTTTGTGAAGGCTATATTTTGGGCAAAATGTAGTGTTCTTCCTTTTCAAAAGATGGTTTAGTTCAGGCTACTCAAAAATTGTAGCTTGTACATAGTGATGTATGTGGTCCTATGCAGGCACCTTCTTTTGGGAACTATCTTTACTTCGTGACTTTCATCAATGATTTTTCCAGGCATGCATGGGTATATCCATTGAATGCAAAGTCCGAAGTGTTTATGTGCTTCAAAGAGTTTCTGGTTTTGGCTGAAAATTTGTCAACATGTAAAATAGGCACCCTCCGTTCTGATCGAGGGGGGGGGTATATGTCCTCTAACTTTAATGCATTTTTGGCTGAATGTGGGATAAAACATCAGTGTACAGTGCCATATACACCTCAATAGAATGGAGTTGCTAAATGAAAGAACATGTCACTCATGGAGATGGCAAGGTGTATGGTCAAGAGTCAGGCTTTGCCACATAGTTTCTCGCTTGAGGTTGCTATGTGTGCAGCATATGTACTAAACAGGTGTCCCACTAAAGTGTTGCATTCTATCACTCCATATGAGGCTTGGCATGGTCGCAAGCCATCTCTTGCTCATCTGCGTGTTTTTGGTTGTTTGGCATATGCATTAGTGCATGAACAACATCGCAAAAAATTGGATGATAAAGCAATAAAATGTAATTTTGTTGGGTACAATTCTAAAAGTAAAGGCTATCGTATGTATCATCCACAGACTAAATGTATTCTGGTTAGCCATGATGTTGTTTTTGTGGTAGGTGTTATTCCACCATTGCTTTCATCTACTAAGGAGACATCTGTTAGCTCCAAAGACATGTATGATAATTTGTTGCCTCTTTTTACATGTGGACAGTCTAGTGTTGGTCCTAATGAGGCAACTTCTCAACCTTTGCAGGTTTTAGGTGATGATGTAGATCATTCCATTTCTGATGTAGATTTACATGATGCACTTGTTGATGAGAGAGCTGATATTAGCAAGCAAAAACTATGCCAAAATGGTTGGTGCACACCTTGTGTGACAACAAATTAGATGCACCTTTGTCATATCCTACTCGATCAGGCTTTCATAGTGCCTCTTTTGCATCATATTGCTATGGTATGGCTTCGTAATCTTTGTAATGAGAATGAGCCTATTTCATTTGAAGAGGCACAAAATTCAGAAAATTACATGGCTGCTATGCAATCTAAATATGATGCTATAATGAAGAATGGTACCTAGTCTTTATGTGACTTGCCTCCTGGAAAGAAGGCCATTGGCACAAAGTGGATATACATGCTGAAGTGTAAACCTGATGGAAGAGTTGATAGGTATAAGGCTAGGCTTGTTGCAAAGGGTTATGCGCACAAGCGAGGCATTGATTTTGATGAAACCTTTGCTCCTACTTGTTGAACGACTAATGTTCATAGCATCTGTGCACTCTCATCATGGTTGGAATGTACATCAGTTGGAAATTAAAATAGCATTTCTGAAAGGTGACTTGCATGAAGAATGGTATGTTTTTCAGCCCTGTGGCTTTGTGCAGAAAGGGCATGAAAACTAGGTGTGCAGGTTAAAGAAGGCATTATATGGTTTAAAGCAAGCACCGCATGCTTGGTATGAAAAGATACATGCCTATCTGAGAACAGTCCAACTGAAAGCACCTTATATGGTTTTGAGAACAGTCCAACTGAAAGCACCTTATATGCTAAGTGTTCTAATGATGTGCTTCTGATCAGTGTGGTATATGTAGATGACATGCTGGTCATTGGTCCTCATGACATGCATATTGCTGATTTTAAGGCTGATTTGCATGCCTCATTTGAGATGTCTGATTTGGGGCATTTGCATCACTATTTGGGCATTCAATTTATGCAAGTTGATGGTGGAATCACTTTGTGTCAAACGAAATATGTTGACACATTATTGCAGCATTTTGGCCTTGAAGACTGTAAGTCTATTGCCACTCCTATGGAGACAGGTTTACGATTGAGTTTTCGTGATGCTCGAGCTGCATTTGATGTTGTTCTCTATGAGCAGGTTGTTGGATGCTTGATTCACTTATGCATTACTCGTCCAGATATTCAATTTGCTATCTCACAGATGAGGAGGTTTATGCATTGCCCAGGTGTCAAGCATTGGCAAGCAGTTAAGTGCATCTTTCACTATCTGAGTGGTACCCGGCTTCTTTGATTGTTTTATCCCAAGCTGGGATCACTACCACCAGATTTGCATGCTTTTTCTAATAGTGACGAAGCTAGTTGCTATGACACTCGTGTGTCCACCAGTGGTTTTTGCTTAATGCTTGGTAGCTCATGTATATCTTGGTTGAGCAAGAAGCAGCCTACTGTGGCAACTTCCAGTTGTGAGGCTGAGTATAGGGCAACTTTCACAATGATTGTTGAGTGTGTGTGGCTCAGACGCCTTATGGTTAATTTGGGTGTTAGTCAATCTTCTGCCACCACCATCTTCACTGACAGTCATAGCACATTGTCAGTTGCGAGGAACCTTGTGTTCCATGCTCGCACTAAGCACATTGAGGTGCATTATCATTATTTCAGGGAGAGGTTCTCTGCTGGGGAGATCAACTATGTGCCCACAGAGGGGAACATTGTAGACCTTTTCACAAACGCTCTACCTAGGGAGAACTTTGAAGCTTTCTGCAAAGCTTTGGGCTTACTTCCTTTTGTGGGTTGATTCCACATAGCTTGGCACTTCCTTATACATGAGTGACAACTCCTTGTTCACCGCATCACTCCCAATGGGGATTTGTTGATCTATTTAGGTAGTGATGTGTGTGAACACTCTAGGGTCATCGGGGCACTTTTTTCCCTCTTTAGGAGGTTTTTTTCCCCAGCTTGAATATACACCTATTGCCCTAATGAGCTACTTATATTTATAAATTCTAGTGGTAATACATTCAGTATTGTGTGTTGTGCTCCAAGCTTCTTCTTCTTCTTTGTGTTGTTCACCTACTTCTGCAGACGTCTAACTCCAACAGTAAAATACCTTACTTGTTTATGCAAGGGTGAACGGAGCGGAAAAACAACATTTAATGAACCACACACCAACACGTGGAATTGGTTTCTATAGTAACTGATTCTCTACCTTATTACAAGTGAAAATGGCTTCGAAAGATTCTAAAGTGAACATTCAAGAGGAAGTACTAGAAATCCCATTGCAAAGTGTAACGAAAGTTAAAGGACATTGGTTCATGGAAGACCATCATGGAGGAGAGCATCTATTCTTGGTGACTATTAAGATCATGGATATAGATCATCAGTTTCCAGTAATGTCCCAAGACTTCAAGGTCCTGCATGGACTCCCATCAACTATGGATTTAACGACAAAGGCAGGAATTAATAAATATTTCGAGCTACCAATGTATCAGCCGGATTTCCAACGGTGTACTCAAGTCATGAACACAATTCAACTAGCTCTATAGAATCCATTAGTACCCGAGGTGAGAGTCCTTGATGTGGAAGGGGAATGAGTAACAATCCAATTCACCCATGACCTAATCAAAGAAGCTTTTGGATGGATTAAGGATGGGACCACGTACCTCAAAGATGAAATCCATGGTACTAAAACCCGAATGTTCGTGGACATCAGTCCAGTGGACATTGAAGAAGACGTCCGCTTGGTGCACCATCATTTTTGTTTTCTGAATATGCACAGATACAGAGCACCGCAAAAGCTAATAGTGCAACTGCTATCGGATGCCACCAAATAGATGGGTAACCAAATAATCATGACACCCTATATTCAAGAATAGTTATTTGAGGCTAAAAAGCAATGGGGCCAAAAAAAGTTCCTGAATGGAAGTGTGGCTTTAACAATATTGATCTAGCATGCATTAGGTATTAGGGAGTACTTTAAGGAAATGCCTTCATCAGTGGAAATGGCAAAGTATGCGAAGCCAGCCACCATTCCTAGAAAGAATAAAGGAGTAAAGGTGAACGAGGAAGCAAGAACAAGCTCTCAACCAAGAATGAGAGGTGCAAAGAGATTAAGAGAAGTATTCAAGACAGAAGAAGCACTTCCTTCATCAAAAAGAATACATGTACTTCCAAGAACCAAAATCGAACAAGCCAAGCCTGTCACAAAAGAGGAGCTAAAGGAAGCTATGGAGGATACTCACAGATTCATGGAAGGACAAGTAAACCTACCAGTACAAGGGCACCATTATCATCAAGATCATACAAAGGCCTTGCAAGGAAAGATGTTGACAAAGTTTCATAGATATAGAGAATTGGGATTAGTTAACTCCAGCTCATCTTTTGAAGTCCAAGAAGAACGTGAACCGTACCATGTGAATGTGGATATTAAAAGTGAATCAAACGACGATGGTAAATGGGATGAAATCAACCAACTCAAGGACTCCACTAAAGCAGTAAGCAACAAGCACAATCAAAGTCCTCATACTACCCTTGGAGATAGACACCAAGGCAAGGCAAAAGAACAAGAGAATGTACATACGTTGCAAATGAATGAAGCAACAAAGATTCAATTCATAGAGACCCACTTGGACAGTAAAGCCACAATAAAGATTCCAAAGGAAGAAAAGGATCATGAAGAAGTGGAAGAACCAGTGTCATTTACGCCAATAAGGATTGTAGCAGAGCCTTCTCCACTGGATGTAACATTCCACAGAAGTGCTACAAAACCTACTACACATGAAGAAAAAGAAACTCAAATCCACCTACAAATTAGACAGCCACATAATGAAACGATACATGTGGAAAAAGGAAAAGATGTACACACACGTGAGGCACCAAGCATCCCAAAAACATGGTTGAATGTCGATGTGGCACAACTCAAACCATTGGTGAAACAAATGATACAAACAGCCATGGATATGCAACAACAACTAATGGAAGCGGATAGCGATTATGATAAGGCATTAGTGGAAGAAAATCAATTCAAAACACTCAGTGAAGAGCTATCTGTGCAGGTACTACAAGCACAACAAGCAGTTACAACTAAAGACCAGGAGACAAATGAGGCTATGGAAAAGTGCAACATACTCACTGAAGCAAATCAAAAGCTACAAGACCAGATTACAGAACTTCAAAGTAGGTATGAAGCGAGTGAGGCCGAGAAGGCTCGTCTGATAAATCATAGCAAAATCTTAGAAAGCCAAATCAAGGTATACATGGATGAAGCAAACAACCTAAGGAATAGAAATAAAGAATTGATGAATGCACTTTTACTTAATCAACCCATGGAGATACAGGGAAGTCAAGCAAATGATACACAGGCATTAGAAGCTCAGATAGCAAAGTATGCAAATCAGCCAAAACAAGATCAAGCGCCAAGAGAAGAGTGGGAAAAGAAATACATGTATGATACAAACGAGATCAGAAAAAGATGGAAGATTGCAGAAGCAAAAACAATAGAGCAATGTAGAGAAGATGCAAATCAAATGGTTGTTATAGGTGAAGAACTCTTGAAGAGCAAAGCAGCACTCACAACAGCGACTAATGAAATCATGAAAAAAAGATGAAATGATTGAAAACCTAGAGACTCAATTAGCATAGAACAATACAATGGGGACACCAATAGTTCAAAGCTCCCAAGTGGCTACCGTGGAGACTGAGGTACGTCCTCTTTCTCCCCCATGCATCATTCACCTATAAAGGAAGAAGGAGAGCTGAGCACTAATAGACATAAATGGGCTATTGTAGAACTAAGACGTATTGAGAAGGCACTACTAGTGTCCCAGCTCACTGAACAGTTTGAAGATCAAGTGGTAAAGCTAATGAAGGAATCAAAGATTAAAAGTAAGAATTTCGAACAAATTTTAAAGCCATTCCATGTACCATACGGATTACTAAAAGAGGAAACTAGATAGTACATCAAGAAAGCTACATAGAAGGAACCTGATCACAATCTGCAGTTCAAAATGGACACATTTTCTTATACACAAGAAGAATTTGACAAGGCAGATCCAGTTTGGAGAAGGAAGTTTTTGGAAAAGAATCTGACCTTACGGGTGCACTAGGAGTCAGCACCATATATACTCCAAATAAATCCATCTTTTTGCCCAGACCCTAGGAGACACCTCCTGGATGCAATTTTGGGAAGCACAATGCCAAGGCACTGTAAATAATCAATGGTTAAACTATCCATTACTACCAAGCCTGCCACATAATTACTTACCTATGGAAGATTACATGGTATGGACAATTGAATTTTGGTTATCCAGATATGCTACAGTACCGGACATAGCCAGCAAGATGACAAATAAAATATTAAGCATGCTCCTTACAGGTTTGAGAGTATTTAAACATGTGCAATATACATTTTTGAATTTTATCGGCATCAATCAAGGAGCAGACGCACTCATTTTTTATTTATCTACAACTCCAAGTAGACTTACCATAATGGCAATATACTCACGATTCATGTTCTTACCAATTCCATATTTTTATACTTTTTGACTAGCTTTGGTCTTGTCCATACCTAGTGTCCGACCTAGTTAAAAATTAGGTTCCTAGGCTATTTTGGAGGCTCAAACGAGCTCTGAAAATTATGAAAATTGGTACATAAATACTACTAATACTCCTCAAGCTTGAGGACTCCTTGGCTTTTACAAAATGAGCAGGAATATTTGAAAAATGGTATCTACAATGGTGTGAAGTGACTAAGATCACTATTTGGGAAATATTGCTTCATGAAAAATTATAGGGCCTATTTGTCGGATCCGCGTTGACTGCTTTGCCTACTTGTTCCTTCTCTTTGCTCTAACTCTTTCCGTTGGCTTCCTTGACTTGTAAGCCCTTGAGTGCCCTGACTGCTATCAACACTTCTCCCCCCTCTCTCGTGTCTATCATCTCTGACAGGCCCTTGCTGCGTTGAACATAGGACGTAGTTCTCAACGACATTTGTGGCCAAGTGATGCTCTTCGAGCCTCAGTCTTTTGGCTAAATATGTGAGTAAGGCATCCCAATCGACTAGCCTTGGTACATCCTGATGTGGCATATGCAGCTTATCAGAGTGTAGAGCCTGCTACACAGCAAATAAATATAGCAGATGAGAGGTTCTGGGTATGAATATTTTTAAGTGATACTCCCAGAACCCTGTGATAAACATTTCTTCAAATGTTTGTTTGAAGCATGTTGGGAGATATTCAATACGTGCATGCCACACATATACAATATTGACAGATGGTGTGGTGCTCATATCATAGACGAGGTCGAGGTTGCCTTCATTAAAGCCTAGTGCTGAGAGGTGAGGTTCTTTGATATTTTTGAAGGTCCGAAAGGTGAAAAGCATTAGTTCGAAGATTTTGAGGCACATTTGTGCCATGATGACTGGTACATTCTTGAATCATATTCCCCAATGTTGAATTGTTGAGATCATATATGCTACCATTGGTGGGCCACGAGGTGGTGCCAGATATACATAGTTCAGCCATTTATCACATCCTTTGATGTTCATCACTATTTGAGTGAACTCAAACCATGATCTTCGTCGAAAAATAGGACAATAGCATGGGTTATACTTAATGTACAAGAGCATATTGTTCCATGTGCACACCATTTCCGGGTAGGTTTCGAGTAGCCATATTCTCCATGTAGGTTGAAAGATGTTGCCATGTGTCGTGCTCTTTGGAATGTGGGGCAAATTGGGTTGCGGAGGTTGGCTCTTTCATGGTGTGATATTTGATCTCAGCATTATAATCTGCTAATAAGACGCAAAATGGTACATACAAATCGTCAGAAACACCCATCCATCGATGATGGGATAGGTTCTTGAAGTATTCTGATTTGATGGATGACGTCTTCCAGTCGAGACATGGACTGTATCTGCACTACTACTCTGTCATCATGAGTTGGGCCTACCTTTTCTAACCTTTGCATCCATTTTGGAGCTTCAATCTCACATGTATCCATTCCTTCCTCTGTTTGTTTGCCTCTAGATGCAGGCATAGGTTCATAGGGGTCCTCAAATGTCTGTTCTACTTCAATTGGAACTCGGGTCCTCAAATGTCTGTTCTACTTCAATTGGAACAAGTTCTTTAGGCTCGAGCTCCACTAGGGGAGAAGGTTGATTTTCATATTGGAGAATCTTATCTTGCAAAGCTGTCAGTTGTGCTTTCAATTCTATCACCTCTTTAGATTCAATGTTTGTAAGTTCTGCTTCTTTCGGTTGCTCTCATTGATTGGCCAATTACTTTCGTAGGTCGTCACGTTCTTTTTCTAAGGCATCATATGCCTCTAGTAGGTCAGCATGGGTGTCCAATATGGCTTGCATGTTGGCTGACGGAATGGCTTTGAAGTGCCTCGAGTCGATCTCTTTTGGTGATCCTTCCATAGCAGCTTCTAGATTTTCTTCATTCTGTCTTTGTAGCCTTTTATTTTCTTCTAGTGTTGTTGACATGTGTTTCCTTAGTAGCGCAAGGTTGCGATGGATTTTGAGGTTGTCTGCTTATTGGACGCATAGCATTTCCTTGAGGTGTTGTTGTGCCTGTGAATCTGGTTTGGGGGGGGGGGGGGGGGATTGGCCACCAATTCCTCATATTGTCTCTGCAAAGTATCATAATCATATTGTAGTTGTCGCTTGTCTTCCTCCATTTTTGTGAGTCGTTCTTGTAGTGTCTCATGGACTCTGAACAGGTTCATATGCGGAGTATCTAAATGCTAGTAATTTTGCTATAACTGAGACACACATTGATATAAAGTACTGAATACATTATTCACAGGAGTAGATGCTAGGAAGGTGTGGAATGCAAGGGGGTAGGGAAAAGGGGAAGGCATGGTGGATGTGGAATGGGAGATTGGGGGAATATGGGGGGAGGAAGAGGTGCAGATGTGGGTGATATGTCCATGAGGTCATGCGTGGATGTGGTTGTGGGAGTTACTGTATACATGGGAATGGTAGGTGTGGTGATGGTAGTGAAGGAGTACAATGCTGTGTTTAATTGTGCATGTGGGCCACCTAGAAGAGTGACTGGAGGAATTGGATTTTTGATAACCAAGGTTAGAGTTACATCTTCCGTGCTGGCAGTTACAACAGTGGTGGTGTCAAATTGTGAAACCTTTGAAGCATGAACCAAAAGATAGAAACAGATGCAATGTTGACCAAATGGTGCGTGTGATAAAAGGAAGTAAACAGGCTCCAGCAATACAACAGGGCCAGATGTTTGAGAACAAAGATTTATCAGAAGGCCAAAAGCTAGAAAGAGGTAGAGGCTGAGAAGTTGAAACGGGTGACTAAGACAGTCACATTGTTAGCCACCAGATGTGTGCGTGGCAGCCCGAATTATCACCACAAACCAAGGGGAGAACAGAAGCATAGGACCAAGGCTCAGATAAGGTACCAAATTCACTGACAGTCCTAACCGCTTCTTTGACCATTGGGTATGAATGTAAGGAATACCAAGGGGAGAACAGAAGCATAGGACCAAGGCTCAGATAAGGTACCAAATTCACTGACAGTCCTAACCGCTTCTTTGACCACTGGGTGTGTGTACTAAAAAACTATAAGCAAGCCACAAACAAAAAGAAAAGCCTATCAAGGGACAACAGAGACAAAGAGGGGGAGAGTGTTGCAGAGTAAAGAAGCATAGAAAAGGGAGCCCCAAAAATTTTCAAATTATGGGCACAAATTTTCTTCTTTGAATTCCTATGAAAATCCCTTGAAGCCATGTAAATGCACTAGAGGAGTCCTCTAGATGCATAAACCCCAAAGACTGTAACATATTCCTTGTAACATAGTATGAATTAGTGTTTTTTAATAAAAGTGTCGGTCTCTTGTGTGAAAGGACCAATTTTAGGGCACATGCATATAAGTCATTTGGTGACTCTTGTAAAGAACTTTTTGCCATTGTGAGAAATGAAGCAGAATTTCGAATTTTTCTCTTGCTTGCTGATTACCATCTTCGCCAAGAGCTTTTATGTGTGTGCAATGCTTGAAATATGTGTGTAGGACTTTTGTCTACCCCTTCCCATCACTTTTGAGCTACTGTAATGCATGTGTGTGCCATGAGGACTTGTGGAGTAGGTATTGGTGTTTCCCACCATTCATTATTTTGCTCATAAATTGAAGTAGATTTGTCATATTCGACTAAAAATATGCCATTAGATGCGTCTCTTTGAGAGCTTCAAAATGGAGCCACTATTGACCATATTTGGAGTTTGAAGCTGAGAGAAA
Organism: Ceratopteris richardii; assembly: GCA_020310875.1. NCBI lineage: Eukaryota > Viridiplantae > Streptophyta > Polypodiopsida > Polypodiales > Pteridaceae > Ceratopteris > Ceratopteris richardii. The sequence continues at coordinate 72,876,716 of CM035409.1, forward strand.
AGTTTGAATTTGTGCTTACTACTGTAAATGGTATCGTGACGTGCATTTCCAAAGAGTTAGTGAGTTAGTTGAGTCGAGCATACTTTATCTTGAGGGGGATTTTTTGGAACATCAAGCTTTCATGATGCTCGAGGTGGATATGCTCTACATCAAATCCATTATTTGGATGCTATGGATATGCCTTTAAGAATAGCACTTATGTGTACATATTTTATTTGTATTAATTGGTTGATCACTTATGATCATTTCTTGTAAGGTTCGAAGTATTTACCTTTGTAAAAGGGAAGGCTAAAAGGCCTAAAATCCATGAGTTATAAGTGGCTGGGATTGACTCTTAATCAATCAATCAAAAAGTAGATTTGAATTAAGCTTTCTCTTTTCCTAGATTGTAGGAAAAGATTCCAATCAATCCAAACTAACAAACCTTCCTAATTTTGAATTCAAATTCATGGAGAAAATGTGTGTCCATATCCTCAAGATTCTATATAAATTCTCCATAACATTTTTACATTAATTAGAGTCATGATTTGAAGCAATACATATACTCTTTGATCATTGCTAGGTGCCATTTCAATTTTTTGCTCCTTCTTCCTCAGACTTAGTCAACTTGCAGAGAGCACTGCTCTCTCTACAGAGCTCCAAATCTAGTGTTTAAGCACTCGTTTTTCTATTTTATGTGTACAAATTTTCAAGTTATTTTGTTCATTAATTTTAGAGAAAATTAAGTTTTTCCATCTCGGGATCATTCTCTACACATCCCTAAAAAATCGAGATGACACCAGTTCGGCACTAAGGTGATTTCTCCTTCTATAGTTGTTATAAATTAGGTCTTTATGCATTTTAGCAAGCCAAATCTATGTATGACACTCCCTTAAGAGGAATTTTTCCAATTGTTACTCTGTTGGCTGCTCTCGGTGTCTGAAGTCACAACTTCCATCCATTTTTAAAAGGTTTTTGTGAGCTAGTAAAGGTGCAAGTTATCTGTTTTGCGTCAACTTCTTCTTATTGATGTTGCAAAGTACCTATTGGGTTTTATTGCATTAACCACAAGTCTACAAGGTCTATTTTACATATCCAAAGAGCTAGAGTTGGCCCTATGCTAGTTTGTTAGACCAACTTCACCACTTGACAACTCAACTTTCCAAGCCTCTCCAAGCTTCTCCAACTTCTTTCACAAAGTGTGCATGCCAAAGCTTTGCATCTCACAAAGCCTGAGCACCATGTATTGCACATGCTCAATCTTCATAGTTTATGATCTTATATAGCTCACAACATAAAATTCTAGAAGCAATAATGACATCACCATTTGACAGATCTTGTACTATACATCTGTCATTAACAAATTTCACAACCAAGACAATCTTGGCTAAAGTTGAAACTGATAACAGATTCCTCTAGATCCATGGCACAAATAAAGCATCAGACAATGTAAAAGAACCACCATCACTAGTAGTCAGAATGATCTTACAAACTCCCATGGTAGGATAAGAGGAGTTGTTGGAGCATGTGATAGTATTCCCTATAGGGGTAAGCTCGAGTAAAGTAAAGAAACTATGCTAAGAGGTAATATGTTTGGTTGCCCCACTATCAAAGTACCAAACATCTGAGTCTACTACAAACATACACTATTCATGAGAAGATGGGTCATAATTGCAAACAGTCATAAATGCCCGCCCTTCATTCTGCACAAGATTAGCAGACTCTGTTTTGGGTGTAGAGGCCTCTGCAACAACCATTCAAGCCTCTTTCTTCCTTTCCTCTTTAGCAACCAGTTTTGGACAAGTCTTTATGACATGATCATTTCCTTTACAGTATTTGCAAAACAATTTTTGCTTTTTTGTTTTCTTCTCGTCTTTGTCATCCTTCTTTGATTGTGCAAAATTAGCATATTTTTGCTTACTAGTAGAAGAGCTCCATTTACCTTTGCCCTTCTGACTAGCCAAGAAAGTTTGATCTGCAACATGCATAATAAACATGTTCTGCCTAGACTGATCTTCCTACAATAGAACAGAGACAAGGCTATCAATGCATATGCCTAAGCATCCCTACTATCCCAACAAATTTTCTATGCAATAGATGCAGCAGCAACTGCAACACGAATAGGAACATGAAGAATATCTCCATCTTCAAGTCGTCTGCATCACCTTCAGCAACTATGTTTGCAGGTGTAATAGGATTTTTTTCAACACCCTGCATAATATTCCACAGTCCTTTTGCAACCAATACATGACACATCATATAAGCCCATAATGGGTAATTGGTATCATCCAACTTATCCTCAACATCCAACATACGAAATACATCAGTGCTTTCAGCCATGGCCACCAACTAAAATACCCTCATGCAGAAAAATCATTGTACCTCAAAAAGTTGAATAGAACTACCCTGTTGAATTCTACTAAACCTGTAATAGACTTCGAGAGGCTTATACGGACAAACCAAAACCTGTATATATTTTTGGCACAAAAGGAAAAAATTGCCTACACAAGCGCTACAATAGTGCCCTCACTAGCCAAAAGGAGCTCAGATCGCGATTTCGACATGACAAAGCGAAGCCGTTTTGATCTCCTGATGACCCTGAGTATGCTCACCTAATTTTTGTGCAAATCTGAGACTATGTACAGAGGAGTGTCAACGACGCCCATGATGAAGTGATGACTTGCTCTAATACAAATTGTTGGAGTTTGAGGTAAGTGTAAGCACGCGAACATCACAAGGAAGAAGCTTGGAGCACAACAAAAAATACTAAATGTATTACCACTAGAATGTATAAAGATAAGTAACATGTTAGGGTTATAGGCGTATATACAAGCTGGGGGAAAAACCTCCTAAAGAGGGAAAAAAAGTACCTCGACGGTCCTAGTGTGTTCACACACATCACTACCTAAATATATCAATAGTATGTTCATACATCCGAGCTCTTGTTCATGAACCATGGATTAGATAGTGAAGTATCTCACCATATGAACAATAAAATGGATTTGTGTAGTTCCTTTATGCATCTACAAGAAACCATCAATGTAGGTGGGAAATGAATACAAATGTACAGTCAAAGGGACTAGAACCATATCTTTTGTTTCCTCCTTATGTGTAGATATAAAGTTTTCTGATGTACTATATGTGCCCACACTAAAAAGAGATATGTTATCAAATTCTACGATTATATATCATGGTCTTGAAGTTCAATTTAAGAAAAATGGTGTATAAAACTTGGATGCATCAAGATGGGAAAATGAGATAATGAGATAACCTCTATGAGTTGAGTGCTTTCATTAATAAAGAAGATAAAGATGTCAAGAGATTATGGCATTGATGATTTGGGCATCTTGAATTTACTATATTAAAAGAGATGCAATGTATAGGAATGGGAGCCCATTTAGCTATATTTTTTTATTTTCAAGAACTTGAAGCTTGTACAAAGGGAAAGCGGTATCAAAAGGGATTTCCACATGAAAGCAACAATCGATCTCATGCTCCTCTAGAGTTGGTATATTCTAATCTTTGCCATTAACTATCTCCTACTTTGGGAGCATCTTTCTACATTTTGCTATTGGTTGATAATTAAAAAGAAAGATGAGGATATATTTTTATCAAGAGAATATTGATGGTTTTGAAAAGTTTAAAATGTGACACAGAAGTTTTGAAAATGAAATAGGTAGAAAAAACAAAAGAAATAACAAAATGGTCATGTAGGAGAATTCTTATCAACAAAATTCAACAATTATTATAAGGATCATGGCATCAAAAGTAATATCAATATAGCTCATACACATCAATAGAATGGTCTTGTTCATAACGTCAAAAGAATGGTGTGGTTGAGTGATGGAATTCCATAGTACTTGAAATGGCTTGATGAAGATTGAAATCTCAAGGAATGTCTCATTCATTTTTGGTAAAATTGATCAATACAATTGTCTACATCCTCATTAGGTCTAGACAAAAGTGGTCAAGGGGATGAACCTCAAGCAACACACTTTGGTAAAAAGCCTTCAATTATGCATTTCAAAATTTTTGGGTGTCTTTTTTTTATGCACATGTACTTGATTCATCAAGAATCAAGTTAGATCCCAAAAGCAAAAAAATGTGACTCATTAGGATATAGTGAGAATTCTAAATCATATAAATTCAGGGCTCCAAAGGCAAAGAAGGTCAATTTCATCCAAGATGTGGTGTTTGATGAACAACCATATCCACTGGATATTAAGGATAAATCAAATGTCTCATCAACTTAAGAAATAACCCATCTTGTGTTGTCCCAAAATGTAAATTTTGAGGAGGATCAGACATCAAATAGTGAAATTTATTCATCAAATATCCAACCTGTTATATTTTCATAGCATAATCAATCCACTACCTATATGAGGTGCAATAGTTTTTTAATCATCAAAATCAATAATTATATCTTCTAGATTCATCTTCAAATTAGCTACGAAGAACAAAGAGGTTTGAGGAGGAAAGGATCACCTTAGAGCATGTTGTGAACATGGCTCTTATGGTAAAATTGTGGGCTCAATAAAGAAGCGAGCTTGTGTTAAGAAATTCTCAATGATCAAAAGTGGAAGGTAACAATGCAATCTAAGTATGATACCATGCTCAAAACATGGGATCTAATTGGCTTGCCAAAAAAGAAGAAGCAAATAGGTACTAAGTAGATTTTGAAATCTAAGTATAGAGAAAATAGTATTCTAGAAAATTACAATGCTATTTTTTTTGCAAAGTGTTTATCACAAATTCAAGGTTTTCATGTTCAAGGAATCTTTGCCCCAAGAACTTGCATATGACAACTATTCAAAGAGTATTTGAAGAAGTTACATGCAAAAACTAGTGTGCTTTTCAAATAGATATAAAATATATATTTTTGCATTGACATCTTAAGGAGTATATTTATGTATCTTGACCACTATGTTTTGAATCTATCCAATTTAGAAAATAAGGTTTGCAAGTTTAAGAAGACATTGGATGGCCTTAAGCAAGTTGCAAGAGTTTGCTACAAATTGATATATACGTTTTTCATAGATATGAGCTTTGAAAAAGGTATTTTTGATGCTTACTTGTATTTTTTGAAGAAGGTTATCAAGTACATATTGTATGTAGATTATTCCTTTATTATAGGAGATCATGCATGTGGTAATTTTACTAGGCACAATTTCGTTTGCACAAATCTTGTAACCTCAAGACTTTTTAAATATACTTTTATATGTTTCTATATATGGGAAGAGTCTTCGCAGCAAAAAGCAAGAAAAGATCATGAGAATGGATTTAATTTTATAGTTTTTGTAATTTCAAACCACGTAAAGTGATACATCAGGGGCCACTATAGAAAGGCTAAGGCCCTCAATTATACAATCATTATGTAAGTAAGAGAGATATTTTTCTTACTAATTTTTGCATAATCTTTACATGCATTAGGGAAATTTTGACCTCTCCTTTGGATAGTGTAAGAAAATAACATTTTTTTGTCATGCTTGATGCTATTCTTAATATCAGAAACTTGCTTCTATTTTAGTTTTCTTATGTTCATGTGACTTTTTCAATGCAAATTCAATTGGGTTCAATAAAGTGGTGAAAAGTTTCCCTTGAACTTTTGTCTGTGAAAATTTTCATCAATCGTTTGAGCACCTATCACCTCTAGTTTCTTAGAGTTACACGATGGCATGAATCATTCACCCTTGAGTAAGGAGTTCATTGCTAAGAACTTCTACAAGCACTCACACATGAACTAATGGTTAGTGGTGTTATGCAACAAAGGTGATGAAACTATGAAAAGGTTTATGAGAAAGAAAGTGCTCGCTAGAATGATGAAAGAAGAATCGAGAAATCAAAGCATATTAGAACATATAGTTCACTATGGTGGATGTCAAGGATAACCTCAATATGCCAGGCATGTCTTTCATTATTTATTCACCCTCATTCATGCTAACACAAAATCGATATCTTCAAAATCTCACAAAAGTAGTTATTTTTGAAGAAAACTGTAGATTTTGGAAATTTTTTTCTTTTTTCAAAGGTTGAGTTTAGGAATGCATATAGCCCCTTTGCTCTTTGAATGGAGAGCCCAGAGCACACTCCTAAGCACAATGTTTAGGAATGTTTTTCTTTTTTCATAGGTTGAGTTTAGAAATGCATATAGCCCTATATGCATTCCTAAGCTTAACCTTTGAAAATTGAAAGGCATTTCCAAAATATATCATATTCATCGAAAATAAGTGCTTATGTGAGATCCTATGATGTTACCTAACTTCCACCCTTCAAAACAATTCTGTAGAAGAAAGTTTTCCAAATTCGGAGCAAACAATGGAGTTTGGGACCATTTAGCATTGACAACCTTGATTTTTTGTAATGTTTGAAGAGTTTTAGATAAATATTTGACATTTCTTGAGAGGTGACATATAAAAGTGGGGTGAATATCTTGGACCTTGTTATACTAATTGTATTGCAGTTTATGTGGGGTATAATTTAGAATTACCTCCAAATCTAATGGATATCATACTTTATTCTCCCTCAACATTCGTGAAATAATATTTCATTTTCTTGTGCTCTAGCTCAAATATTATATTTTATTATTATGCTCTCGGATGAGATATTATATTTTACCACTTTTCGGAGTGGTGAGATATGATTATTTATTACTATGCTCTAGATCAAATATAATAATTTATGTAGCATACTCTATAATAAAACAGTTTTTATTTTATTTTCTGGATATGTATTTTCCAAAAATGGGGGCACCGTCATAGTTGTCTCTTCCTTATTGGACAAGAGCCATTTTTTTGGAACATTAAAGGGCCCAAGAGAGAGTTTGAAATTTCCCTAATGTTTCATGGTTGTTGACATTTGACTCTTTCTTTCACAAGTTTCCTCTACCTTGAGGCTATCCTTTTGTGGACATTTCTCTAGTCTCTTATCTATTTTGTGTGAAATGTGTGGGATCATGTTTATTACAACATCTTCTTGCTCTATTCAGTAATCTATGTGACTATCTCCTTAGAATTTCATCTATGTATCTTGTAATTCTTCTTGTTATTGAGATATCATACATGTGATTTGATGAAAAAACGAGAGATATGACCATTTTTGTGATTGTTTGTTCCCGCTCAATCATTGTGTGAGCAAGACTTTCTCTTTGAGATCATGATCATTGATGAAAGATCATAGATCATACTCTTTTATCGATCATGGATCCTAGTCATTTGTTGTGGATCACATAAATGTATGTGGTCATTGCTCATTGATTGGAGTACTTGTGGTTGATCACTTGCCTTCCCAGTAGACCATTAACGGGCTTGTCAAGCAATGTTTCATCGTATCTACATATAGCCTTTGCCTCATTCACAAACCACTGAGCTTGTGGAATATCCTATGAATGATAATGCATCCCTTACTGATCTTTTAGAACACAAAGATGAGGTCTTACAAGAGCTATCACAATACATACAAGAATATGGAAACCCATAATCAAGAAAGACTCTTCTATAAGATTTCCTCTTTCGAAGAGTAAACATAACACACTAGTATAGAGTTGCTAAAGAAAACTCAAGTAAAATGTATCCTTACCCTATGAGAAATTTTGTGTGTAAAGCCACACTTACGTCAATAAATGGCCAAATTTTTTGACTCAAATACTTCTCATAACAAAATTCTAGAGATCGAGAAACTTTCTGATAGTTTGAGCACAAAACAACTACCAGTCAACAAGGTAGGAGAACATAATGAAGGAGATGGGGGCAATACATGATTGCCTAGAGTAATAATAGCTACTAAATCCTTACATAAAAAGTGATGAAAATCTTCATTATGCCTTAATCCTCTAAAAAATCAATTAGCATATACACATATTGATAGGCATATTGGATTTCGAGGAGTAAAATTGAGCACATTTGGAGTAGGATTTGGCCACACTCTAGCAATCTGTAGTTTTTGACCAACTAGAAATTATGAGATGATTTTAGGTAGACCATTCATGTATCAACCAAAGGCTTTGCAAGATTGAAATAAAAGAAGTAAAGAAGATTTAGAAGATGATGACATGGATTCCATCATTATGGAACTAATATTCTCTTCATGACTCAAGTTCCTAGACGAAGTCAAAGCTAATGATCATATAAGAGATCTATTGATGCACATTTATCCCTTACACAAAGTTGAGCAACTCATCAAAGAAGGAAAGATTTCCTCATATGATAGCAAATATCAACTTTCAATCCTTGGCGCATTTCAAGAAATACAATGTAGAAAGTTAAGATTCTAGTTCAGACTCCAACAAACAAGAAGCAATAAAATGTGGATCTTATGATAATCAAGAATTGAAGAAGAAAGTCACATTCATGATTGAAGAAAGTGAAAAGAAAATACTTAAATTAGTAGTGACGTGTCAAATGATTAATAAATCCCATTTAAATGATTGATTCAACAATATAGAATGTTTTTGTTTGGCCATATAAAGAATTGAAAGTTATCGAGCTACAAATTTGTGCACATAGAATAGCTATGTCATCATATGTTAAACCCTCTAAAAAAAGCCTTATTACTTATTATGATGTATACTGAATTAAAATTGAAAAGAAATTTGATAAATTCTTATAAGCAAGATTTATATATGAAATCAAGCATATGGAGTGGGTATTCCCCATTGTCATTGTACCCAAGATGAATGGGAAGCTAAGACTTTACACAATTTGAATAAGATCAATGTTGTTATCATTAAGAATACGTATCCATCCTTAGTTATTGATCATCATTTGGAGGGAGTAGCAAGAAGGAAGTGTATAGATTGCTTCTCTATCTATAATAAAGTTGCAATTATGCCAAAATTTTAACAAAAGATTGCTTTTGTTACAAATGGGAAATTTGTGCATTTAAAGCCTAATGCCATTTTGATTGACAAATGTCTCCACAGATTTTGGGGCATAGTTTCCAAAAATGGCATATTCACTAATGAAGGCAAGGTCTAAGCTATAGTGAAATTGCCCAAACCGAAAAATATCAAGGAAGTGCAAGCCTCCATGGAACATTGCATTTACTATTGTAGTTTATCCGTATGTATGGTGTGCTTGCACATCCCCTATATGCTTTGCTAACTAAGTTTGAACGGACAAAAAGAGTATGATAAAGCTTTTAAAGGGCTCAATCATCAACTTGGCATGAATCTTGAAAGTACTTGACTCGAACAAAATCTTCCACATGCATGTTGACATGTCTAACCATGTCATAGGTTGCACTTCAGCTCGACTTGATGATGAAGGGAAATCCGAATTTCCGATTGCCTATGCAACTAAACAATTCAACATTGCTCATAAAAATTATAAGACAACGAAATAAGAAGGCATAGGAATGATCTTCAAACTTCCCACAATGTTTTTAGATAGTAGTAACAAAATCTTTTGCCTACAATGGTATCCAATTTCAAATTTTTGTCAAGTGGCATGGAAAGAGATTGCATAGGAATGATCTTCAAACTTCCCACAATGTTTTTAGATGGTAGTATCCAATCTTTTGCCTACAATGGTATCCAATTTCAAATTTCTCTCAAGTGGCATGGAAAGAGACTAACTACACCATACTTTCTAAAATATACTAAATGCATATTTTTTTCAAGATAAGTATATGCCTTCCCTTGCATGCATAATTTCAATGCCCAAAAATAATGAAGCATCCTCAAATCTTTCATGTCGAAATTATCACCATCAACATTAAGTGATCAACATATATAAGTAAAATGACAATCCCTTGATCAATATTATATATATATATACACACACAATTGATTCATTTGCATAGCTTTGGCCCAATATTCAATACATAAGAGAACGTACCAATGAAGCCCCCTATTCACAGAAAAAAACATCTTAGAAGTCTTTATGCTACAAACTTGAACACACCCATGTGCTCAATATGTCTCATGATTCATTCATGAATCCAGTAAATATCAAGTAATCTAGATTTCTTGCATTCCAAGCATGGAGAAGGGTTTTTTCAATCCATATAATGTTTTCTTTAGTTTGAAAATGCACCCTTTTTTTCACATCACATACCTTGTTGGTTGATCTGTATATATGCCTTTTTAACTCACCATGCAAAAGATACTCGTCATATCCATATGATGCAGGTCCATCCTTTTGTTGTAACCAATGCCACGTGCTCTGGAGGTACTCTATTCAGCTACAAGGTTGAACAAGTTTGTTCATTGCCTTTTACCCCTAACCTTGTTTCATACATACTTATGCTTGCCGTCGACACTATGTTTCCCTCTATAGACCCTCTTCCAACATATGGCTCCTTACCTTTGCCAACTCACAAGTCTCATTTGCATAAACTGAATAAATATCTTTCTTTCATTTTTTCATTTTCAACATCTTCAAAACAGCTTGCTTCACATCATACCTTATATTCTTCACATCTTCAAATAGGTTGCTTCACATCCCACCTTATATTCTTTGTATAAGGACGACAGTGAACTATGCAACTCTCACCTATCTATCTATCTATCTATCTATCTATCTATCTATCTATCTACATATACACCCATCTATTTTCTGTTAACAATATGTTTGTCAATTAGTCGAACTAGCAATCTATCCAATTGTCCATCCACCTACCTACCTACACACACACACACACACACACACATATATATATATATATATATATATATATATATATATATATATATATATATATATATATATATATATATATATATATATATATATACACACACACACACACACACACATACATACCCATCCATCCCTCTCTCTCCACCCGATACTAGTTTTGATGTACATTTCAAGAGAGCTTTTGATAATTCATCCAGTCCAATGTGAACATATTTTTAACGAATGCCCTAGGAGAAATTTATGTTACAAATTCAGAAACAATTCTCTCAAGATAAGAACTTATCAGATAAATGTAGTGAACTGTTAAAAGAGGTTCTGATTAGATATTTTAATATTAATAGGATAATGGTGTTATGTTCTTATTGTTATAATATTATGATAATGCTGTTATGGTAGATGATATAGGATTGAGCTCACAATTACCCCAAAAAAAAAAAAGAATTGTAGCATATATGATTAGTTTGGTAGTGATTCCATGCAAGCTAGCAATGATACAATCTCAACCAGAATGGTGCTTCCATTATTAGCCATGAAGATGACAGTTACAAATTCATGATCCTTTGTACAATTTTAAGTTCTGATTATACAAACTATAATCAATCCATTTAAGGCTATAACTCCTGATAATGATATATGCATATATACATACACATTTACCTATCAAATTTTATCCGTGCCCATCCCACTTCCTATCCTTATTTCAAAGGAGAGAGAAATCAAAAAAGGAATCATAATCATGCTCTATAGGATACATTATGGGGCCCAAGCCCTGATATAGCTCATAAAATGAGGCACGTTTTCAAGGACAATAATGTTCTTCAAGGGGGAATCATGTTATGGAGTAACTTCACCTAATAAAGTTCCCTACAAAACTAGGTCAGCAACGAACTATTCGGATGTCGAAGGGTCTTGGATTCAAGTCCCACGAGTGGCATGAGGGCAAGCATATTTTGTCAAAGATCTTCTAAAAGCATCAAGCTTGAGTTAAAAAGTGAACTAGGAGTCATGGTAGATGCACTTCTTGTGAGCTGGGACTCATGGTAGATATGGTTCTTATGAACTAGAGTGAACTAAGACACATGGCAGATATGCCACTAGAAAGAACTTGGACACATGGATGGAGTAAACAAACTTACTCTAACCAACTCAAGATATCCCGATATTCCACCTTCAATCCTCAAATTTATATATGGAGGGATGATCGGGAAGTGAGGAGCACCTCATCCTCGTGATGTTAGAGCTTAGATTCTGTAGAATTGGTATAATCCCTCAGTACTGTGAATCTCTACCATTAGGAACATGAGAGAGTATTTACTAACTTTCGTAGTGATCTTACAATTCCAAAAACAAGTGATACAATCTTTGCATACTCATTCTCTGAATATGGTATAATTCAAGTTTTTTAAACCTCAAAATGCATATACAACTTAATTGTGTCCTCGGAAGTTTATCGTGAAACAATGTCTCAGAAGCAGTAAACTCTCAAGGTCAATATCAAGTAAAACCGCTCGGAAAAATAAAGAAATATGAATACTACAATCTCATTTTAAGCATGATGCCACTCAATATCCCACTATTGTTCAATATTCACACACTGACCCGATTATACAAAGACTGATCTGATTTTTCTGACAGCTACCCAATTATATCAAATGCATACTTCATGTTATGCAATGGACCAAAAAACATCCTTAAGAAGGATGATCATTGCTTCAGGCCCCACTGCCTGAACTCAATAAAAAAATTAAAACCACTACACAATGACTGACGTACAGACATCCAGCCATACATTCTATGAGAGACTTCAAATGATATCAATTTCTGAATTCCAAAGCAACAAACAATTGAATACAAATTCAAGAAAACCAATCAAATCGCTCCTGTTCTTCCTTGGAGGAACGCACCAGTGTATATCATGGCATTATATGACAAGTTCTGTACCTACAAAGTACAAACATTGAACGTTTTTATGACTGTTTATGCACTCCAGAGGGTTTCATGAACTTGATCTTGTGAATGACAGCCTATAACATGGCTTAAAAAGTTGAACAGGTGACACCAAATGACATCCATGCAAGACCTTTCCAACTCCATATCAAGAAAAACCGATACCATAACCTGGATGTCACTTGGTCTGTATGATATCCACAGATCAATGCGCTCTGGTATCATTTGACCGATACACTGGTTTTCTTATCAGAAATAATTGCTACTAAAGACCTTGCATTTCTTTAATTCAAAACCTTGCACTTGTAGGAAGCCTTGACATTCCTGAAGTCGAGAGGTTGCGCCTTTTTCTGTGATACACCACTGGTGCACTCAATGCCAAAAGCCCAAGAACAATTCCCTGCAATATTAGGGAGTACTCTCTCTCTCTCTCTCTCTCTCTCTCTCTCTCTCTCTCTCTCTCTCTCTCTCTCTCTCTCTCTCTCTCTCTCTCTCTCTCTCTCTCTCTCTCTCTCTCTCTCTCTCTCTCTCTCTCTCTCTCTCTCTCTCTCTCTCTCTCTCTCTCTCTCTCTCTCTCTCTCTCTCTCTCTCTCTCTCTCTCTCTCTCTCTCTCTCTCTCTCTCTCTCTCTCTCTCACACACACACACACACATATCAGGATACATTGCCACCGAAAATGCTCTATTACCGTGAGCATTTTCTACATATATCGGACGAGGGCTTCATCGAGATTCCGAGATACATGCAGACATACCTACCCCACCACCTTCACATTGTCATTGGTCAGCTCCGGGTCTCATCACATCAGCTCGAGATTGAGAGGGGCCGATCCAGGGGAGTCCCCCGTGGGGAGAGGTGGTGCCCAGTATGCCAGACAGAGGTAGAGAGTGAGGAGCATTTTGTTATCAGATGCCCAGCATACTTAGACCTACGAGCACAGTTTCAGATAGAGGAGTCACTCCAGCTCTACATGACTATGGGAGATCAGCGGCGCTTGGGGCGCTTCCTCACAGCAGCATATGAGAGGCGAGAGTGGTCACTACAGCCCACACATCAGACACGGGTGAGTACCCAGCAGACCATTACTCAGTTCTTTCAGCCAGCTGAGTTACATCAGAGAGGTCCATCTATAGGGCTCACGCTCCACCAGGCATCAGCACAGAGAGCACGACGCCGACCACGCATGGTTGGATATTGTCGACCACGACTATATCAAGAGGATATCTCACGCATCAAGACAGCCTACGACCGTATGATGGAGCAAAGGCGTACCACCAGCCCCTGGGTTGTCTTCCTTCAGGAGGTACTCAGACCACCACCGATATACCACATACTACATCCACCGCCACCCCATCACCTGTAGCTAGGGTATTTTACTCACTCACATTATGGATCCCCCATGTATTACGTGGCCATTATCTGCAGAGTCAACGCCACGTCTCCCCAGCCTTCTCCAGTTCTATATAGCTTTGTGTAGCGAGTACTTTTTATTTCATTTCGTTTTCTACACAGGGTTACTACACTTGTACATGGTTTTGTCTCATAGGCCAAGTTTGGCCTCCAGAAGACGTTAATATGACTCTCTCTCTCTCTCTCTCTCTCTCTCTCTCTCTCTCTCTCTCTCTCTCTCTCTCTCTCTCTCTCTCTCTCTCTCTCTCTCTCTCTCTCTCTCTCTCTCTCTCTCTCTCTCTCTCTCTCTCTCTCTCTCTCTCTCTCTCTCTCTCTCTCTCTCTCTCTCTCTCTCTCTCTCTCTCCCCCCCCCCTCTCTCCCCCCCCCCCCCCGCAGGTTTCAGACGCGATTACTCTACCATTGACCACATCTTCACTCTGAGATGCCTGATCGACCAGGCAAGGGTGAGGAAAAGGAGATTATACTGTTGCTTTGTGGACTTCCGCAAAGCATTTGACACTGTTCCCAGGGAACGACTCTTCAGACGACTACTTGATATCAGAGCTCCGGAGGAGATGATATGGGGGATCTACGCCTTATACGAGAGAGTACCTGGTAGAGTCAGATGTCCGGGGGGCTTATCTCATCCACTTGCTAGCACTATCAGGGTGAAGCAAGGATGTCCTCTTTCACCCACCCTCTTTGGTATCTACATTGATGAGATAGTGGACTACATACAGTAGCAAGGGGGTGATGGCATTGAGGTACGTGGGTCCTCGGTCCATATTCTTTTATACGCTGATGATATTGTACTGGTTTCAGAGTCTGCAGAAGGTCTACAACATCATCTACATGGCCTAGATGACTTTTGTTCACACAGAGGATTATCTGTGAACCTTGGTAAAACCAAGGTCATGATCTTTCATACATCGGCACAGGTACGTAGACATAATTTGTTCACAGAAGCAGGTGGACCGATTGAGGTGCTCGGATCATATGTTTACTTGGGGGTGACATTTACAACAGCATCAAGGGTCTTCTCTATGTCTCAGGTAGCCCGTGACCGCATCACACGTGGGTATGCAACACTAGCTTTGATGGAGAGACAGTGCCACCAAGCATATTTTCAGGAGCCCCGCACAAAGGGGTGGCTCTTTGACACCTTGGTTACGCCAGCACTCATGTATGGGGCAGCCATATGGGGACCAGGCTTAGCTACATCAGTATGGACAGCATTAGAGAGGCCACAGATCCTCATGATCGCCAGACTTATCCATAGCAAGCCTTCCGTACCACATGATATTATTAGAGCAGAGCTCGTTGTACCACCAATGCTAGTTGAGGCACTATTCCAGACAGTATGCCTATTACACAGACTTCGGAGCATGGATACAGAGCGCATTGCCTATCGTGCTTTCCAGGCGTCACGTGATATGGCATTAGCAGGCGACACCTCTTCATGGTATGCACAGACTCGAGACTGGCTGGCCCATCATGGCTTTGACATAGACAGGCTACCACCACTACAGTACGACTCACATGCACCCACCTACTTGCTCTCTCATCAAGAGAGGAATAGGGTTATTCGTCAGGAGATATGGCATGTGGTCCATCTATAGGGCTCACGCTCCACCAGGCAGCAGCACAGAGAGCACGGCGCCGACCACGCATGGGCGGAAATCGTCGACCACGACTATATCATGAGGATATCTCAAGCATCAGGACAACCTACGACCACATGATGGAGCATCGGCGTATCACCACCCCTTGGGTTGTCTTCCTTCAGGAGGCACTCAGACCACCACCAATGTATCAGATACTACACCCATCTCCACCCATCACCAGTAGCTAGGATGTTTTTACTCACATTATGGATCCCTCATGTATTAGGTGGCCACTATCTGCAGAGTCAGAGCCACATCTCTCCAGTCTCTTCCTGCAAAGCATTTGACACGATTCCCAAGGAACGACTCTTCAGACGACTACTTGATATCGAAGCTCCAGAGGAGATGATATGGGGGATCTACCCCTTATACGAGAGAGTATCTGGTAGAGTCAGATGTCCAGGAGGCTTATTTGATCCACTTGCTAGCACTATCGGGGTGAAACAAGGGTGCCCTCTTTCACCCACCCTCTTTGGTCTCTACATTGATGAGATAGTGGACTTCATACACCAGCAGGGGGGTGATCGCATTGAGGTACGTGGGTCCACTGTCCATATTCTTTTATATGCTGATGATATTGTACTGGTTTCAAAGTCTGCAGAAGGTCTACAGCATCATCTACATGGCCTAGATGACTTTTGCAGACACAGGGTTATCTGTGAACTTTGGTAAAACCAAAGTCATGATCTTTCATACATCAGCATAGGTACGCAGACATAGTTTGTTCACGGCGGCATCAAGGTGGTCGGATCATATGTTTACTTAGGAGTGACATTTACAGAAGCATCAAGGGTCTTCTCTATGTCTCAGGTATTGATATATTTAGGTAGTGATGTGTGTGAACACTCTAGGACCGTCGAAGCACTTTTTTCCCTCTTTAGGAGGTCCTTTTCCCCCGGCTTGTATATACTCCTATTGCCCTAATGGGTTACTTATCTTTGTACATTCTCTAGTAATACATTCAGTATTGTGGGTTGTGCTCCAAGCTTCTTCTTCTTCCTTGTGTTGTTCGCGTGCTTCCGCAAACGTCTAACTCCAACAATTGGTATCAGAGAAGGTCGCCGCTTCATCAAGGGCGTCGTCGACACCTCTCCGGTTGAAGTCTCAGAATCGCACGAATTTTGGTGAGCATACTCAACGTGTTTCCGAGATCAAAACGGCTTCGCTCTCTGGTGCCGAAATCACGGTCTGAGCTCGTTTCGGCTTCTGAACGCACTATCGCAGCGCTTGTGCAGGCTATTTCGTCTTTTTGTGCCAAAGGTATATACCAGTTTCTGTTTGCCAGTTTAAGTGTCTCGAAGACTGCTACAGGTTTAGTAGAATTCGTTTGGGCAGTTCTGTTCAACTTTTTGAGATACAATCAATTTTCTGCATCAAGGTATTTTAGTCACCGACCATGGCTGAAAGGAATGATGTATTCCGTATGTTGGTTGTTGAGGATAAGTTGGATGGTACCAACTACCCGTTATGGGCTTATATGATGCGACATGTATTGGTAGCAAAAGGGATGTGGAACATTGTGCAAGGTGTTGAAAAACGTCCTATCACACTTGCAACTGTTACAACTGCAAGTAGTGAAGCTGATGCAGAAGGTGTCAAAGACGATGATATTTTATATATTCCTGTTCGTGCTTCGGTTTCTGCAGCACCTACTGTAGAGCAGATTCGTTGGGATGGCAGAGATGCTCAGGCACATGCATTGATAGCTTTGTCTGTCAAGCGTGCCATTATTCCTCACATTCGCTCTTGCAGATCAGCTAAGGATGCTTGGGATACACTTACCACATTGTACCAAGCTAGGAATGAGGCTCGCGTTGCTTACCTCCGAAAACAGTTGGAGAGTGAGCACATGAATGAAGGTGATTCTATGGACAGTTTCCTAACAAATATCAAAGACTTGAAGGAACAGTTGATTTCTATTGATGAGGTTATACCATATAGCTCACTTGTGCAAACCGTTCTGAATGGTCTTCCTGATTCATATCAGAGTTTTGCTTCTACTCTCGGTTTGATGATGAAAGGCAATCCAAATGCCTTGTCATTTGAGGAGTTAGTCTCTGTTCTGTTGCAAGAAGATCAGTCCAGGCAGAACAGGTCCATTATGCGAGTTGCAGATCAAGCATTCCTGGCTAGTCAGAAGAGCAAAGGAAAATAGAGCTCTTAAACTATACCAGATAGCTCACTTGTGCATACCGTTCTGAATAGTCTTCCTAATTCATATCAGAGTTTTGCTTCTACTCTCGGTTTGATGATGAAAGGCAATCCAAATGCCTTGTCATTTAAGGAGTTAGTCTCTGTTCTGTTGCAGGAAGATCAATCCAGGCAGAACAAGTCCATTATGCGAGTTGCAGATCAAGCATTCCTGGCTAGTCAGAAGGGCAAAGGAAAATGGAGCTCTTCAACTAGTAAGCAGAAATCTGCTAATTCTGCACAATCGAAGAGGGAAGACAAAGATGAAAAGAAATCACAAAAGCAGAAATTGTTCTGCAAGTACTGTAAAGGAAATGATCATATCATAAAGAACTGATCAAAACTGGCTGCTAAAGAGGCAAAGAAGAAAGAGGCTGGAATGGTTGTTGCAGAAGCCTCTACACCAAAAACAGAGTCTGCTAATCTTATGCAGGAAGAAGAATGGGCGTTTACTACTGTTTGCAGTTTTGACCCATCTTCTCACGAGCAGTGCATGTCTGCAGTAGACTCAGATGTTTGGTACTTTGACAGTGGAGCGACCAAACATATTACCTCGCAGCGCAGGTTCTTCTATTCACTCGAGCATGCCCCTACAAGGAATACTGTTACATGCGCCAACAACTCCTCTTATCCTATTATGGGAGTTGGTAAGATCATTTTGACTACTGTTGACGGTAGTTCTTTCACTTGTCAGATGCTTTATTTGTGCCAGGGATCAAAAAGAACCTGTTATCAGTTTGTGCATTAGCCAAGATTGACTTGGTTGTGAAATTTGTTGATGACAGGTGTACAGTTCATGATCTGTCAAATGGCGATGTGATTATTGCTTCTCGCATTTTATGTCGTGGGCTATATAAGCTCATAGACTATGAAAGATCTGTGAATGATTTGGCATGTGCAGTACATGATGTAAAATGGGCACCCTCCGTTCTGATCGAGGGGGGGAATATATGTCTTCTGATTTAAATGCATTTATGTCTGAACGTGGGATAAAACACGAGTGTACAGTGCCGTATACACCTCAGCAGAATGGAGTTGCTGAACGGAAGAACAGGTCACTCATGGAGATGGCAAGGCGTATGGTCAAGTGTCAGGCTTTACCACATAGTTTCTGGCTTGAGGCTGTCATGTGTGCAGCATATGTGCTTAACAGGTGTCCCACTAAAGCTCTACACTATCACTCCATATGAGGCGTGGCATGATCGCAAGCCATCTATTGCTCATCTGCGTGTTTTTGGTTGTTTGACATATGCATTAGTGCCCGAACAACATCGCAGAAAATTGGATGATAAAGCAATAAAATGTATTTTTATTGGGTATAGTTCTGAAAGTAAAGGCTATCGTCTGTATCATCCACAGACTAAACGCATTCTGATTAGCCGTGATGTACTTTTTGTGGAAGATGCTATTCAGCCATTGCTTTCATGTACTAAGGAGACATCTGTTAGCTCCAAAGACATGTATGATACTTTGCTACCTCTTTTTACAGGTGGACAATCTAGTACTAGTCTTAATGACG
Organism: Ceratopteris richardii; assembly: GCA_020310875.1. Lineage (NCBI taxonomy): Eukaryota > Viridiplantae > Streptophyta > Polypodiopsida > Polypodiales > Pteridaceae > Ceratopteris > Ceratopteris richardii. The sequence continues at coordinate 72,896,042 of CM035409.1, forward strand.
CAACTTCTTAGCCTTTGCAGGTTTCATGTGATGATGCAAATCATCCCATTTCTAATGCACATTTACATGATGCACTTTTTGATGAGAGAGCTGATATTGAGGAGGCAAAAACTATGCCAAAATTGTTGGTGCAGACTTTGCATAATAGCAAATTAGATGCACCTCTGTCATATCGCACTCCATTAGGCTCTCATAATGCCTCTTTTGCATCATATTGCTATGCTAGGGCTGCATCTAGTCTCTGTGATGAGACTGAGCTTGTTTCGTTTGATGAAGCACAAAATTCAAAAAAATTTGATGGCTGCTATGCAATCTGAATTTGATGCTATAATGAAGAATGATACTTGGTCTTTATATGACTTGCCTCCTGATAAGAAGGCCATTGGCACTAAGTGGGTATACAAGCTGAAGCGTAAACCTGATGGTACAGTTGACAGGTATAAGGCTAGGCTTCTTGCAAAGGGTTATGCGCAGAAAAGAGGCATTGATTTTGATGAAACCTTTGCATCTACATGCCGTATGACTACTGTTCGGAGCATCTGTGCACTTGCGGCTCATCATGGTTGGAATGTACATCAGTTGGACATTAATACTGCTTTCTGAACGGTGACTTGCATGAAGAAGTGTATGTTTTTCAACACCGTGGCTTTGTGCAGAAAGGGCATGAAAACCAAGTGTGGTTTATGTTGATGACATGTTGCACCCTCGTCCTCATGAGAGGCATATTGCTGCTTTTAAGGCTGATTTGCATGCCTCATTTGAGATGTTAGATTTCGGACATTTGCATCACTATTTGGGCATTCAATTTATGCACATTGATGGTGGGATGGCTTTGTGTCAAACGAAATATATTGACACATTATTGCAGTAAACCTTTTGCCACTCCTATGGAAATAGGTTTATGACTGAGTCTTCATGATGCGGGAGATGCATTTGATGCTGTTCTCTATCAGCAGGGTGCTAGATGCTTGATTTACTTATGCACTACTCAGCCAGATATTCAGTTTGCTATCTCACAGATGAGCAGATTTATGCATTGCCCAAGAGTCAATCATTGGCAGGCGGTTAAGCGCATCTTTCGCTACTTGAGTGGTACCCGGCTACTTGGTTTGTTTTATCCTTACTACCACCAGATTTGCATGCTTTTTCTGACTCTGATTGGGTTGGTTGCTATGACACTCGTGTGTCCACTAGTGGCGTTTGCTTCATGCTTGGTAGCTCATGTACATCTTGGTTGAGCAAGACGCAGCCTACTGTGGCCACTTCCAGTTGTGAGGCTGAGTATAGGGAAGCTTTCACAGCTACTGTTGAGTGTGTGTGGCTCAGACGCCTTATGGCTGATTTGGGTGTTATGGTTGCTATGACACTCGTGTGTCCACTAGTGGCTTTTGCTTCATGCTTGGTAGCTCATGTACATCTTGGTTGAGCAAGAAGCAGCCTACTGTGGCCACTTTTAGTTGTGAGGCTGAGTATAGGGAAGCTTTCACAGCTACTGTTGAGTGTGTGTGGCTCAGACGTCTTATGTCAATCATTGGCAGGCGGTTAAGCGCATCTTTCGCTACTTGAGTGGTACCCGGCTACTTGGTTTGTTTTATCCCAAAGGGGGATCACTACCGCCAGATTTGCATGCTTTTTCTGACTCTGATTGGGTTGGTTGCTATGACACTCGTGTGTCCACTAGTGGCTTTTGCTTCATGCTTGGTAGCTCATGTACATCTTGGTTGAGCAAGAAGCAGCCTACTGTGGCCACTTCCAGTTGTGAGGTTGAGTATAGGGAAGCTTTCACAGCTACTGTTGAGTGTGTGTGGCCCAGAAGCCTTATGGCTGATTTGGGTGTTGGTCATTCTTCTGCCACCACCATCTTCATTGATAGTCAAAGCACATTAGCAGTTGCGAGGAACCCTCTGTTCCATGCTAGGACTAAGCACATTGAGATGCATTATCATTATGTCAGGGAGAGGTTCTCTGCTGGGGAGATTAGCTTGGCATATGTGCCCACGCAAGAGAACATTGCAGACCTTTTCACGAAGGCTCTGCCTAGGGAGAAGTTTGAAGCTTTTCGCAAAGCTTTGGGCTTACTTCCTTTTGTGGAGTGATCTCCACATAGCTTGGCACTTCCCTATACATGAGCGCCAATTACTTGTTCCCCGCATCACTCCCAGGGGGGATTTGTTGATATATTTAGGTAGTGATGTGTGTGAACACTCTAGGACCGCCGGGGCACTTTTTTCCCTCTTTAGGAGGTTTTCTTAAAGTAATACATTCAATATTGTGTGTTGTGCTCCAAGCTTCTCCTTCTTCTTGTGTTGTTTGTGTGCGTCCGCACACGTCTAACTCCAACATCAGGCAGCCCGTGACCGCATCCCACGTGGGTACACAGCACTAGCTTTGATGGAGAGATAGTGCCACCAGGCATATTTTCAGGAGCCCCGCACAAAAGGATGGCTCTTCAACACTTTGGTTATGCTAACGCTCATATATGGGGAAGCCATATGGGGACCGGGATTAGCTTCCCATCTGAGAAACTACAGAAACACCAATATGAGAAACACCAATATGGACAGCAATGGAGAGGCCACAGATCCTCATGATTGCCAGACTTATCCGCAGCAAGCCTACAGTACCACATGATATCATTAGAGTAGAGCTCGCTGCATCACCAATGCTAGTTGAGGCACTATTCGAGACAGTATGCCTATTACACACACTTCGGAGCATGGATACAGAGCGCATTGCTTATCGTGCTTTCCAAGCATCACGTGATATGGCATTAGCAAATGACACCTCCTCATGGTATGCACAGACACGAGACTGGCTGGCCCACCATGGTCTCGACATAGATAGGCTACCACCACTATAGTATGACTTACAAGCGCCCACCTACTCGCTCTCTCATCAGGAGAGGAATAGGATTATTTGCCAGGAGATATGGCATACATACATATAGAGGACATGGGTGAGCCCTAGGGATACATTGCCACCGAAAATGCTCTATTACCGTGAGCATTTTCTACATATATCGGACGAGGGCTTCATCGAGATTCCGAGATACATGCAGACATACCTACCCCACCACCTTCGATTCTTCATTGGGAAGCTCCGGGTTTCATCACATAAGCTCGAGATTGAGAGGGGTCTTTCTAGGGGAGTCCCACATGAGGAGAGGTGGTGCCCAGTATGCCAAACAGAGGTAGAGAGCGAGGAGCATTTTGTTATCAAATGTCGAGCATACTTAGACCTACTAGCACAATTCCAGATAGAGGAGTCGCTCCAGTTGTCCATGACTATGGGAGACCAGCGGCACTTGGGACGCTTCCTCACAACAACACACGAGATGGGAGAGCGGTCACTACAGCCCACACATCAGACACGGGTGAGTACCCAGCAGACCATTACTCAGTTCTCTCAGCGAGCTGAGCTACATCAGAGAGGTCCATCTATAGGGCTCACCCTACACCACGCAACAACACAGAGAGCACGACGCCAACCATGCATGGTTGGATATCGTCAACCACGACCATATCAGGAGGATACCTCAAGCATCAAGACAACCTACGACCGCATGATGGAGAAGAGGCGTACCACCACCCTCTGGGTTATCTTCCTTCATGAGGCAATCAAACCACCACCAATGTAGCACATACTACACCCACCTCCACCCATCACCAATAGCTAGGGCATTTTACTTGCTCACGTTATGGATCCCCTATGTATTAGGTGGCCATTATCTTCAAAATCAGAGCCGTAATCCAACATGGAAAAGTGAATGAATTTTTAAAGTGTTCGGCAGGTCAAGTAAATATGCAACAGAACCAACTTTCATTAGATTTTAAATGGACCAACATAACGTGGAGACAATCGACGATCTTTGCCTAAAACCAGATTTGATTTAGAAGGATTCACTTTCAAAAAAACCAGATCATTCGTTCTAAATTCGAAGGGTCTCTTTTTGAGATCATGATATAATTTCATACGTTTTTATGCATCTTTCATGTTTTTCCTTACCTTATTTAGCTCCAAATCCATGTTTTCAAGCATCTGTTTGGATATCTCAACCTGATTTTGTGAATTAAAAGATGAATGCTGCAGCAAACAATTATAAACATACATGGCTTCAAAAGGTGTCATCTTAATAGAGGAATGACTATTATATGCATACTCAACCAAAGGCAAATATTCAGTCAAATTGTTTTTCTTATCATTCACATCCATACGTAACATATCCTCAAGCACCCTGTTAACCCTCTCAGTCTCACCATCAGTTTGAGGATGAAATGCAGTACTCATGCGTAATTCTGTTCCTATAGATTGAAAGGTTGCTTTCCAAAAATTAGATGTAAACCTTGCATCCCTATCAAAAATTATACTTTTTGGTATACCATGTAACCTAAAAATTTCTCTTATGAAAAGTTTAGCAACATGCAAAGCTGTATCAGTTTTCCTCATGGGAAGAAAATGTGTCATCTTTGTAAGATGGTCCACGACAACAAAGATGGTATTATGCCCACCTCTAGTCACAGGCAACTTTGTTATGAAATCCATAGAGATGGATTCCCATTTTTTATCAGGCACATCTAATGGTTGTAACATGCCAAGACTCCTTTTAAATCCAGCCTTAACCTGTTGACATTTCAAACATTCTTTCACATACCTCTTTATATGATATTTCATACGTGGCTTATAATATGAAGCTTTCACTTTTGCATAAGTCCTAGAAAAACCAGGGTGTGCAGAGAAAGGTACATCATGATAATTATGCAGAATCTTTTCTTTCAAACCAGATTTTGAAGAAATACTTAAACGAGAATTACAATACAAATCATTATTTTTCAAATGAAATCTTCCCTGAAACATAGAACCTCGATTCGTGCCCAAAAATTTCAAGATTGCTGCATAAAATAAATCTTCTTTTAATCATTTTCCAATATCAAAATCCGAGGATAAAATAGAAATTGAATTGCATAAAGGTTTACGACTCAAAGCATCGACCACTTTGTTTTCTTTTCCTGCTAAGTATTCAATATCAAAATCATATTCACTTAGCAATCCGATCCATCGTTTTTGTCTATTGTTAAGTAAAGGTTGAGTAAATATATATTTAAGGCTCTGATGGTCTGTTCTTAATTCAAACTTTACTCCAAGCAATAAGTGTCTCCAATGTTTAAGTGCATGAACAACTGCAAGCATTTCCAAGTCATGTGTTGTATAATTTAATTCATGTTTCCTTAGTTTCCTTGACTCATAAGCCACTATTCTCCCTTCTTGCGAAAGTATGCATCCAATTTGACTTCCACTAACATCACATGCAACAATAAATGGCTTCCCTAACTAAGGTATCTTTAGCACACAATTTTCGATAATTTTCAGTTTTTTTAACTCTTCAAATGCATTTTGACACTCATCGTTCCATCTGAACTCTCAATTTTTCTTTGTCAATTTTGTAAGAGGATTTGCAATTCGAGAAAACTCCCTAATGTGTTCCCTCTCATATTGTGCCAAACCAAGGAAGCTTCTCATATCTCTCACACATTTGGGTGTAGGCCAGTCAACTATGCTTTTAACTTTCTCAGGATCTATGTGAATCCCTTCCTTAGAAACAACTCTCCCCAAATAATTCACTTTCCCTTTTGCAAAAAAACATTTACTCATCTTACCATATAGTTTATGCTCTCTTAGTTTCTGTAAAGTCTTCCTGAGATGCAATGCATGTTCATCATCATCCTTAGAATACACAAAAATATCATCAAGAAAAACTAATATAAATTCACCGAGATATCATGAAACACATTATTTATCAAACACATAAATGTTGCTGGAGCATTTGTCAATCCAAAAGGCAAAACTGTGAACTCATAATGACCATATCATTTTCTAAAAGCAATTTTGGGTATGTCCTCAGACTTTACTCTAATTTGATGATATCCCGATCTTAAGTCAATTTTAGTGAATATTGTGGCACCACTCAATTGACTTAGCAATTCATCTATGTGTGGAAGTGAATACTTGTTCTTAATGGTTTTCTTGTTCAATCCCCTATAGTCGATACAAAGTCTGTATAAGCCATCTTTCTTTTTCCGAAACAAAACAGGTGCTCCCCAAGGTGAAACACTAGGTCTTATCAATCCCTTCTTCAATAGATCATCCACTTGGAGTTTCAACTCTTTCAATTCAACAATATTGACCTATAAAGTGCTCTAGAATAAGGCTCACTTCCTGGATAGAGGCCTATGCATGGTCAATTTTCCTAGGAGAGTGCGTACCCGGTAGATCATTAGGAAATACATCTGCGTACTCATCTAAAAGTTTTCTAACATATTCACGTATTTCTTCTTCTTTCTTCTTCTCTTGAAGGTCATGCACATAAACCAAATATGTCTCACAACTTTGTCAAATACCCCTAATCAACTTTATAGCAGAAATAGGAGAAAAACTTGAATTACACTTTCCTACTAGACGATGTTCCTTCCCTTCTATTTTCAAAGTAAGGATCCCACTTTCACAATCAATCACGACACTATTATGAACTAACCGGTCCATTCCGATGATTATATCATACTCTCTCATTTCAAGTACATGGAAGGTACCCAAAAACTTATGTTCTCCTAGCATAAAATCAAGATTCTCAATACAACCTCGAGTATAGTGTATCCTACCATTAGCCATATGTACATCTCTTTTGGTCTGCATCTCAATATGCAATCCTAAAGCCTCTACCAACTTAAGTTAAAGGAAACAATTTGTACTACCTGAATCAATCAAGAAACTAACCTTACGTGAGGATATGTCCCCTATAATCCTAATCATCGATGCCCTTGAATGAGAAGAAGTTGTCATGCATTGAGGTCTAGGGTTAGAACACTTAACTTGATCATCCTCTTCCTCAGTTATTATGTTTTCTTCTTGTAGATGAGCCATCTTCGCCTGCATAGAACGGTTGATAGCCTTGTTTGGACATTCAAAAGTGCGATGTCCTTGTTCTCCACATCGAAAGCAAAGTCCCAATCTTTTAGTCCACTCCAAAAAATCAGAATCATGTTGCCAGTGCACAACTTCTTGCTTCTTAGGCGTATTCGTATGCTTCGGCTTAGTTTTTCTTCCTTGACCATTAATAGAGTTAGTCGATTTCTATCCATTCTGATTTATTGAAATAGGTCTTGGGGGTCCATGTCCTGTTGAGATAAACCTTGATTTGGATTCCTTTTTCATAGTAAACTTCTCCATCTTCTCAAAGTTTTTTACTTTTGCAACCGCATCAAGAAAATCTACACATCCGAACCCCTTTACTTGATAGCGAAGCTCTTCTCGCAAACCCTCAATAAATTTTCTCTTCAGGGCATCTCCAAAAACCTCTAGTGCATACTTATGTAAACGCAAAAATTTCTCCTTATATTCTTCAACAGACAAGTTATATCTATCATCCTCATATTGCTTGAAAGAGTAGAATTCCATTTTCTTTTCCATCCGATAATGTGGAGAACAATAACGATTCTTTGCTTGCTCTCAAAACTCTTTCCAGAGGATCGGACCTTCACGTGTTCTTGTCTGCATGTATGATGCAGAATTGCCACCTTTGCTTTTGATTCCTCACTAAATATACGTAGGTTAAAGAAATCTTCAAGTTCCTCAATCCATGCTTCAAGATTCTCTCCAGTTTTCTTCTCACCATCAAATTCATTTAATTTTGCTCTTTTAAACACTTGCTTAAGTGAAGATTCACCTACATCATCATCGTCTTCAGGTTCACGTTGCCGTCTAGCTCTACGTATGTTCGATGTGTCTGCACCATTACCACCTTCATCATTGAGGTCCATGAAAGCATTTGTAGTAACCTCTTTTTGTTTGTTGGATCTTTCTTTATGTAATTCAGCATTCAATCTATGGATAAGCTTCTCTTGTTCTTCTATCTTCTTCTTCAAAGCCTACATCTAGTCCCGGAATCCAACTCCGCTCTCATACCACTTGTAACAAGTCTCCTAATCTTGGATCACAATCCAACACAGAATAATAGACTTCGGCACAACAAGATATAAAGAAGAAAAACAGAGTATACGCAGAACAAGAAGAGAGAGAATTTTATAACAAGAAGAGAGAGAATTTTATTATCTGTGCAGATTTTCAAGTAGTTCTGATTTGCGTTACAAAATCTATCAAATAGCTTCAATGTGAAGCCTCATCCACCCGACCACCCCCGAGCTGATCTCAATCCCAATCTCAATCAAAATCACAATCTCAATCCCAATCTCAATCACAATCACAATCTCACTCCCAATCTCACTCGCAATCGCAATCCCAGAAGCCGAAAAACAATCGTGATCAATATACCACCATCGTCCTTCCTTATCTTTCAATCTTTGTCTTTTTGGATCTCCACCTTTCGCAAGCACACAACGAATCACGCCTTCCTAGACATGCACTCTTAGAATCAGCATGTTCCAAGATAGCGTATTTTCGCATGTCTCATGCAAGACTTCCAAACCACCTATGCATCTACTTTTCATGTCCACCTCAAGAATCGTACCTCCAAAAATAGAGGTGATCCCTGCAACACACTCACACACATGTCAATCACCCAAAATAACCCATATACCCATGTGCATTTTCTAAATCCACGAACATGAATAAGATGAATGAAAGCTTTTTTACTTTTTTTTTTTTAAGTGTTGAAAAACGACACTTTTCC
>CM035409.1:72912221-72952221 GCA_020310875.1 Ceratopteris richardii
CGAGGTGACACGGAAGAGACGTCTTTGTTCACACCTTGTAGGCAAGTTGGTTGGGCAGTGTGGCTAGTCTGTCCTATAATGCCTTCAAGCCATTGAAACTATATCTTTTCAGGAATCCCTTTCCTTGTGATGCTTTGGCAGTCGAACCTTTGCTTTGCGGGATTCAGGGATCCCATGGGTACTATGCCCCTCACTTATACAATTGTTCACTCAACACATTCAAGCCCATGGAGGTTAGGCTTCTGTCGAAATTCTTTTTTATAGAAAAAAAGAACACACTTTTTTTTTTTTTTTTTTTGGAGTCAATGAAGGCTTCATATAGAGAATCACGTTGGCTTAAAAGCAAACATGTTTAAGGATTCATGTTGGTTGAGGCAGGCACTCCAGTGATTTTGAGGATAGCATTTTTGTTTTGAGGGTGTGTGGTTGCTTAAAATCTGGTGGGCCCACGACAAAGAAACCTTTTTACTTCCAATAATAATTTTACACATGGACCGCATGTTTGTGCCAAAAATCAACATGAATTCACCCTTACATTCAGGGTAGGCAGATGTCGTTTAGAGGTGACCAAGTTTACCTCTTAAGGTTGTCGAGAAGACTATTTAGCACACATGTATAATAGGTTTAGTGAACCTGAGTGACTTGTATATATATATATATATATATATATATATATATATATATATATATATATATATATATATATATATATATATGTGTGTGTGTGTGTGTACACATATACATATATACACATATACATGCGTACATATGCACATATACATATACATATATACACATACGCACATACACATACACATACACATACACATACACATACACATACACATATACATACACATATACATATACACATATTCACATATACACATATATGCATACGCATATACACATACACATATACATACACATATAAACACATACACATATACATACACATACACATATACATACACATACACATATACATACACATACACATATACATACAAATACACATATACATACACACACATATATATATGTGTATATGGGTACATGGGCATGTATATGTGTATGACACATATATATATGTGTGTATATGGGTACATGGGCATGTGTATGTGTATATGTGTATATGTGTATATGTGTATATGTGTATATGTGTATATATGTATACGTATATGTGCATATGTGTATGTGTGTATGCCCATATATATATATATATATATATATATATATATATATATATATATATATATATATGTGTGTGTGTGTGTGTGTGTGTGTGTGTGTGTGTGTGTGTGTGTATATACATGGGCATGTGTATGTGTATATGTGTATATGGGTACATGGGCATGTATATGTGTATGACACATATATATATGTGTATGACACATATATATGTGTATATGGGTACATGGGCATGTGTATGTGTATATGTGTATATGTGTATATATGTGTATATATGTGTATGTATATGTGCATATGTGTATGTGTGTATATGTATATATATATATATATATATATATATATATATATATATATATATATATATATATATATATATATATATGTGTGTGTGTGTGTGTGTGTGTGTGTGTATATGTATATATATATATATATATATATATATATATATATATATATATATATATATATATATATATATATATATATATATATATATATATATATGTGTGTGTGTGTGTGTGTGTGTGCACTTCTTACTATCTTTGCAATACTAATCTAGAATATATACATATATATTATTTTTAATTAGAATTTAATTTCATTTATATTGAAATAACAAAAAATACATAAACTTTAAATATAAAATGTATGTTTTTTATTTGTATAGAAAATATAAAATTTATATTTTTTTTAAATGAAAAATGTACGTTTTTTATTTATTGTATATTTAGTACAGAAAATCTAACATTCTATATAATGATTATATTAATATGTGCATTGATTCAATACATACGTGCAACGTTGAATAAATATATTAACATTATATTTTTGTTTGTTTATTTATTTATTTTTGTATTTATTTATTTATTTATGAAGTTTGATCGATGACCTATTCTTTCATTTATGCTTGAAAGATTGAAACAATAAATTGTGTACTTTGGGGATCCCCTATGTCCTTCATTTTCCAATGGGTATACATCAAGCTTCACTTTATATTTTGAACTTTGGACCTCACAGTTTTTTAAATATGTTCAATGTCTCACCCTCATGTAGCACGACCATTGTTCCATGACACTCTATTTTGTAAGCCCCCCCCCCCCCAATTATGAGGAGAAGCCATGTGAGAGTGATGTCGTTGGTAAGTTCATATCATTTAGGTGAGATGATGTCTAGAGAAAATTATACATGGGTAGTTAGTAGGTTACTTTTGAATGATTGGATTTGGAATTTGATCCTGTGTGAAGATCAACCCAAATCAAGGGTTAGAAACAAAAGTAATTTCTTACTTGGGGAATGGTTTATTTGGTGGGCCATTGGATCTAGGCTTGATCTTAAGTGTGAATTAAACAAGATCCAGGGCTACAAACAAATTGTTGTTGAGCCTAATTTTTCAGCCATTGGATTTAAACTGCAAATCAATGATGGAGATTATACTGGCTTGGATCAAGCTATACCTATCCTTGATTCTTATGATCTTTTAGAGATGGTGGTGGGAAGTGACCAAGATTCACAACCTATCTTTGACCCATTGGCTCTAACTATGGTGATTTTCCCATATACAAAGTTTCTACAAGATTGCAAGATAAGAGTGCAACTGAATTATATGCTATAGTGACAAAATGTGTGGAGTCTATATTACATCTCATTTAGCATACATCCAATGCAAATGATAGAGTATATTGAGGAGTTGGTATGAGGTGTAGAACCAAATATGCATTCAATATTTACAAAAACAATAGGAATTAGACAAGTTTGCAAAAGGAGAGAAGGCTAAGGCATCCATCACTCAGGACAAGAAGCAATATGATGGGATGGCTTGTGAAGGTATATAGAAGACTAGCAAGGGCCTAGCTCGAAGGTGTCTTTCGAATTTTCAACCAAAGTATGACGGAAGCACTATAAGGAGTGACGCCCCCCAATTTAAAAAAAAAACACATAGCATTGCACATACACACATAGAGACACACTCATACACATATACACACACAAATACATTCACACGCATAAAAATGGATATGCATACATACATATACACATACACATGCATACACACACATACACATACCCATACATACACATACATGAACAGGCACATACACACACAGACAATCACATGCATACATACACACACATGCATACACACATATACACATACACATACATATGCATACATACACGCACATGCATATGCATGCATACGTACACACATACACACACATATGCATACACATGCATACACACATCCACATACACATACACTTACACATACACACACATGCATACACACACATACACATACACACACACATAGAGACACACACATACACATACACACACATGCATACACATGCATATGCATACATACATACACACATATACACACACACATACACTCACATACACATATACATACACATGCACATATATACACACATCCATACAAACACATACACACTCATGTACCTACACACACATACACACATATGCATACACACATACACACACATATGCACACACACACACACATACACTCACACACACACACACACACACACATATATATATATATATATATATATATATATACATACACATGCATGCACACACAAACACAGACATACATAACAAGCACAAACATTCACATACACACACACACATACACTCGCATACACATATGCACATATGCACACATTTATATACATGCACATGCATACACACATGCACACACATACATATACAAGCATAAACACATACACACATACACATACATGCATACACATACACACACATACACTTGCATACACACATGCACACACATGCATACACACATACATATGCATACACACATACATGTACATAGATACACACATACACATGCATATGCACAAACACATATATGCATAGACACACAAGTATATATCACACATGCATATATATATGTGTCTATATACACACACATACACACACACATACATACATACATACATACATACATACACACACACACACACACACACACACATATATATATATATATATATATATATATATATATATATATATATATATATATATATATATATATATATATATATATATATATATATAATGTTTTCTTATTATACTTTTTTAATTTTTAATGATATTATAACACAAATGTTTTTATTCATTTTAATTTGTTTATTCTCAGAACACCTATACCACCTCGAGCTCATGAGAGCACAATAGAGGTACCTATGCAAACGTGCATAAGTAGCTTAGGACTAGTGTGACATATCACATGATGGTAGTATAGTATACATCAAGCATGGTCTAGAGTTTAAAAAAAGAATGAGAGTTTTATGTGACTCCTAGTTGTGATTTTGCTTTTTATGTACGGATTATGGATCATAGTAGAGATCGAAAGGTGAAACACTCTCATAAAGAATCTTGTGAGAGGAAATTCTTATATGATCCTTTTTTTTGCAATGAGTTTGATGAGAGTGACAAAAAGTATGTACTTAGTTCAATTGAGACATAATTCGGCACTTGATGGTCTCACAAGTGATGCAACGCCATGACAATACATGATATGCATTGCTTTTATTTGTTATATTTATCTCTCTCTCTCTCTCTCTCTCTCTCTCTCTCTCTCTCTCTCTCTCTCTCTCTCTATATATATATATATATATATATATATATATATATATATATATATATATATATATATATATATATATATATATATATATATATATATATATATATATATATATATATATATATATATATATATATATATATATATGTGTGTGTGTGTGTGTGTGTGTGTGTGTTTGTGTGTAGGTTCAAGAATATCATTTAGAGAAGGACAAATATCATGCAAAGAAGAAACATTGTGTCTAGTCCTCTTCTTATCATTATATATGTTGATTTCAATAACCTCATCTTCAAGTGCAGATGCATCACTTACATTCAACAGAAATCACTAGTTACTCGAATCAACGAGGACCATAATACATACACACACATATATATATATGTGAGTGTGTGTGTGTGTGTGTCTAGGCTCAAAAATATCATTCAGAGAGATGTACTATCTACTGAAATTCTCATTACTTCATCAATTTTTTTTATGACCAAGTCGCCATGCCAAAAGATTTGCTAATTAACGGATTTGAAACATACGTTTAATTTGTGGAGCTAATGGAAAATTTCTCAACATCTTTTTTGGGATTTTACCCTCTTCGTCATTCTATCGAGGAGATTGACATTTTGGACATGTCAAAGAGTCTACATATTCACCTCTATATAAAATATTTTTAGAACATGCATGTATACAATATAATATATACCAAGATTGTTGATTATGTTCTTCATTTCATCATGTAATGTAGGAAGAATATTGTTGCTTGGTAAAAACTTTTCTAATAGTAACCTGCAAGTTCATGAAAAAAAAGTATTATGAATGAAAATAAATAAATGAATATTATGTATGTGTGTGTATCTATATGTGTATGTCTATGTATGTGTGTATATGTGTGTATGTGAGTGTATGTGTGTGTATGTGTATGTGTATGTGTATGTGTATGTGTATGTGTATGTGTATGTGTATGTGTATGTGTATGTGTATGTGCATGTTTATGTGTATGTTTATGTATGTGTGTGTTTATGTGTGTGCATGAGTATGTGTATGTGAGTGTATGAGTATGTGTATGTGTGTGTATCTATTGTGTATGTGTATGTATGTATGTGTGTATATGTGTGTGTATGTATGTGTGTGTATGTATGTGTGTGTATGTATGTGTGTATATGTGTACGTGTGTATGTACATATGTGAGTGTATATGTGTATATGTGTATATGTGTATATGTGTATATGTGTATATGTGTGTGTACATGTATGTGTATATGCATGTATGTGTGTGTACATGTGTATATGTACATGTGTATGTATGCGTATGTGTGTATTCATGTATATGTGTATGTATATGTGTGTATGTATATACTAGTATGATGTGTGTGTGTGTGTGTGTATATATATATATATATATATATATATATATATATATATATATATATAAATAAACAATATACCCTAATAGTGTCGAAACAAATACATTACTCCATCCAAAATGATTTTGAAGCTTGAGAATAAGTAAGCTTGCACTTAGTTATATCAAGCAACTTCCTTCATATATTTGCTTTAGACATTCCATACATTGGAATCTACATACATGAAAAAAAAAAAATTAGTATTCCATAAATGCCACCACCATCTTCACTGACAGTCAGAACGCATTGGGAGTTGTGAGGAACCTTGTGTTCCATGCTCGCACTAAGCACATTGAGGTGCACTATCATTATGTCAGGGAGAGGTTCTCTACTGAACATATCAACTTGGCATATGTGCCCACATAGGAGAACATTGCTGACCTTTTCACAAAAGCTCTGCCTAGGGAGAAGTTTGAAGCTTTCTGCAAAGCTTTGCTTAGTTCCTTTTGTGGATTGATTCCACATATCTTGGCACTTCCTTATACTTGAGTGTCAGCTCCTTGTTCACCCCATCACTGCCAGAGGGGATTTGCTTATATATTTAAGTAGTGATGCGTGTGAACACACTAGGACTGCCTAGGCACTTTTTTCCCTCTTTAGGAGGTTTTTTTCCCCGACTTGTATATATGCCTATAGTCCTAATGGGTCACTTATCTTTGTACATTCTAGTGGTAATACATTCAATATTGTGTGACGTTGTGCTCCAAGCTTTTTCTTCTTCCTTGTGATGTTTGTGTGCTTCTGCAAACCTCAAACTCCAACATATGTGTATGTGTATGTATTTGTGTATGTTTATTATAATTTATTTATTTATAATAATATTACAACATAAACATTTTTATTCATTTTAGTTTGTTAATTTTTAGGATGTTAAAGCAAAATGATAGCTTTATGTGACTCCTACTTGCAATTTGTTCACTTAAAATGGAAGTAAACATTAGAAACTAAGAGCTCTGGATATGGAGTCACATTAAAATTTTTCATATGATGAATGTGGCTGCAGATCCAGAGCCCTTGGTTTCTACTACTCTCCAAAAGGTGCTCTTTGAGGTCTATGCCATCCATAATTCACTAATAATTCATCACCAACATGTAATGAAGTAGTAGCATTGACAACTAACTATCTTCCTACATCTCTACTCATGTATGGTGATTCATGACTATTTTCACACTCACATACGTGTGTGTATGTATATGTGTGTGTATGTATTTGTATGTGTATGTGTATGTATATGTATGTGTATGTGTATGTATGTGTATGTATGTGTATGTATGTGTATGTATGTGTATGTATGTGTAAGTGTATGTATGTGTAAGTGTATGTATCTATGTATGTATGAATGTGTAAGTGTATGTATCGTGTATATGTGTGTGTGTGTATGTGTGTGTGTGTATATGTATGTGTGTATGAATGTGTATGGATGTTTATAAGTTTAAAGTTTTTTTGTATAGTGATCCCTTTTTTTTTGTTTGAGATCAAAATAACAGGAGATGTTGTGTGGTAGAAAGAAATAAGAGAAGAGCTGACATCCCACCTGAGATGTAGCAATATTTTCATAGATAGCTACATCTTCAAGTATCATTTCTTGAGCATATGCAAAATAGTTTATATTAATGTGAGTTATAATTCTCATATGTTTTATAAATATTTTACATTTAATCTATATGTTTTTGTTTCATTAAATAATCACAAGCTACTGCAAACACAAGAGTTGAATCAGGTCATACATCATGCTTAGGCCAAATGCGCAATCATGGCTTTGTTGCTACATTTGTAAGTATATGTATTATTGAAACTATATTTTTTATTTTATTTAAAACACTAATCATTAATTTTATTTATTTATTTCAATGCAACAAAATGATTATGGTCATTATCCTATGAAAAAGGAAATTGAACATGCAACATCCACGTCTGAGTGAGCAGATAAGAGATCATCCACATGATTTTGTGAGTATTATTAAATTTGATATACTTTATTTTATTTTTATTGATGTTTTATATGTTTTAATTATTTATGTTTGTTATATGTAATAAATTAATTTATTTTATTGAAGTGAATTATATGACTGAAATGTACTAATGATTTTTTTATTATAGTTTATATTTAAAATATGATTCATTACTTTATTGTATAATTTATTCATATTATACGTGTGTTTGTGTGTGTATATGTGTGTGTGTGCGTGTAGTTGTGTGTCGATATGTATGTATGCACATGCAAGTATATATCTATATCTTTGTATGTGTATTTGTGTGTGTATGTGTATATGTATATGTGTATATGTATGTGTGTATGTGTATGTGTAAGTGTATGTGTGTGTATATATATGTGTTGAGATATCAAGCTCAACATGTGATGATCCAGGATGACACGTACCAATTTTTCATTTCTCTGACATGTATAGTGGTCATGCCGGTATATGTCAAGGATACTTCATTGAGCTTTATTAGATTTATCTACCGAGAGTGATGGCACATCTGTTTCTTGCCAGCTCACTCATTTGCGGACATTAGGTTTTTCCTTATGTACTGGTCTTTATATATTGCACTTGTTGTATTCTTGTTTTTTAGGTCATTCTTGTACATTCCTTTTATGTAATGGAAGAAGAAGAAGAAGATTATTCTTCCTTGCCTCAATTTGTGTGTGTGCTTCTCCTTGAGAGTGAGTGTGTGTGTGTGAGCTCTCTTCCTTATCTCCTTCCTCATGACATGGTATCAGAGCCAGCGTGGCTGTAGAGAGCTCGTGGAGAAGGCGACGGTGAAGACTACGCGGCAAGGCATGGAGAAAACGTGATTTCACAAACGGCCTCCGTTTGCTACGAAAATCACCGTGAAGGTAGAAGACCTCAAAATATTTTCGAGAGTTATCCCTTTAGGGTCACTTGTTTTTGTCAGATCGAAGTTTCGGAGCCATCTCGACGTCCGTTTCGAGCCCGTAAGGTGGGGCCCATAGAAAAACCACGTCAGTTTCAGAAACTATAACTTGCGTTGTGTTTGGCGACACTCATATATTCCAGATCCAGAATTTCAAGCGATTCCGTGTACTGTTGATACACAAAAACTGTGTTTTTCTGAGATCGATCTGTCACGTCATAGTGCGACAGTGTTCAAGCAGAAGTGCTGCTTGTAGTGTGTTGCGGTGTTGTGAATTGTTGCAGAAATGGCAAACGAAGATGGAATGAGTCAGCTTATGAGCGATAAGCTGGACAAGAACAACTTCCATGCTTGGAGATTCAGAATGACGAATTTCATGATGGGAAAAGGCTACTGGAAGTACATCGAAGGAGAGAATGAAAATGCTCCGCAGTTACCAGAAAGGAATCGGACTGCAGAATAGTTAAGAGCATATGAGGAATGGAATCAAGGAGCAGGAAACGTAATGTATTGGCTATCTGTTAGCATATAGGATAGCATGATTGGACACATACAGGATGCCAAGACTCCAAAAGAGGCTTGGAACAGTTTGGTCACTTTGTACGAGACCAATACAAAGGCACAGAAATTGCAACTCAAGAACAAGCTGCATACATTGGAGAAAAAGAGCATGTCGGTAAGTGATTACACTCTAAAAATCAAAAGCATATGTGAGTCACTTGCATCTATTGGCGTAAATGTAGATGATGATGATAAGGTGGAAGTGTGCCTTCGTGGTTTAGGAGTTGCATATAAGCAGTTCAGAACTTCTATACAGACCAGGGAAAACATTCCAAATTTTGCTGATTTGGTATCTAATGCTGATTATTGAAGAAAAAAATCTTGGTGAGGATTCAAAATCCCAAGGAAAGCCCAATTTTGAGCAGGTATTCTACTCTGGTAGAGGAAGAGGTAGAGGTAGAGGTTTTGGAAGTGGAAGAGGAAACAATAACCAAGATCAAGGTCAACAACAGAATCATGTAGGAGGAAGAGGACAGTTTCGAGGCAGGGGGAGCCAAAGAGGTCGCAGAAATTTCCAAAGAAATGATTCAGGTAATGATAGTAAAGGATGCTGGAATTGTGGTAAACCTGGACACTTTGAACGTGATTGCAGGTTGAAGAATCAAAATAACAGAAGGCAGCAAAACAACTATGCATCCACAAGTGCAGATGATTCTGAGAAGCTGTTTATGGTTCAACATCACATGATGAATATGATGTCTGCTGGTGTTTCAAAATCGAATGATAATGTCTAGTATGTTGATTCAGGTGCTTCAAATCACATGACCAGTCATGCAGAATGGTTTAGTAGTTTGCAGAAAATGCAAGTTCCTGGATATGTTGAAACAGGTGATGATACATCGCATCCTATTGAGCATACAGGAAACATAGCATTGTCTATGGAGGACGGAAAGGTAAAACATCTTGCTGATGTGCTGCATGTTCCAAATATAACAAAGAATCTGGTTTCTGTTGGACAAATGGTTGACCAGGGATTACAAGTCAGGTTCAATGCTGATGGATTATATGTAGAAGAGTACAAGCAGGATGGACGATTGGTTGCCAAAGGAAACAAAGTGGGTAGGATGCTCACCTTAAATGTGAAGATTCCTGAAATGAATGCAGCCATGTTTGCAAAAGGTGCAGGAGTTATTGCAGATATAGAGATATGGCACAAACGGATTGGAGATGCAAACTTGCAAAGGCTGAAACTGATGCAGTCAAAGGAGATTGTCCATGGACTACCAAATTTCAAAGTTGCAGAAATGCAAAAGGTATGTGCAGCATGTCAATTTGGTAAACAGTCAAGAGCATCATTTCCACATGACAAGCATGTTAGTGAGAATGTACTAGAAGTAGTACATACAAATGTTTGGGGTCGAGCAAAGACCACATCTATGGGTGGTTGCAGGTTTTATGTTACTTTCATTGATGACCATACACGCAAAGTATGGGTATATTTCATGAAAGAGAAGAGCGAGGTGTTTACTCACTTCCAGAATTTTAAAGTTATGGTGGAAAAGCAGACAGGGAAGTAGATGCAGACATTAAGATCTGATGGAGGAGGTGAATACATGTCAAATGAGTTCAACAGTTTTCTAAAAAATCATGGAATTCGGCATCAGTTTTCATGCAGGTACACACCACAACAGAATGGTATTGCTGAACGCAAAAACAGACATATTGCAGAAATAGCAAGAGCCTTAATGGCTGAGAAGAATATGCCTCATTCTTATTGGGCAGAAGCTGTGCATATTGCTGTATACATCATGAACAGAACTTCGACTGCTGCTGTACATCAAGTTACACCTGAAGAGAAGTTTACAGGTAAAAAGCCAAACTTATCACATCTGAAAGTTTTTGGCTGTATTGCATATGTACATGTCCCATATGAATTGAGGACGAAGCTTGATCCAAAAGCAGAAAAGTGTGTCTTCATTGGATACTCCCTTGAGCAAAAGGGATATAAATGTTATAACCCACTCACACGACAGGTAAAGGTGAGCAGAGATGTGGTATTTGATGAAATGTCAAGCTTCTATGCAGATGCCAAAGAAGGACTGAGTCTTGAACCAAATGACAAAGAAAATGCTGAAAAATCAAGTGCAGAATCTCAAGTTTTGAGTGGACCGGATGCATCACCAAGCAATAGTTCCAACTCAAATCCATGGAGTGGAAGATTACGTGGGAATTTCAGTCCAGCAAATTCATCAAATACATCCAAGAAAGGTAAAGAAAATCTTTCTGCTGGTCATAAAACATGTGCAGGTTTTGAAGATGTTGATGGAGATTCAAGCGGTTCAGAAAAGAGTCTTGATGAGGAACTTGGATTGCCCTCTGTGAAGACTCCAGGAGTAAGAAGGGCACATGCATATGATACAAGGAGAAGTGGCCCAGGACCAAGAAGATCTGGGAGGATGCGTAATTCAGTGCAATGATTGACATATGATAGTTACATGGCTCGCCATTGTGCCTACATGACAAAGGTAATACAAGATGCTGAACCTTCTTGCTTTGAAGATGCAATTGGTAATGCAGATTGGGAAAAAGCTATGGATGAGGAGATGGCTGCACTTTATGGAAATGATACATGGAAGCTGGTTCCATTGCCGCAAGGGAAGAAACCCATAGGCTGTAAATGGGTTTACAAGGTAAAGCATAATGTTGATGGTAGCATAAGCAGGTATAAAGCACGATTGGTAGCTAAAGGATATGCACAGACATATGGCATTGATTATGAGGAAACATTCAACCCTGTAGCTAAAATGTCTACTATTAGGACACTTGTTGCATTAGCTACAGCAAAAGGATGGACTTTGCATCAGATGGATGTGAAGAATGCTTTCCTACATGGTGAGTTACAGGAAGAAGTATATATGGACCAACCACAAGGATATGAAGATTCAAAGCATCCGAAATATGTTTTCAGGTTGCAAAAGGCTTTGTATGCGCTGAAGCAGGCTCCACATGCATGGCATGCAAGGATTGCTGATTACTTAACCAGCATTGGGTTTTCTATGTGTGATGCAGATCACTCACTATATGCAAGGAAGGCTGATGATGGCATCACTATTGTGGCTATTTATGTTGATGACCTGATTGTAGGTGGTGATAATGAAGAAAGCATCAAAGAGGTAAAGAAACTTCTTATGCAAGAATTTGACATGAAAGATCTTGGTGTGCCGCGCTATTTCTTGGGCATTGAGTTCATACATACAGAAACAGGTATATGGATGTTGCAAAGGCAATATGCCTTGAATATGCTGCAAAAGTATGGTATGGCTGATTGTAAGCCAATTTCTATGCCTTTAGATCAGAATTTGAAATTGGATACTACATCAGGTGAAGCATTGGAAAATGCTACTATGTACAGGAAAATTGTGGGAAGTCTTATATATCTTACAATTACAAGGCCTGATTTAAGCTACACTGTTGGACTTGAAAGTCAGTTTATGCAGGTTCCCAGGAAGCCACATTTGGATGCTCTGAGGCGCACTCTACGTTATGTGAGTGCTACTTTGGATTATGCATTGTTTTATGAAGCTAGTGTAGATTTGCAGGTTCATGGATACACCGATGCAGATTGGGCTGGTAGTACTCCAGATAGAAGATCTACTAGTGGTTTTCTTTTCTCACTTGGAGGTGCAGCTATTACATGGAGCAATAAGAAGCAACCCACTGTTGCTTTGTCGAGTACAGAGGCTGAGTATAGAGGTGCTTCTGTTGTCAGGATCTTACTCACGCACATACAGAGATTACGGACACAGAAAACACACAGAGAATAGATGCAACAAGAGACGAGACACAATGCAGTATTGGGTGCAATCTCCCCCCACGCACTCTGTTTCGACAGTCCACAGAGTGCATGTATTTATAGGACTTTTGATTACGTTGAAAATAGTGGTTACATGAGGGCGGCTTCGAAAAGCAGGCGTGAAACTAAAAGTTGGTAACTTTTACAGAAAGCCATTACTTTGAATAATAGAAACTGCGGTCTACAACGACCCTTATTCTAACCATTACTTTTCTAACAATAGAACCTTCTACGTAGGTTTATTTACAAAATAAATAATAATTATTCGGATTATTGATGTCCGCCCTTTCACGCCTTGCACGCTCCTCACGAACCTTCAGCTGCTATATCAAAAACATCAAAAACATATTAATACATTAATAATTTAACATTTTAACAATGCCTTGTTCAATAATATACAACAGCTTCAATGGCAGCATGTGAGGCATCATGGTTGGAGATGTTACTTGCAGATTTAGGTGTGGAAGTTCAAAAACCTATCACTATCTATTGTGATAATCTTAGCAGCATACAGTCAACTCGGAACCTTGCTTTCCATGCTAGAACAAAGCATATCGAGGTACATTATCACTTCATCAGAGAGAAGGTATTAGCAGGTGATATTGATCTTGTTTATGTGAGAACAGATGAGCAGGTTGCTGATATTTTCACCAAAGCACTTGGAGCTGAGAAGTTGAAGAAGTTTCGGAAGATGCTTGGATTACAAGATATGGCGTTGAGCTTGAGGGGGAGTGTTGAGATATCAAGCTCAACATGTGATGATCCAGGATGACACGTACCAGTTTTTCGTTTCTCTGACATGTATAGTGGTCATGCCGGTATATGTCAGGGATACTTCATTGAGCTTTATTAGATTTATCTACCGAGAGTGATGGCACATCTGTTTCTTGCCAGCTCACTCATTCGCGGACATTAGGTTTTTCCTTATGTACTGGTCTTTATATATTGCACTTGTTGTATTCTTGTTTTTTAGGTCATTCTTGTACATTCCTTTTATGTAATAGAAGAAGAAGAGGAAGATTATTCTTCCTTGCCTCAATCTGTGTGTGTGCTTCTCCTTGAGAGTGAGAGTGTGTGTGTGAGCTCTCTTCCTTATCTCCTTCCTCATGACAATATGCATGTGTATGTGTATGTGTGTATATGCATGTGTATATATGCATGTGTATATGTATGATCATGCATGTGTATATGTATGAGCATGCATGTGCATGTGTATGTGCATGTGCATGCATGTGATACATGTGCATGCATGTGATGCATGTGCATGCATGTGATGCATGTGCATGCATGTGTATGTGCATGCATGTTCATGTGCATATGCATGTGTGTATATATGTGTATATGTGCGTATATGCATATGTATGTGTATGCATGTGCATGTGTATGCATGTGCATGTGTATGCATGTGCATGTGTATGTTTGTATGTGTATGTGTATAGGCATGTGCATGTAGATATGTTTGTGTGTGTGCATAAGTGTGTATGTGTATGTGTGTGTATGTCTATAAGTATGTGTGTGTGCGCATGTGCATATGTATGTGTATAAGTATGTGTATGTGTGTGCATGTGTATGTGCATGCATGAGCGGGCATGTGCATGTGAATGTGTATTTGTGAGCATGATAATTTATGAAAAAAAAAAACAATTTAAATGATATATAAACAATGAAAATTGTACTTACAATGATTAGCCATATATTATGCTCGATGAGCTCTTCAATAACCTACAATAAAGAGACAGAGAGAGAGAGAGAGAAATTGGATGAGCGAAAACGAGATAGAAAGAGAAATCTAAAGAGAAAGATGGGGAGAGAGAGAGAGAGAAAGAGAAGGAGAGAGAGAGAGAGAGAGAGAGAGAGAGAGAGAGAAATAGAGAGCTCGAGCTCATAAGCGCAAGGCAGATTTGAACGTTGGTTTGCGTTTCGATCAGATGTACATAAAATGATGATCGAAGAGCGATGCACTTTTTTAATTTTGTTCAAAAGCGAGCGTCGAATAAGCGACCTTCATGACCATTGTATATGTGATGCTAGGGCCATCGTATGTGCCACTTTCATGAGCATCGCATATGCAACATATTTTGCATCACATATGGGACACTCATAAGCATCACATATGCAACGGTGCTTTTTGTTGCATATGTGACTCTTACATATGTGACTCTTACATATGTGACACTTTCATTATCATCATTAGGAGCCTCGAAAAGAGCATCGATATCGGCATCATTTAAAACAGTGCACGGTTGATGCAAAATGCAACGAATGCACAATCACGAAGTGACAAAATTGTGTCATGTCAACCACCACTATGCCCCCTTATTCCTTGTAGTGAAGTAGAAGCTCAAAGCCCAAGCAAGAATCAGCAATGGAGATCCTACATTCTCCATCAATGCATCAAGCAAAGGTGTTTCTTCAACCAAAGGTGAGAATGAAAAGAAGAGGACTAGTAAGAAGAAGTTTTAAGGATAGTGCTTCCATTGCAAAATGAAGGGACACACAATTTTGGATTTTCATGAGCGTAGATGAAGAGTGTAAGGAGAAGACAATAGATGCAATTGAAGCATATATTTTGGTAATAATGTGTGTTAACACACTTTGGACCACCAGGGTACTTTTTCCCTTTTTAGGAGGTTTTTTCCCTTAGCTTGTATATATGCCTATAACCATGATAGGTTGTTTCCCCCAAGTTGTATATATGCCTATAACCATAATAGGCCACTTATCTTTGTAGATTCACATGGTAATAGATTTAATGTTATGTTGTGCTCCAATCTTCTTCTTCTTCTTCCTTGTGTTGTTTGTGTGCTTCTATAGACCTCAAACTCCAGCGGTTGGTATCAAAGCAGGTCACTGCTTCATCTAAGCCATCATCAACATCCCTCCGGTCACAATCTTAGAATCACACAAAAATTGATGAGCATACTCAGGGCAATTAAAAGTTCAAAACAACTTTGTTATGTGGCATCAAAGTTTTGATTTGAGCTCATTTTGGCCTTCAAATGTACTATTGAAATGATTATGCAAGCAATTTCATCCTTTTTTTCCAAACACATATATAGGTTTCGTTTTACCAATAGAAGCGACTCAAAGTCTACTATCGGACTACCAAATTTTAATAGGCTATTTCTATTTAGATTTTTTAGATACGATAATTTTTTCTACATCAGGGTATTACGTCACTGACCATGGATCAAAGCAATGATGTAGTCTATATGCTTGGTATTGAGGATTAGTTGGATGGTACTAATTACAAATTGTGGGCATATATGATGCATCATGTATTGGCAGAAAAATGAATGTGGAATATGATGCATCATGTATTGGTAGAAAAATGAATGCATATTGGTAAAAATGTCCTACTACACCTACAATATAGTTATTGAAGGTGATGCAAATGGTTTTGAAGATGATGATCTTCAATTTCTTAGTTGTGGTTTGGTTGTTGTTGCACCTATTGATGAGAAAATTTGTTGGGATGGAAGAGATTCACAAGAACATGCATTGATAGCCTTGTTTGTCAAACCTACCATTACCCCTTGTATTCACTCGTACAAAATAACAAAATATGCTTGGGATACTATTAAAACATCATACCAAGCAAGAAATGAAGCTGGTGTTGCTTATATCCAAAAAGAGTGAGCATATGAATGAAGGAGATTCTATGGATAGTTTTTTGACAAAGATCAAAGGTTCGAAGGAGCAATTGATTTCTATTCATGAAATCTTGCCAAAAAGTTCACTTGTGCAGATTGTTCTTAATGGTCTTTTTGGATTCATATTGAACTTTTGCTTCTCTTGAGTTGATGATGAAAGACAATCCAAATGTCTTAACATTTTAGGAGTTTGTCTTTGTTTTGTTGTAAGAAGATAAATCCAAGCAGAATAGGTCAATTATGTGTGTTACAGATCAAACTTTCTTAGCTAGTGAGATGGGCAAATGTGAATGGAGCTCATCTACTAGTAAGCAAAAACTTGATAATGCTACACAATCAAAGAAGGAATAGAAAGATGATAAACCTAATTCATGCATGACTACCATTCATACCATGGTTGCATTAGCTGCCCATCGAGGTTGGAAAGTACATCAATCGAACATAAAAATGGCTTTCTTGAATGGTGATTTGCAAGAAGAAGTTTATGTAAAGCAACCTCCTAGATTTGCCATGAAAGGGAAAGAACATATGGTTTGTCACTTGCATAAAGCCTTGTATGGTCTCAAGCAAGCTCCACATGCATGGTATGAAAAACTACATAAGCAATTGGTTGCTCTTGGCTTCACATGTAGTCCAATTGAAAGCACTCTCTATGTATGCAAAGATGGGGCTGATCTTATAGTGCTTGTTCTTTATGTTGATGACATACTCTTGACTGGGTCATGTGATGCAAAACTTGACATTCTTATGGCTGATTTGTAGCATACTTTTGATGTCACTTATCTTGGTCTTTTGAGCTACTATCTTGGCATCTAGTTTATATCTGTTGAGGGGGGAATTGTTATGCATCAAGCAAAGTATGTTGAAAAACTACTTCAACATTTTGACTTTGAGGATTGCAAACCAGTTTCCACACCAACTGAGATAGGATTTATGTTCTCACTTGAGGATTCCAGTGATGCATTTAACCCTTCTGTTTATCAGCAAGCTGTGGGATGTCTTATATATGCATGCAACACAAGGGCCGATATACAGTATGCAGTTTCCCAGTTGAGTGGATTCATGCAGAGCCTTGGCACTAAGCATTGGCAAGCAGTGAAACATGTGTTTAGATATCTCAAAGGCACTTTGAGCTTAGGTCTCTTTTATGGAAGAGATATTCAGCCATGCTTGCGTGCTTTTACAGATAGTGATTGGGATGGTTGTTATGATACCCGTGTGTGCACTAGTGGTAATTGCTTTTTCCTTGGAGAGTCATGCATATCTTGGTTGAGTAAGAAGCAATCTATAGTGGCGACATTGAGTTGTGAAGCTAAATACAGGGCAGTTTTCTCACTGATAGTCAAAGTACATTGGCTATTGCACAAAAACGAGTGTTTCATGCATGGACCAAACATATTCAGGTGCACACCAAAGCTCTTCCACGAGAAAAGTTTGAAGCTTTTCACAAAGCGTTAGGATTATTACCTTGTGGGGGCTGATATGTCACTCCCTATATGTGTTCACGTCATTCGCTCCAAGGGGGGTTTGTTACACTTATATGTTCCTCAAGTAGCTTTGATGTGAACCTTTTCCCTATACATGGACACTTTTTACTCTAGTGTTGGCTAGAGTTTTTTTCCCCATGTTACCTTATACATGATTCACTCATATGTGGTGGGACTTTGCACTTAGGGATATTATTCAACTCTTACTTCAGTTCAATTCATTGTCAATAGAGAGAGCTATTCCAGCCATCCATCTTCTTCATGTGTCTTGTTGTGTTTGTGATCCTTGTGCGTGCTTCTTGTGTGTTTCTCACACTTCTACACACACCCAACAAAGAATAAATGCAAAATGCAATGCATTTGAATTAAATTTGCAACCCATTTGAGTTTATTATTATAGATGGAGGACATGCAAATAAATGTTGATTTTCTTAAGAATTTTTTTAAAATTGTTAGGGTGACATGAATAAAAGTTTACCAAGGCGCTAGTCCATTTGGTCCATCTAGAGGCTCATCATACGTGCAGACTAGAAACACCACAAAAAAGAAGAGAAATGACTAAATTTTGGATCACCTCTCTTCCATGTGCCCACCTCTTAAGAGCCACAACCCATTCCAAAAGTATTTCAATTTTAGCAAATTTCCCAATTCATGAGTAGGTATATAGTCACAAAAATAAATGTTTGAGGTGAAGTTGGATTCATGATATCTCTTATATTGGGTGAGAAACATGGTCAATAAGTTCTGCATTAAGAAGAACTGCAATATTAAAAGTCCCTTGCAATTGATTTTTCTCTACATATTTGTTCCTTGGTGGACCTTTTGTCCTCTTCTTTCTTGACTCATCTTGTTAGACTTGTTTGGATAGCCGTTTTCATCTTGCTTCTTATGTGGCTTGTTCCACCTAGAAGTCCCATCTAGTTATTGTAGATGTCTTTGTAAGGCCATACTCCTACAATCTCTATGAACTAACTTCATCTCTATCTCTTATGAGTTATTGTGTCTCTTAAAAAAACATACCATTCTCTTACAGTTTATTGGTTCTTATGAGGCTTGGCCTACTTAGAATTCTATTCTAGTTCTATGTTGATGCATCTCTTACAAAAGGAACATTCTTTCATACGCTATGCCCACCATAAAACACATGTGTGAGATGACATATGAGGCACTCCATCCCATCATGTAGGTGTTTTGGCCTTCACCGTTCCTCATTTATAAACTCTTCATTCTATATTTAGCCCATAGATAAATCTAGTCCACATCACTCCTTTTGATGTGTGGATCTCTTATTTTAAGTAGGCCCTCACTTACTTCATAACATTTCCTTCCCTTACGTCCATTTTTGCCCACAACAATGAGGCATAATAGAAAATATCAAAACAATTGTTCCCACCGAATCCATGTATGACATGTACATAATCATCTTTTTGTAGTGCTTCCACGTGTCCTTCCCCTTGAGAAGTCTCTTTGGAAGGTAAGTAAATTATAAGAAACCATCTCAAAAAAATGTCCACTATCTCCACTTTACACCTGTCTTTTCAACTATTACTCCCATACTATTGCATATCATATAATGACCTAAGATAATAAAGTTTGATTTTTTAATTTCTCATGTAGTTTCTTTGGAGTGATAATGTGAACAATGAGCATAAGATTCTAAGTTAGTTAATACTGACCTATAGCCTTTGGTGATAGCAAGGCATGTAATCATCTTTGTATTAGAACAAAGTCCCATAGATTTAAGTGATTTCAAACCTCTCTAGAACCATATGATAGACTTGCCCTCATACCACCATAGGTGTTCCTAAAACCTTGAGTGTAATAATAAGTATTACTTTTTGGCCTAGAATAATCCTACTATGCAAATCCATCATTCATGTTCATGGATGAAAGCTCTATATCCCACAATGAAAAAGGCTCTTGGATTGATATCCATATATAAAAGTTGGAATAACTTCCTTGGAGGAGCGCCTTTTGGTAGTGTAATGAAAACTCTTAACTAGTTCTCTTCCCTTTACTTTTACATTCAAAGCATACGCATTCTTGTTTTAGACTCAAATAAACATTGGAACCAATCTTCCTGGATGTTGCAAGCGTATAATCCCAATGCCTAATCACCATGTATCCCTACCTCGAAGAAGAATAATGTAAAAAGTCATTCCTCTATTTCCAAATTCTCTAACATTAATGATTAGAGTTCTTAGTCTAGTCAAAGACCATCAATTTCTCTTTTTTGAGTCTTTATGTGGGATTCAATCTAACCATCATGAATATTAGATCTCCATTTTCCTATAATAGGATAGTGCCACTTTTACCTAAGAAATATAAGAGTTGTCTCTCTAGGCTATTCCTTTAGGAGTAGGTTACAATTATGTCCTTTAAAGATAAATCCCCAACTTCTTCTTGTACCCATGGAGCAAACTACACATACTCCTTACAAGAGAATCTACCAGAATCATCTCTAGGAGAAACATATCTACTTCAAATTAGAGAAATAATATGGGAATCTATGCACAGCAAGCCATTTATCTAGAGTTTGTCCCAGTCACCATCTAAGCTCCATATTGGGAGTGCATGGGTGGACAATATCATCTTTGTAACTACATTACTCTTGAAAATTTGAGAATTTCAGTTCTCTATGTCTATTTGCATCTCTTCTTTGTCAATGTTTTTCTTCTTAACTCTATCTATTGATATATTTTGCCGTGCTATTATTTTCTTACATGGTATCAGAGCTTTGGAGGCTCTGAGTAGTGCAGAAGCAAAAATGCAAAGGTTTCCAGAGGCTTCAATGACAAAAGAGAGAAGATGTAAAGTGGTGCTTCATCATCTACAAATGGGAATCAAGGTGGTTCATCAACAGGAGTAGGTGAAGCAAAACCAGGAGAAGCAATTATGCCAATCATCCCAACACTACAAATACAAACACTAGCCTTCTCAGAAGGTAAGCTTGATGGTACAAATTACACCCTCAGGAAGTTCAAAATCACTTATATCCTCGATTCATATGAGATTCTAGATACTTTTCTTGGGATCAATCACGAGCCCAAAGAAACACGTCTAAAAATTATGAAAATTGGTAGGTAGATGCTTCTAATACTTCTCAAGCTCGAGGTCTGCTTGACTTGAACAAAATGGAGTTACAAAAATGTGAAATGATATTTAAAATCATTTTTAGTGATCAAATCACTATTTTTATAGGGATTTCTTTTGAAAATTTGAGATATACTTCTTGCAGCTCCCTATATGCTCCCTCTTCTTGTGTATCCAATTCTTTGACGTGTTCTAGTGCCTTGTGCTTGACCTTGAGTGTCAACAGTCCCCCCCTCGAGTCTATCATCCTTGACAGACCCTTGTTGGAGTGGTTGTTCCATGTAGTGCTTGGAGAGGTAGTCTCCATCATTTATCAACAAGTACAGTTTGTCTTCCAAATGTAGCACGGTCTGTCGTAGAGCTCTTCCTTTTATCAGTGCTAGCCTTTGCAAGTTTTGAGCCCCTTTGTATGTAATTATTTCTTTGATTCCAGCATGATGGTGTATTTGTGAGCTTTCACAAATTGTTAGTTGTTCAAAAGAGGTTGTCAATGTTGATTTTGAGCAGTTTTTGGTTGTGAACTGCTTCATAGATACTTATGTTGTAACCTTGAGGTCCGCTGGATCTTTCATGCATGAATTCCTTGGTTTTATTGCGAAGTACTTGTAACCCATAATGAATGATGGGTAACTGCATTAGTGCATGGGTTGAAGAAAATATGTGCCTTGTGCATGGCCTTGTAATGTGGTCGTATGCATGCTTACTTGGTGAATGCATTGGAAGAACTATGGTGCAAGAAATTTGATCTTGAGCTAATTGCTCAAGGTATGTTGATGAAGAGGTTTCCTAATCTATCATTATTATAGTGTTGCCGAAGTTGGGCATGCTTACCATGGTGAAAGGTCGGTCGATGTTAATCTCTTCATGTTGTACTCCCCTCATGATGATTGACCATTGGCCGATCTTTCTTGTTGATGGAGTGTCCTTGCGCATGGTTCACTGATGAGATGCTTCAAGCGCACAGTTTTGCCCTTTCTCTTTTTTTTTTTTGTTTCCCTTTTTTATTAGAAAAATGTCACGAAACAAGAAGAAAGAGGTTAGTATCAATAAAATATTTTACATTGTCAAATGTGTCGCATCTGCTTGGGATTCTCGATTGTGTCTATGCACGGTTGTGTAATGTGGCCCTATATTAATGCACTCTTTGGGAATGCATGACCTGGATGGTGCAAAAGATGGGGTTATGCCAAGGGCACATGGTTGTTGCACGTGGAGGCTTCCTTATTCTTGCAGATATTGGTGCCGCCTTTGTTGGAGGTATCCATTGGATCTCAAAATGACAACTCATCATCCCTCCTTCTAGGGACCCATTTTAGAACAGTGTTCGGTTGCGTACAAATCACTTTTGGCCTCTTCCTCTTTGGATTTTTGCTTAACTTTTGTATCTCCCATGATTGTCTCTTTGGTTCTGTGGGTGCTACTAGTGATTTTGGCTTCTAAACCCGTATGCTTGATGATTGTTTTCTTACTATTGCTGAAGGGGTGAGTTGATCTTCTTTTGAGCTCTGTGCATGGTTCTAACCCTTTCGTCTCCTTGGGTTCTTTGTTGAGACTTTGCTTGTGAGGGATAGCATAGAGTTTTGTGCATGTAAAATTTTCTTGGGTACCCACATGTGTAATTGCCTTTGTTGAGCTGCAGCTAATTTCTTACACACCCAAATTTGTCAGATACTTGGTGGTTGAGATTGTCCTAGTTGTTTGGTTCTTCTTTTGTCATGGTTGGCCCGCTTGGATGGAAATTGTTGTGGCAATGCTAGTGGCTGCTCTCCTTTTTGTACCCAAATTTGTTTCGTGCTGGGAACTTCTTGCTTCTTGAATTCTGTTTATCAATTTGTTATAATGATTGTCTTGTACTGTTTTGCTTGCCTCTTTGGTTGATTTACTATGCTTGGATTAGTCTTCAAAAAAGAAGAGAGTTCTGCTTGCCTTTGAGCTTCTTCTTTCATGATTGAGTCCTTTTGCATCATAGAACTTTTGACACATACATCTTCTTCTCTAAGATTAGGCTTAGAAGAACTAAGAGAATTTGTAACACCTAGATTTGTGAGCATTAAATTCTCTAATTCTATTGTAATGCATTGTTCATGTACCCAAACTTGAAGAAGTTGACTTCGTAGGTTAAGTTGACTACATGGTCATAGATCTAGTCTTAACCCAAGACAAGTGGTTCTATAAGGTCCTCATCTTGACACACTAGCATTTTGACTCTCATTGGGACATCTTGAAGGTAGATGGGAAGCTCCACCTCACCCAAACAAGGGGTTTCCACACCTCCCAGCCCTATGAGATAGGCTTCTATGGGATTGATGTTCAATTGCAGGTCTTGGCAGTATGAAAGTCT
The DNA here is from genome assembly GCA_020310875.1 of Ceratopteris richardii. NCBI lineage: Eukaryota > Viridiplantae > Streptophyta > Polypodiopsida > Polypodiales > Pteridaceae > Ceratopteris > Ceratopteris richardii. The sequence goes on from CM035409.1 coordinate 72,936,252, forward strand.
AACTACACTAGTTGCTGCACCTGAGTCAATCAACACTCTCACAATCCTTACACTATTTCCTTATCTTACATCTATGGTCACAAAGGGATGTCATTCGATTATTCGAGAAGCAATTACACTTGATGTCTAGCACATGGCCATGTGATATCTTGGGATTTTTCGGATTGACATCTAGGCCTAATCGCCTTAACTTATTTTGCCTAATGCGCTCTCTGGCCTCTGCATGTGCTTTTTCTCTACTCCTTAACTCTTCTTCTTTTCGCTTCTTAGCAGTATTGAGTCTCATTAGCATATCCTCTATAAGAGGTTCTTGATATAGCTTGACTCGACATCCACTTATATAGTTTGGCAAGATGTTACCTTCTAGAGTGGCCAATTGAACTGCACCACTAGTGGAGACTCTATTAATGATCATGGGTCCATATCCTTGTTTTTCCAATTTACGTGCATGCTACTTTAGTGTATAAACCAACACTAGGTCTCCCTCTTTCAATCCTTTATCCTTGATGTGTGCATCAAAGTATGCCTTTTGTCTTCTCTTTGCAGCATAGATGCCTATTGTCGCTCGTAGCCTTGTCTCACCTAAGCATTGTAGATCAAAGATCCTGAATGACAAATCATGTCCATTCCATTCATGCTCTTGTAATACTTTTAAAGTCGAGATCAAGAAGTCTAATGGTAGCACATCATTCTATCCGAAGACCATCTGAAATGGGGTGGCATTGAGTACCGTTTTGTAGGCAACTCAATAAGCCCAAATAGCATGATAAAGTTGTTTATCCCAATCAGAGCGTTTATTATTTACTAGTTTTGTCAATTCGTTACATAGGATATTATTTGTGCTCTTGGCTTGTCCATTAGCTTGTGGATGATAGGGCGTAGACTTCTTACGTATCACCAAGAATTCTTGGAGAAGGTTTTGAATGACTTCGTTCAAGAAGTGCGTACCTCTATCACTTATTAACTCTATTGGTAATCCGTATCTGGTGAACACATTCTCGAATAAGAACTTAGCTATAGTTTGAGCATCATTTATTCTAGTGGCTTTTACTTCTACCCACTTTCTAAGGTAATACGTGGCTACAATAATTTACTCTGCATGGGCATTTCTAGCTGGGGGGTTAATGGGACCTACAAAGTCTATAACCCACTTTGAGAATGCACGTCCTCCCATCATTGGCCTCAAAGGCATCTCGTCTTTTCTAATCGGATATTATGCCCATTGGCATGTGTCACATTTCTTCACATAGGTATGTGCATACATATAAAGATTTTAAAATAGTCTGATTCGTGAACACACAATCTTAAGTAACCATCTCTGCCTCTTCGATATTGGTTGCCTCCTACTAAGGCATAGTCCTGAGCCTCTTGCTCCATGCTTCGTTTTCTTGCTAGGCTAGCCTCATTGGGTAGTGTTCCTAATCTCATAAATTCTACCAATGGAGCACTCCATTCCAGAATTAATGACACATGATAGAGGGTAGTGTACTCCACTGGGGGGTCTCTCTTGGCACATTGGACAATTCTTAATCCACTAATGTATTTCTATATCCATACTAGGCCAATACACTCCTAAACGTTTAAAATTTTGCATTGTTTGTTGTTTAGAGTATTGATTTCCTAGCAATCCTTCATGGGCTTGTTGCAACAAACTGCTATGTTCATCCTCATCAACACAACAAGCTAGTATACCCTCTATATCTTGTTTGTACATAGTTTCTGACAATATTTGATATTTTTGTGTTTTAACAATTTCTTCTTTGTTCATTTTCATATTCTTATTTACGGGTCCAAAGGTTAGGACAAGTATCAACTTATTTGCCCATTTAGGAAAAACTTCTAAATTGAACAGATAAGCATCCAACAATTCATCAGATGCTCCTTGCGGTGACTCTCTTGAAGTGATGCGTAAGAGGTGATCTTCCCTTAGGTGGGTCCTACCTTTCCTAACAACCACTTCAAAGTCATATTCCATTAGTAAGAGGAACCATCTTACTAAGCGTCATGTATTGCAAAGTTTATTGACCAAATATAATAAAGCTTGATCATCAGTGAAAAACTTAAACTTGTTGGCCAATAGATAGTGTATAAACTTCTTTACGACATATTTGCCCATTTAGGAACAACTTCTACATTGAACAGATAAGCATCCAACAATTCATCAAACGCTCCTTGCGGTGACTCTCTTGAAGTGATGCGCAAGAGGTGATCTTCCCTTAGGTGGGTCCTACCTTTCCTAACAACCACTTCAAAGTCATATTCCATTAGTAAGAGGAACCCTCTTACTAAGCATCATGTATTGCAAAGTTTATTGACCAAATATAATAAAGCTTGATGATCAGTGAAAAACTTAAACTTGTTGGCCAATAGATAGTGTATAAACTTCTTTACGACATATACCATGCCTAATCCTTCTCTTTCAGTTGTTGTATAGTTTCATTCAACTGCATTTAACTATCTTCTAGCATATGCTATAGGCAAATCTAGATTTCCTTCACCTGTGGTTTGTGCTAGCACACATCCTATTGTGTAATTGGATGCATCTACATGGAAATGGAATGGTTTATTCCAATCAGATGTGTTCAATATTGGTGCTGTGCACAAGCGTCTTTTCAGCTTATTGAAGGAATCATTGTTCCACTCAAAATTTGTCAACAAAGCATAAAGAGGTTTAGCTATGACCGCATACATGTGGATAAACTTGCAGTAATATCCACAATGGCCCATAAAGGCTTGTACCTCCTTAACGTTCCTTGGCCTCTGTAACTCTACTATGGCTCTTACTTTGTCCTAATTTGTTGATATTCCATTCTTAGAAACAATATGACCTAAGATTTTACCTTGACGTACCATGAACACACACTTCTCTGGGTTCAAACAAACTCAATATTCTCTACACTTGTTGAAGATCTGTTTGAGCTTAGGGATGTGGTATCTTCTTTCTTGGGAATGAGCACATAAATCATCCACATATACTTCTAAGCTCTTTCACAAGAACTCTTTGAAGACATGACACATGAGCCTTTGGAATGTTGCAGGTGCATCGGTGAGCCCAAATGGCATCACACGAAATGCAAAGATTCCCCACTGTGGCAAAGGCCATTTTTGTGTTGATCTTCTGGGGCAATGGCTACCTAGTTGTAACATGAAAATCCATCAAGGAAGCTATAAAATTCCTTTCCTGCAACACTTAGGTCTTGTTTTGCACTTAGGTCTTCTCCTATGTACGTACATCACTCTTCATTCTCTTCAATGGTTACTACAACTTTTTTGGTCTTTGCTTTATTATCATATGCTTCTCCTGTGATGGCCTCTCTCTTCGGCATTCGTACCAAAATTTTCCGGTCTTCAACTTCATATTTATTGAAATTTTCTGGTACTTCGAACAATGATTCCTCCTCTGTTTGTTTCAATGCCTTTCTTTTCTTTTCCTTTTGACTACCTTCACTTCCATCCTTTGAATTTACAATTTTAATGCTTGTGAAGGGTTCATCTTCTTTTTTTGTAAATGCTCCTACATTTTCTAGATAGTGCTCCTCTGAGTCAAAGAGACTATACATCACAATGGACTCTAGATAGTCATTGTCTTCTTCTTCTTCTATGACCTAATTTAGCCACACTCTTCTAACAAGGATTCACACATGAACATAGAAATATCATAACCCTCCTCATCACAATGAGGTGTCCACTATTCTTCATTGACAAAAATGTCCATGGTGGCTAGAATTTCTGCCCAACCATGAGGCTCAAATTCCTCATCTGGAAAGATCATCGGTGTGTAGGCTAAGTCTCTAATTGGTGTGGCTTCTTGAGAAGTTCCTTCTTCTCTCACTTTTAGGCATCTTTCCTCTTCCTCTGCAACCTTGCACATCCACAAGTGAGTATCTTCGTGCATCCAGGATGGATCAGAAAAACTTTCAGAATGCATAGAGATTGAATCTTCTTATGCCTTGTGGATAGGATTCCACAATAGGGGTGGTACATCTATGAAGGTGTAATCTTTCAGATTGACCTTTGTTGTGACCCCTAAGTGTTGTAGATATAAGGATTTGATTTCCCAATCTTGTGCTATTTGGAGTTGTCATAGGAAGGGTCTTCCTAGAATCATCTCATAGACATTATTTTTGCCAAACTCACATACAGCAAAGGTGTGTTCAAACTCTACACCACAAGTGGTTAGAGTTATCCCTTCTAACAGTCCTAGAGGTCTTTCAATATGGCCATCAACCATTTGAAGCTTCATTCTAGTTGGTCTTAATGCGGGTTTGCCCCATTGCTTCCACAAAGAGGTGGTTACAATCGCTAGACCAACACTTGAATCTAGGATAGCTTTGGTTGTGTAACCTTGCTAGGTGATTGGAAGATACGTATTACCTTCTTCACCTTCACTCATGTCTCCTATTTTGTCTAGAGGTATCTCTGGGACTTTTTGCTTAGAGCCTGCTTTTGACATATTGGAACCAAGTTCTTGAACTTGATTTGCCACATGTTTCCACAACTCAGGTTTCACCTTGAGCAACTCTTCTAGGATGAGATGACATTGCACCTTAGTGTTCTTCACAAATTCAGTGTTTCTTGGAACCACTGAGTCTTCATTTTGTATCAGTATTGTGGCAGCTCTGATATGATGAGATTCAGATTCCCACGGGCCTGTGAATTGTGGCAACTCTTGTAAAGAATTAGATTCAAAATCCAATCTTTCATCCTCTTGTTGCTATGCTTGGTCTCCGTAAATAGATGGAATGTCTTCGGGAAATTGATAGTGAAGATCATCAATTTCAGGAATAGGAGGGAGATTACCCATCTCATTGGCCCATTCCTCCTCTTGTATTTCTTGCAAGAACTCTTGAGAGTACTGTTCAATTGAAAGAGGTGATCCATCATCTATGAAATTAGGAACATAAACTTTTGTTGGTGGCGAGCTTTCTCTTTCCACTGCTGGTTGATCCTGTGGAGGTAAAGAAACCTACGACTTGTTTACCAACTACTCTAGTCTTTCTAGAAAGACCTGGAAATGCAAACCCGGTTTGATAGAATTTTTTTGATTGAACAATTGATTGGTCTCGAGCATAGCTTGAGCTAGTCCTACCATTTTTATGCACATTTTGTTCATCAATCTCTAAATCTGCTTTAGCATAACTGTCATCTAGGTTTGTTGCTATTGGCCCTTCTTGAAGTCGAGCCTAGTAGGCCTTGAACATCATGTCCAAGCCTTCTGGGATTGGATATGCAAGAGCAGACCCTAGTTGCGGTGTATTTACAATGAGTGGTGGGGTGGGATGAAGTGGAGTGGATGGAGTTTCAGCATGCGAGGGGTTTTGAGATGCCATGTCTTCTATTTTTGTTTTTGCATCTCTGAGGATTTCTTCTAGTTTAGTTAGCTTCTTAGCCCACTTATGATTGGACTTCTCTCTAGTATCCTTCCAAGTTCTTGTTTTCCTCTTACTAGGCTCTCTTGATTCACTTCGCTCTAATTGTTTAGCTAGTTTACCTTGTTTTAAGGCTTGTGCCCTAGTGACTGCCTGTATAGGAGCCACATCAATGCTACTTGAACTTGAATCCATCAATAAGCCTACCACATTAATTGGTGTAACCTTGAGTGCACTAGAGGGGTTTCTTAGACAATCTCTTGGGAGATGTTCTTTTCTGCACTCAGGAAAAAATCCTTGTATTGTCATGGTTTGTCCTTGTCTCGGAGCTGATGGGTGGGGACATTCACTAATGAAATGGTCGCCTTGATGGTCCTCTAGGGGCTTGTGGTCTCATTGGTCTCAATTGGGGCCTCGGGTTAGGATTTTTATACATGACATTGGAGTATTCTGGCTCCCAATTTGGTTCCATAGGTAGTGCCTCATATTGATATGAATAAGTCTCACTATGCTTGGGGGATTTCGTGTAATAAGCTCGTGGACTATCTTCATGGGTGTAGTCAGAACTTTGAGCATGTGGGTCATTTTTTGAGATCAAAGGGGTCATTGGCACTAATGCTCTACTAGGGTTTTACTCTACCACTGCATACTTAACTGGAATCACATTGAAAAGAGGTGGCGGCTAGTTTCCTAAGACTGGTTGTGGCCTATGGTATGGCTATTGGTATTGGTTTTGATACCTACCCTGTTGGTAAGGTTGCTGATAAGTTTGTCTCACAGCCTGCCTATTGTATGGACAATCTTGAGCTGTGTGGTTTGGGTATTTCCTTTCAATAGTGCAATATGGAGCATTCATTTCTCTCATGTTTTGGTTTTGGATTAGGCATACATTGGCCATGTGGTCGCCTCCATAGGTATAACAACACTTCAATGAGGTGACCCTTGCTGTTTGTCCATTTTGAACTCCTAGCTTCCTTGCGACCTGCTCAGCTATCTCATCTATCTCAGTGGAGGGTCTGAAAGTATGACTAGTAGAATTGTCAAAATCTTTATCAGAATCCTTAAGTTTGGATAATTCTAACCCCTCACCCAAGTTGTCTTCTATGTCAATACACATTCTCAAGCATTGATCTAGTGTGATTGGATCCTTGAGATATACATATGATCTAAGTTTCTTGCTTAGAAGTCCACCTAAAAATAGGGAAACTTGTTTTGCTTGTGTAAGTAATTCAGGTGTCGAAAATCTTTCCACATGTTGTTTAAATATAAGTCCAGCTAGTCAAACTGTTGCTTGGGGTGTCTACTTGAAGCTGTGGATCAAGGATGATGTGTTATGCCTCATGCCACTCTTGGGAAATTCTACAAGGAATTATTCTAGTAGTTCAACTATATCTCGATAGTTGCGACTATTCAGGGGTTGAAACCAAGCTAAGGGAGTACCCTTGAGTGTCAAACCAAATGCCTCAAACTGGGTGAACAACTCCTCGACCTGCTTAAGTCTTAAAACTTGTTTGAACTCGACCACATGATCGTAAGGATCTCCTAACCCATCATAGTAGTTTTTCATTGTCTTGACCACTTGAGAGGGTCTAAGGGTTCTTGGATACTCTTGGGGTCTAGGCAATGGAAAATCATGTTCATCTCTTTGACACCTAGGTGCTCCTTGTCTCTCCCCTTTAGGTCTTTCACTTTCAAACCCTGATCTATCTCTGCCTGGAATGTGTGCAAAGCTTACCTTAGGTCTATCTCTAGCTCTTTCCCTCTGGTCTTCATGAGCCTAGGATGATCCTGCTCCTTGGAGGCCATGGGAAACATTAGATTGTGGTGGAGGAAAAATCAATTTGCTCTTCCAAGTGTATGCATGCCTATCATGCTCTGTTACCAAGGACAATCTCTCCGAGGTGTTATCTAGATAGACAACTTCTCCTGGTATCTCTGGATCTTTGAACTCATAGACGATGACTTCACCTATTTTGTTAGGTTGATCTGGCTTGGATCTCCAAAAAGCTTCCTTTGTTTCTCTATTCAAGAATAGTTCTATGCTTTTGTTGTCTTGGGGAATCCACTCTGGAGTAATTACTCTTGTCAAGACAGATTTGCCTCGAGGAGTCTTTGGGTTCTCTTCCTAGGTCTCCTTGCTCTAGGTCTCCTATCTCGTTCTCAGTAATGACATTTCCAAACTCATATGTCCTGTTTGATAAGTTGGTAACCACATACATGGTTCCTTGCTTATCAATATAAGAACCCTCTTCGAATTGAACCACTGGGTGTTCAAGTCTGAAGGGTTGATCTAGATTTTTGAGTTGGACAATTGATCACCTCAGACCATCCTCATAGATGCGAATAGCTAATGGATTGGTCTTGATATACTCCAATTGTGTCTTAGAGGGACCTTCTGGTGTCTATAGATAGGCAGTGCCTGAGCCACCTACAAGTCTCTCCATGCTAAAAGACATTTCTGAATCACTTGTTTCTGAACTTATCACGTAGGGATAACCACTAAGTTGTTATGCCCACGACCTAGCTGTATGGTTGAAACTACCCTCAGAAGATCTAATGCTTTGTCTCTCCCTACCTAGGTGTCTACCAAATCTTAGGTTCATAAGCTTTATCTACTAGTTCCAATTTTCCCCTTTGTATTGCTCAAAATCCTTTGATGCCCCCTTGGCTTTCCAATACCATCTGAAGGTCAACTTCAAATTAGTCTATCTAAAAATGAACGCACTATTTTTACCAAAAACAGTTGAGATCATGTAGAATTCAAAACAAGCTTTTCAACGAGCTCTAAAGCTTAAAAACTGATTTCGGATGAAAAAGTTATGCCAAATCAGGCAACTACATATGCTTGTGCAAGTATTGGGATATGTTCATTGTTTGATACACATCCCATGAGAATATGATTAATGCCCGATTTTTATAGTGCATTGCTAACTACTTTGAAAGTTTTGCTTTGGAAGGAGAGTTTTTTCCTTTCTTTCTCCATGTTGTATGATAAGGTTCCTATTAGTTGAAATTGCATCATTAGAATGTACTGAATAGCCTCCTTTTGTGTAGTTCTGATTGTGAATAGCACCACATAGGGTAGGTCATTGAGTGTGTGCTATATTATTTTGTTGTTTTTCAATCTATTGAGGTAGTCTGCAACATCATGTTCTTGTCCAAGCTTCTGTTCTTCTTGAATAAGGAAAATCCTTCTTGAAATTCTTCTTGATAGTCGAGTCTTTTTCACCGTGTAAATGATTTCTTGGTGATCGACATGCATGATGATCTTATTTGTCAATAAGAAGTGCCGAGGTTCTTGAAGACTAAAAATCATGCCTGAACATTCCTATTTTGTGGTTTTGTAATTCTTTTCTATAGGTTTGATTATTCAGTTTGCATAGTAGATAGATTTGAATCATTCTTTTTTGTGTTCCTTCATGAGCATTGCTCCAACTACAATGTGTTTGCATCCATAAAGAAGAAATGGAAACAAACAATATGGTGATATCAAGATTGGCATTGTGTTCAACATCTTCTTTGATGTGCTGAATGCTTATTCTTGCTGATTACCCATGCAAATGGTTGATCCTATCACTTTGGTGAGTTCCTCGCCATCCAAAATAGCACCCACCATAGTGAGATGTTCAACATGTAGGGGCCTAAATATAAATGGGAAAGTGGGTCTCTCCTCCATATAGGTTTTCCTTTTACATTGTCTAATAGTTATTGTATCTTATCCCCATAGTTTCTTAACCTTGGTCATGCTTATTAATGGTTTTTCCATAATCATGGGGTACGTGGATTACTTGTTCAATAACCTCAAAACCATAGATTTTACAATAAAAATAGTCTATAAATTTTAATTATCTGATCTCTGAGAACTTAGAATGGTTGCAACCTTATTTGATTAACCGTCTTTACTTGGAAGAGTGTGGCATGCTCAATGCATCAAGTTTAGTCATTGATAGAGTAATTTGGGTAGTATGTTTATGCTAGATTCTCCATCCACTATAACTTCTATTAGGTATGTTTGATTGATAGATGTAATCCATATCCATTAAAGAAGTCCATTCACTTTCTGCTTTGACTAAGTTAGTTGTGCTAGGTCAATATTTTTCTACATCGATAGTTTTGCAAGAAGATATTTTGTAAATCGAGAACAAGCTTCAAGAGTTGTCCCATTTTTACTCAAAACAACATGTGCAATAATTGAATAGATCATTTGAATTTCCTTTGGATGTTTATGCTATTGTTGGATGATCATGTTCAATGTCGTGAGATTCCTTGTTGGTTGATTGTTCCTTCTTTTGTTGAAGAGGAGGATCAAGTTCAATAGGTGGCACCTCAGCGAGCTGAGTCTACTTCTCCACTTTCTATAAAATCTATGTGTAGACTTTATCTTGTTTATCCACTTTTGGGGTTTTTATTTTTCTCTTCGGTGTGCACTTTTTTTCTTTACTTCATGCAATGACCATTGCTTCTATTTCTCCAGAATGTTTGGATTGTTCTCTATCATGCATGAACTACAATCACGGTATCCTAGGTGAGCTTTCTAGGTTCTACCTTTTGTGGACTCTATGTTAGATGCTTCTGTGATGAATACCCCTATGTGATATTTTATTTTTGGCATTGAGTTCTTGTATGAGAACTCCATGAGCCCGAGCTAGACCATTGAAAGTGTTCTTTTGATTTTAAACTTGTCTACATTTCTAGTTTATTTGTTGGTATTGTCTTTGTGTTGCATTTGGAAATCTATATTTCTATGGTGGTCCATTCATGTTGTTGGTGTATGATTGAGCTATCATATTATTCACTTGTACATCCATTCATGCTTGTATATGTGGTGACTGTCTCACTCTATAATTAGGATTGCAATAGCAGGAGTCATTCACGATCCATTTTTTAGCACATGTGGTAGTATTCTTGTTTTGGATTTGTGGCTTTCTACATTTCATTCAGTCTTTTTATCATCAATTTCTGAATGTTTTTTGCATCCGTCAATTCAATTCTCTTAAGCTTTTGTATATCCTTAATTTTTTCTAGAAACTTCATTTTCCTTGTGCTTCTTAGATACTCCTCTTCTTGATCCAGTTGCCTTCATCTTCTTCTTTTTAATATGTATAATCGGTGTCTGTATGGGAGGATATGAGTCTTCTCATTGGAATATGAGTCTCAAGATGTGTCCTCCACATTTGAACCTTCTTTGTATTCATGTTTCTTTCAACCTTGTTTGCGAGTGATTTTGTATATCCTTCCAACCTGCATCAACGCATCAGGGCCAAGGTAGTGAAATCTTGTTCTCCTATTATTTGCATGTGACTTGTGGTTGCGCTCTTTAGACACTATCACAGACCTCTATAGAAACAACCTCCTACTTGTTCCCATGAGGGCCTTTGAGTTTGTTGCAATGTATTCAAGAGGTTCTTGGACTTCTATGAATAATCTTCCACTTGATTTTTCTAAGTTTATTCAATGTATCTCCAAGGGTCTTTTCTACCCTAAATATTGCTAAAAACTGTGTTTTCACAATGTCAAAATCACTTGCTTACCATCTCGTCTCAAATTGGCCAATGTGACTATTAACATTTTCAGGTTTTCTACCACTAAACTTTGTTGCATCCAATCACCTAACAAAAGGCTGAACTAGAGATGAGGTAAGGAGGATAGTATTACCCTAACTTTATCAAATTGCAATCATTGCTTCAGTCTGTGTATTTGGATAGAAGCTTGTAGCCTCACAATATCACTCCTAGCTCTTTTGGCTTTATTAAAAAGTCTTTCCCAAAGTTTCTTTTTAGTGATTTCTTGAGGTTGTAGCACCTCTACCAAGCCATCTCCCTTTGTATTTTTTTGTTCTTCTTGCAATTAATCTTGTTGCTGTTTCTTTTGAAGGAGAAAATTCTTTACTTGAAATCTTCTTTTTCTTTGATGTTGTGAAGACTTTCATGCAAAATAGACATACACACCGACTTAAAGTTAAGCTAGTGGGATCTCCAAAAAAGTTGTTGATGCTACATGAGGATTGCAACTTCACCTTTTTGAGTTTGTAAGAGGAAGTGATCACACACACTTTGAGGATATTCGCTTTGCAGTGAATAGGGTGGGTTCACTATCCAGGAATCTAAAATCGCACATCTCAACTACAAATGCAGGATGAGGAACTGAGCATGTAGTGGTCCCCTTTAAGTCAAATGTGCAGGTTTTGTTAGCTCCATTGAACCACTTCTAACTTCTTCTGCTTACTATCTAGATCTTGATTCACAAACAAAATAATCCCTTTAGAAATATGTTGCACGTTAATGACATAGCAAACATTGAAACTATCACACAATCGTGAAATATGCATGCAAAAACAAGGAGCACGTGAAATATGACGTATAGAATCTTAAAATATTTATAGAGAATGAGTTGAAGAGTTTTTTTTTTGTATCAAGATTGAAGCTCCAAGAGTTGCATATAGGTATCTTCTAATACAAGATTAATTTTTTTGAAAAACACCGCATGTGTTGAAAAACATAAGTCTGCAACCTTCCAACTGAAACATTCAAATAACAAGGAAACATGCCCAAAGGCAAGAGACAAAAGTATATGAATTGATAATAATAATAACAAAGAGCAACATCCTACAAGCTATAGCGGTAAGTAGCATTGCATAGTTGAATGATGGATAGATTATGATAAACAAAACATGATTATCTTTTTGTAAAATTTTCCTTCTCTTCTCTTCCTCTTTCTTTTTTCTTTATGCCTTCTCCCTCTCCTTCTTAACTTCTCTTCCTTCACTTTTATTACGATCCTAGTTTCCATTGTGGACCATTGGTATATGCTGCTACCTAGTCACCCTTAGAGGATATCCTAGATCTTCGAATGTATACGGACCTCCATGTGGAGGTTTGACCAAAAAGGAGTTGTAAAATCCCAGAATTCCCCCTCATCAACACTTCTCTTCTATTGTACAATGGGGAACCACAACTCATGACAATTGGGACAACCACATCTCTATCCACTTATTCACCTCTTACCATGTCTTTTGGCAACTTCATTTTCCTTCAATCAAACAGGAAAATCCATCTCTTCTAGCTCCTCCTATCTATTCTCTCAAGAGCAAGTCATCAACATAGGTGACTCTTCTATACCCCTCAATGAGTAGTGAGACAACCTCCTCTCCACTCACAACTAGGTTGGCTGAATGCTTTCCTTTCACTAAGGTAGGTGACTACTCTCTCCTTCACCAAGGATTACACCTCTCCTTTTCACAAGCACTAATTCCATTAAGGTGATTTCCCATCATTATATCCTTCCCCAAGTTGACGAATTTGTCTGTTCCATCTTCTGACAACAACCATTTTGCACCGCTCTATCGTTCCCAATGGGATAATTTTTCTCTATTTTCCCCTCTTGAGTTCACAAGGGACCTCTCTCTACTTCTTATATACACCTCTCTCTTGATTTCCCTATGGGCACCCTCAAGATCTTGTCTCCATGAGCACTTATTCTCAGCTTCTCACATTGCTGATGCCTTTTCCCCTCTTGAGTTCACAAGGGACCTCTCTCTACTTCTTATATACATCTCTCTCTTGATTTCCCTATGGGCACCCTCAAGATCTTGTCTCCATGAGCACTTATTCTCAACTTCTCACATTGCTGATGCCTTTTCCCCTCTTGAGTTCACAAGGGACCTCTCTCTACTTCTTATATACACCTCATAAGTAGTACTCATCCATAACTTTAGTTCTACTCTTATTCTGCTCCACAATGCATGCATCTCTCTCTGAGAAAAAGAGACCATAGTGGCATGCAACCTATAGGAGAATTTCTTTTGTCAGTTAAGCATGGAACAGTACTCTACCCTAGCAACATGATAAGTGTAATCACATTTTCCTATGTTATTTTGATTGGGTGGCTATACTTTCTCAAGCCACACCAATTCAGGCAACTCAAGTATCTCCATATAGGTATGGGTGACCTCCATTACAAGCTCGGGTAACTCATAGTGGGTGGCCTTGCCTATATCTACCTTGGGCGACATGATCTATATTTGCCTTAGGAAACTCCGCCTATAACTACCTTGGGTGAGTAAAGATATCAAATGGGCGACTATCTATATGTAGCTTGGGTGAGTCATTTCATATACTTGGGCAAGTCTCTTAACATGGATCGTCATATATTGGGTGACTGCACATGTGCATTAATCACTGAGTGTACTAGGGCCATCACCTTAGGCTACAACTTGGTTCATCCCTTGGACCACCCCTTCGAATCTTGGACCACCACCTCATGTGCACTCTCGCATGGGTAGCTGCCAGAACCACCACTGGCATTGCCAATGTAATTCCCTAGGCCATCATTCCCTTGGCCACCACACCCTTACTTACTTAGGTAGTCACCCTCAACCCAAATATCTAGGCCCGCTTCTATCATCCCATGGGCTATAAAATGTATGTCCCTCCAAGTTGGACATATACATAGATACATACTTAGAGGCATATACACTCAAAGAGTATACTATAGCCTATAATCCCAACATTTGTGCTCATTCACGAGGTTCAACCTAGGGATAGAGTTAGCCGAGAGGTTATATCTACACACTTGTCCTTCTAAGGGATGTATGTAAGTCATAAATTGAGAGGGATGTATTATGTTCAATGATCTTGGATGTCTACTATATATTTGACTGAGCCATCCATTCTAATTTATTTTTGGGTATTTTTTTCACTTCATGAGTGGTGTTATTTTTTGGAAGTCTTATCTTTGTGAATGTCTAGTTGTGTCCACTACAAAAGAAAAATATTTTGTATCCAGTGAAACATGCAAGAAGGCATTGTGGCTTTCTAAATTGGCTTGTGACATGGGCTTGTACCTTATTTACTTAGTGATAGTCAAAGTGCTATTGCATTGGCTAAGAATCTAGTCTATAATATTGAGACCAAGCACATTGACGTGTGGTATCACTTTATTTGTGATTGCTTAGCCATTAAGTTTATTTTACTTGAGAAGGTTCATACTCTATAAAATACAACAAATCCTTTGATTTAATCTCTACACCATGATACATTTAAACACCATTATTACCTAATGAGGGTTACTTGACTCTTGTTCTTTGCATGATCCCTTGTGTTCTATGTAATGTGCCCATCATGTGGGAGGTATAGGTCATATACTCTCAAATATATTTTTCATTCTCAACCATATTGGCCTTTAATGGGATGTACTGTTATCCCTAGTGTTATCTAGAAGGCCAAATGGCTGCTAAAAACTCTTGTATATCTAAATTGTAATAAGACATATAGTGGCTTAGTTAGCGACACACTATATTGAAACTACCCATTGTAAAATCTACATGCTCGGAAATTCAAACTCTCCAATTTTTACATTTTTTAATAGGTATGCACATACACTATAGAGTGTGTCTACATCACAATCCAAAAGATTAGTTGTTATCGATAGGAGCTAAGCAACTCCCCTTTATATACAAGGACGATGAATTCATTACTAAATTTCCAAACTAATATACTTGTTGAGACAAGAAACCCTTCCTAACAACAAACATCTCAATGCTCTTAGACATGTAAGAAAGCAATTATGCAAGAGAGATGAATGTACTAGAAGAGAAGAGAACAAATATAGCCAAAGTTGAAAACTCTCTTACTAATACCAAATACAATAGTGATGGTATTGTCCACCTCTATACTCTCAAGGTATAGAAGGTATGGCTTATATGAAGATCTAGACAATTATAGACAAGCGATAACAAGGTAGCGGTATGCTTTCTCAACTCCATGTTTGTACTAGTGTAGAAGTCATCTATAACATTTTGATGGAGTCGTGTGGCCTTTCACAATCACCTAGACAAGGGTAGTGTGTACGAGGGTGACCACTTCTCATATAGTATTCTCCAATCCATACCTCGGAAATACATGGGGTCCTCTTACACACAATGTGTTGAACTAATGAACCAGCTTCATGATCAACAATATCTGCCAAAATTGTCATATAAAGCTTTAGGGTCAAAATTGAGCTCAAATTTGCCATTCCAAAATCATCACAACCTCAAAATGGGGCATGCAAGTTAAAGCACCTCCAAGTTGTTATGTGCCACACATACCATTCTAACTAATACCTCACTACGCAATGAACCGTATTGGTTAGAATGGTATGTAATGACATACCATCATAACCAACACCTCACTTGGGTTATAAATGATTGGCTTATCCTCATAATCGAGACCCTTCAAATCATAATACAACATACAATCATGAGGAATAGACATTGATCAAATACTAACAATCCTCACTTGCAAGTCAATGGCAACTTACCATATCAATATGTAACAATAAATTATAATGGTTACAAAGGGCGGAATCAAGGAACTCTACAACTATTATCAAATTTCTCTCACATTAATAAATGCAAATCAACTGTAGACGAATGACCTAAGTCATCTTTGCTTATATGAGTTTGAACACTAGCAACAAAGTTGACTAAAATGGACCAAAATTGACCTCTTTCATTGAATCATGCAAGCTTGACTAGAGTTAATCAAACATAGTCAAGCTTTGATCAAGTGTCTATAAGGTTGCATAGAGTTTACAATACCACCTAAATACTATTTGATCAA
>CM035409.1:72959721-73032221 GCA_020310875.1 Ceratopteris richardii
GGAAACATCTATTTTATTCTGCAGTGCTGCATAAAGCAGGCTGTAGTATACATTTTATCACCCTCTTTCACTCAAGGATGAAGATATTTTACAACTGAAGAAGAGCCATATCCATGTTGGTGTACCAGCCTCTCACGAATCAATCCTTTGCCAGATCCACCTGTGTTCATCCTCCACACCATATAAAATAATCACAGACCAACAACCTGCAGGCAACATCCTCTAGCTTGATCCGCCACTCTTTATCCCAAGAAGTTCAATATCCATCTCAAATGTTGCTCCCGGCTGCACAGATAAGGCCACAAAATCTCTCTCTCTCTCTCTCTCTCTCTCTCTCTCTCTCTCTCTCTCTCTCTCTCTCTCTCTCTCTCTCTCTCTCTCTCTCTCTCTCTCTCTCTCTCTCTCTCTCTCTCTCTCTCTCTCTCTCTCTCTCTCTCTCTCTCTCTCTCTCTCTCTCTCTCTCTCTCTCTCTCTCAAAATCTCTCTCTCTCAAAAAATCTCTCTCTCAAAATCTCTCTCTCTCAAAATCTCTCTCTCTCAAAATCTCTCTCTCTCAATCTCAATCTCTCTCTCAATCTCAATCTCTCTCTCAATCTCAATCTCAATCTCAATCTCAATCCCTCAATTTCTCCCTCCCTCCCTCCCTCCCTCCCTCCCTCCCTCCCTCCCTCCTCCCTCCCTCTCTCTCTCTCTCTCTCTCTCTCTCTCTCTCTCTCTCTCTCTCTCTCTCTCTCTCTCTCTCTCTCTCTCTCTCTCTCTCTCTCTCTCTCTCTCTCTCTCTCTCTCTCTCTCTCTCTCTCTCTCTCTCTCTCTCTCTCTCTCTCTCTCTCTCTCTCTCTCTCTCTCCCCCTCCCTCCCTCCCTCCCCCCCCCCCCTCTCTCTCTCTCTCTCTCTCTCTCTCTCTCTCTCTCTCTCTCTCTCTCTCTCTCTCTCTCTCTCTCTCTCTCTCTCTCTCTCTCTCTCTCTCTCTCTCTCTCTCTCTCTCTCTCTCTCTCTCTCTCTCTCTCTCTCTCTCTCTCTCTCTCTCTCTCTCTCTCTCTCTCCCCCCCCTCTCCCTCCCTCCCCCTCCTCCTCCCTCCCTCCCTCCCTCCCCCTCCCTCTCTCTCTCTCTCTCTCTCTCTCTCTCTCTCTCTCTCTCTCTCTCTCTCTCTCTCTCTCTCTCTCTCTCTCTCTCTCTCTCTCTCTCTCTCTCTCTCTCTCTCTCTCTCTCTCTCTCTCTCTCTCTCTCTCTCTCTCTCTCTCTCTCTCTCTCTCTCTCTCCTCCCCCCCCCCCCCCTCTCCCTCCCTCCCCCTCCTCCTCCCTCCCTCCCTCCCTCCCCCTCTCTCTCTCTCTCTCTCTCTCTCTCTCTCTCTCTCTCTCTCTCTCTCTCTCTCTCTCTCTCTCTCTCTCTCTCTCTCTCTCTCTCTATCTCTCTCTCTCTCTCTCTCTCTCTCTCTCTCTCTCTCTCTCTCTCTCTCTCCCCCCCCCCCCTCTGCCACTTTGAAATCAAGTACCAAAAAATTGTAGAAGTTAAGGGACATCCTTGACGAGCTAATTTTCAATTAAGAGAGCATAAGACAATCTGCCATTAATATCAATATGTGTAATGCTATCTTCTTTTAATAAATATATGAGGTGTGTGATTTTGTGGCCAAAATTCACTTAGGGTATGATGGCCAATATGAAATCCCACCGAACCCAATCAAAGGCCTTCTCAAAATCCAAAGTCCAATTGCATGAGAATAATGTTTTGAGAGGTCTGAAAAACATGTTCCATGGCCATTTGTACCACCAATACATGTATATATACATATACATGTATATACACATACATAAATGTACCGTTTTCCCGGTCTGTTACAGATGAAAGTGAATAACTTAGAGAAGACTGATTTGAACCAAGCCTTGGGTGAAGATACCTCACTGATTTCCGATGTATTTGGAGCCCCACGATTGGACTTTCTAAATTCAGGCATATGTGAAAAAGACTCTGCTTGCTTAATCACAAATGTAAATTACAAAAAAAAACATTCAAGAATAAGGTAGATGAGATATCGAAGATTCCCCCAGGATGTCCGCATAGTTGGATTATTTTTACTGGTGTCAATGAAGTAGTGTCTCCTCCCTTGTTTCAGTATGCACAGTACCGAGTCATCAGCCTATTGCTTGAAATGTAAAAGAGACCTTAAAATTGGATTGGAGCAGGTTGAATTCCACTGGTAAGTATTGCCATGTACTTGCATGTTCAACAAAGACTTCAGTATGAATTTAAGATAATCTGTCAGTCAGTGGATGTGCTAAGAAGATGGGGCACTTGTCTCAGTCTTTGAGCATTCTCGGCCTCTCTATTGATTTGAGGCTTTCCTAAGCTTTCATTGAGTGTATTAACATGTTCTTTGCTGGGTGTTCCCACACTTTGATTTGTTGTGATATATGCTTTCTGAGTGACTAAACAGAAATAATCCTGTACATAGGAAAATGCTACAACAAATTTCCACCTTCCATGAGCCTACACTTATATTGCACGCTGTTGAACAGTAAAGGATGGATCAAATTGATAGGCAAATGGCAACTGTATAACACCTGTTTGTTGAAATTTCCACAATAACAAATACTGTAGATTATATCGATGCTACTCACCGGAATTTCATTAGACCCTTTGTTCCCATAGCCCAACTCAGGGGGTACAACCACTCTCCTCTGTAAAAGTCATGATTAAAAGTTAAATCCTTTGGTGAAATACGTGTGTGAATTTTCATATTACTTCATTGTTAAGGTGCCTTGCCGTATGTCTTTTGAAACAAGACTAACCAAAGTGTTTGCTAATATTTCTAGGGGACTGAAGTTTTACCTTGCCTCCCACACGCATCCCTTCTGTTGCCGCATAAAGTGCAGGAGGAGGCTTTGGTGCAGCTTGTGCTGAAAAAAGTCCATTGGCATTTTCAACAAAGTCACGCTTCCTCTCCACACCCGGGACTGAACCCACTATGAACTCATAGGGCTAAAAAGATATCATGATCAGCATTAGTGCACATAATTTAAAACGTGATCAAGTCAACAACAACAGCACACTAAAAAATATAACACCAGCATAATAGGCAAGGCTTGAAATTCGAATACTTCAGTAAACTCATCAGGCTAGTTACAATATGGGTATATAACAAATAGCACGTACAACAAGGAAACAAAGTCATGCCCGAAAACACAACTAAAAAGCAGCCGTTACAAGGAATCGCATTTTAAAATGATGAAAGATTGTGTATCACTAGTACAACGTACTGTTTCATAAATTGTTGGCGTGTCATCTATATGTACAGAGCAAAAGGAATCGTCCTACAACTTAGCCTGTCTCATATCACGAAATGCAATGCTTACATGTTGTTTTACGTTTGCTCAACCCTGTAAACAGTATTTGTTTATGGAAAATTAAAGCAGCAGCATGAATGTCCTCTTCCTCTATACAACAGAGTATTGAATTTTATTGACTTACTCAAAATAGAAGATATGATCAAAATGAATCTCCATTGTCTTAAGCATAAATATCATGGCATCTGCATTAAAGAAAGGTAGATAACACGAATTTGAAGAAAAATACGTAGTGAGGAAACCTACACAACAACAATGTTAGGAGCATGACAGTCATTTTACAATCTTTGGAGCATGACAACAATCTTAGGAGCATGACAGTCATTTACAACATAAGGGCTACAAAAGCCCATATGCAAAATAAAAATGCAAAGAAGAGGAGAAATACACCAGCAGATCATATACCTGAGCTATAATACGATTGCCACCTAGCAATTTCGACTCACGACTTGAGACTGCATCAATGCCGCGATAAATGCAGTCGAAGTGTACCTGAAATTATCAACTTGGCATGTAGAAACGCGCATGTGAGATTTCTCTATGTGATCTTTTTACCACAACAATATGATTACAGTTGCATAATCACCATAACCGTTTGACCTTTCTCTGCTGCAACACCCCTTCCTTCAAGAAAATCATAATATTTTATCCCTTCACCTGCAGAATATAAGAAAACCCTTACTGCTTAGAATACTTACACAAGTACAAGTACCACTTCATACTTAATTTTACATAACTTTTAAGATCTTCAAAGCATGAAACATATCAATCAGCCTTCAGTTGTTTTTTTGTTTATATAAAAAAATAAACTGTACTGTACAGAGCCTAAGTCCTTCATATTTACTATATAGAAAACTGGCTAAAGCATTGACAAGGCTCTTACTTAAGAGAGGTTTATGTCTTAATTTACCAACACGATGTACTGACATCATACATCATGCCTATGTCAAATCATTTAGTACAGAGCCTTACTGTGAAAACATATGCCTAGACAAATCAAAGCATAAATTTCAGCATCTCCCATACCTCATATGCAGCCGTGCACGGTGCCCTTCAAGTCACTAGAATCTCGTCAAAGACAGCCATTTATGTATGTGATGGCTTTCTTGTTAAGATTTGCCCATGTTGCATCTGTCATAAGAGCACCTTCGCAATATTTGAGAAAGAAAATCCGTTGCATCATCTCTTTCCACAAATCAAAGCCATTCCCCTCAGATCTCTTTATTTCAAAGAGATTTTCGGCATCTGAGGAACAGGAGGCCATCTATGCGCACTATGAATGTCAAAAAGGAAAGATATTTACTCAGAAATAAATAATTTCTGAGTTTTTGCACAAAAATGCACAAAAATTTGAATTTCTTTCATCAATATGTGTGCAATTGCCTTAGAGGCTATGTGTGAAGTTTGAGACTTAAAATTTGGACTTTTAAAAGGCAAAACATGTTTTAAACAAATAATTCATAAGCTCTCAATTAGAATGGGAGTGATTTCTTGCAAGTGTCAAGAGTAACCTGCAAATCAAAATTCCAGCTCTAGTAAGAGCGGATGAAGCTTTTGAGAGTGAACTCGAGGTCGACTTCGTGATGAAACTCCTCCAAAAGTTGAAACCTTGTTTCAACTTTGCTTCAGACCTTTCACTCCACACACTTCTATCGAAAGAGAAAAGACCAATGCTTTGATACCAGCTAAAAAAAGATGGAGAGAGCTACAAGATATGCTCATGTGCTCATGTGCTCAAGATGCCCAACGAGTCAATGGATGTTGGAAGAGAGAAAGCAGAGATAGACTCCCTTTTGATTGAACTTTGAAAGAGAGCAATTAAAGTAACCCTTTAGATCACTTGGACATGTTCACACATGTCCAATGACCAAAGGGGTTATAAAAATCAAAATGATCAAGGCCTATAGGATGTAGAGACCATAGTACAAAGTAGAGATTTAAATTGTAGATTTAAATCGGGATTTAATTCGTTCAAATCGTAGAGGTTTTTAAAAATAAAAATCAAGGTTTTTATTCATCGAGAGATTTTTATTTTTCTGATATTTGAGGTTTGCACAATCCCTATTCAACTCATGTATACATTTCAGTGCCTAAAACACATAAAATACCTACTCTAGAATCCCTTCCCATTACATCATTACATCAATAAGTTATATCCACATTGCAAATTGCAATTTACACCATAAATGAGATAGTGATCAATGATATTTCATTACATGAACGATGAAAAGTAAAAAATATACATGAAGCTGATGGCAAAAAAACCATATAATAAGTGCCATGTGGCAATGTCATTTATTTAAGACTTTTGGACGGCTAGTGACAAACTATGTGATGCACAAGGTGTCCATTTGATTTTGGGATACATAGCTTCAATCATATGCCCCATGGACACACAGTTAGACCCATTATCAGTCACAACTTGCACCACATTTTCACTCCCTGCATCCTCAATGGCTTTTTGCACATGAGAAAATATGAATTGGCTGGTAATCACTGTGCCATGTGCATGTGCAGGTATGGCACGTAAGAACATTGTGCCCTTGCATGAAGAAACAAGAATGTTGTAAAAATTCCTCTTCCTCATGTCTGATCAGCCATCACATAGAATAGAGAAGCCATATTTTTCCCATGAGCCCCGTAATGTCAACATCTCTGTCTCAACTAACGTTTTTTGTTTGGAGAGCTCACAGGTACGTAAGACTTGTCCTGATGGACCCTCCCAAGGATTACCCAATCCTACTCACAACTTTCATGGCCCTCTTCCATGCATGTGTATTTGCCACATTGAATGGGATACCACATTGAATAAAGAGCTTGGTTATTTCTTTGGTTGCTTCATTTATTGATTGTTTTTGTAGTCCAGCCCTCATACTACCTTTCACAAATATATTACTCTCTGGAATCTTGGGTCTAGGATCCTCAGATATGCTCACTCAGCTAATGCTCTCAATGCGAGGTCTTTTGGATTCACTAGGGGTATAATCAACGGCATCAATGGGATTGGTTTGCTCTTCATTGCTATGGACAATGAAGATGAACCAATTGGTATCTTACACACCCCTTCGCTCAATTGAAGCTGAGCTATTACCTCCTCAACAATCCTTGGAAGAATAGAAGTGCATTTTCCAATGCCTCCACTTTTTAAGCCAAGGAGATGAGCTTTGATGCGAGATGCGATGCTTGTGTAAACTCCCATGCAATATCTGCATTGCCATGTATTCTTGCCTTCGAATAACATTAGGAGTTCTTCCCAAGATGATAAAGCTCAAGAGTGAAGGATAGAAAAGGGTAGGCTGCAGGGTGGGTGGGTCTCTCTCTCTCTCTCTCTCTCTCTCTCTCTCTCTCTCTCTCTCTCTCTCTCTCTCTCTCTCTCTCTCTCTCTCTCTCTCTCTCTCTCTCTCTCTCTCTCTCTCTCTCTCTCTCCCCCCCCCTCCCTCCCTCCCTCCCTCCCTCCCTCTCTCTCTCTAAAGATCGGCACACGCAAGCTGGACTCCCCAAAGTTCGAATGAATGATCAACAGCTAAAATACGAAACCTAATAAAAAAAATCCGCTACAATTATTCGAATAAAAATTGTCCACACCGATTTAAAGTCAAGGGACGATTTTTACGAAAATTTTTTTATTGCACGATTTTTTTTTCTATGGTAGAGACTCCTATGATCTCTCTCAAGGCTTGAAAATAAGAACAAATTAAGTTGTGTGTGCAACTCTTCTCCCATCCATTATATCCTCTTGGACTTGAAATAGCAATGATCTGGAATGCTCTAGTGTGGACATGTGGCCATCATGCAAACTCATTCCCATTACCTTTCAAATACCTTTAGATATCCCCCAAACTAGGGACCTTGGCTTTGACTAGCCCTTGTCCCACACACACATGTCATGGTCTCTGTAGACCAATGTCTAACACTTTCTCCTCCTTTTAAAGATCATTGTCCTCAATGATCAATGAGGGAAAGTACTTGCAAACCATAGCCTTTGATTTCCAAGTAGAGTGTGTAAGCCATAATCCTCTCCATGCTACTAGATACTCCTGGATGACACGGTTTCTCACCCATTTGTCTCCGATCTAGTATCCTATATGGAGAATGATATGTGATATCACTTTCCTGCAAAGAAACGATACCCTCTATTAGATTATTCTTCGTGGAAATATAATTTCTAAGTTTATTGACATGAAACACTGGATGGACTCTACAATATGAAGGAAGCTCTAATCGGTAAGCAACATCACTAAGCTTCTTAACTATCTTCCAATGTCCACAAAACCTTGGTGAAAGCTTAGTATACTTCCTTGTGGATAATGACATAGATCTAGCTAGCACTTGAAGAAAAACTCTATCTCCTTCCTGAAAGACTCTAGCAAATCTCTTCCTGTCAACATATTCTTTTGCCCTATCAGCTGCTTACCGCATCTTGGCTTTATATATACCTTCATAAGTTCAGAGTTATCCAAACTTACGAACCCAAGATAGAGAACATAAACACATACGCAGTAGAAAAAACAACTAACAAAAGCAAGAGACTACACAAAAAATAGGACCAAAATAAGACATGCAAAATACAAACAAGAAAGAAAACCAATACAAAAAGAACCACACTAAAAATAATAATCAATAATTAAGTTATATATATATATATATATATATATATATATATATATATATATATATATATATATATATATATATATATATATATATATATATATATATATATATATATAACTTAATTAATTAAAAAATAAAGTAATTAATTAATTTGAAAATAATAAGAATAATAAATATATAAATAAAATAAAATAAAATAAAAATAAAAGTTACTAAAATAAATAAAAATTAAATTAAATTAAAATTAAAATTATAAAATAAAATAAAATAAATGAAAAATAAAAATAAATACATACACACACACACACACATATATATATATATATATATATATATAAAAACGCAAATTAAACAAAAACACAAAGAAAACCAAAATGTGCATCTTCAACTTCTATGTCTGTCCAGAACAAGAAATATCTTGGCTTTAGCTATTTCTAAATTTGCTAGGAGATTTGCTAGGAACTTCGAAGCACTAGGATATTTCTTTGGCATTCCTATGATACTGGGAAGAGTGGGATTCATAACATAATTCATCTCAAAAGGAGACATCCCTGTCACTTTATGAGGTCTATTATTATAAGCACATCCTACTAATGGCAAATAACTATCCCAATCTATCTTCCTCTCATACGGATATGCTCTCAACATGTCCTCTAAAATCTGATTAACCCTCTCGATCTGATAACTGTATGTGGATAGTCACCGCTACTTGTTTTCAATGACACTTTCAATTTGTCAAATACAAACTTTGAGGAGTATAAGGTGAATCTAACATCCCTATCTAAAACTATGGATGTCAGTAACCCGTGCAATCTTACGACATGCTGGATAAATAGCTCTGCTACCTAAGGAGCTTCTACCGTCTCCTATGTGGGTATGAAGTGAGTTGTCTTGCTCAATCTATCTACCACTACTAGGATAGCATCCCGCTTCCTTTTGGTCCGCGGTAACCCGCTATGAAGTCCATGGATACACTATCCTTGTTATGCTCTAGAATCTATAAAGGATGTAAAAGACCTAGTATCTTAACCCTTTCTGCCTTGTTGACCTGACACATAAAGCATTATTGAATATATGTGTGGGCATCTCTTGCTAATCCATGCCACCAGAATGTTCTTCTAACAAGTTGAATGGTCTTGTCACCACCAAGATGCCTTGCACAAGGAACATCATGGTTATCATGCATGACTTTTCTTCTCAAATCTCGGGAATCTGGTATGCAAACCTTTCCTTTCCATTTAACTATTCCATTCTCCATTGAGAATTAGAATACAAACTTGACTTGTTTGTTTTACTAGGGGAAGAATCAGCTAAAACTTCATCTCCTACAATAGAGTCATTACTTATGACTAATGATCTATAAGAAGTGTGGATCTTCCATCTGTGCTTCCTTTATTTCTCGAAGCAATGAGCTTTCTAGAATTGTAAAGCTCATTTGATACACTATCCATGATAATGCATCAGCTAGAACATTTTCTTTGCCTCTTCTATACAGAATTTCCATGTGAAACTCCTACATGAGCTCAACCCAACGAGCATGTATGCCTCCAAGATCTTCCTGACTACAAAAGTACTTGAGTGTATGGTGATCTGTGTATACCTTAAAGTCTGCACCATAAAGATAGTGTCTCCAACTTTTAAGAGCATGCACCACTACATACAACTCGGGCCAATTGCACTATGCACTACTCAACTTTGTTTTCAAAAGCTATTGGCCTTCCATCTTGGCTCAAGACTACCCCTATGGTTATGCCACTAGCATCTGTCTCAAGCTCAAATGGTTTCTGTGGATCTACCACTTTGAGTATTGGAGCTTCTAAAGTGGCTTGCTTCAGAGTTTCAAAACATTCTTGTTGCTCTTGATTCCATGCAAAATATACTTTGCCTTGAAGCAGATTCGGCATAGGTGCTACTATTGACGAATAAAATGGAATGAATTTTTGATAGAACCGGGAAGTCCTAGAAATAATTGTAATTGTCTCTCATCTTCAGAAGTAGACCATGCTAGAATAATTGAGACCTTCTTGGGATCCATATGAACCCCATCGACCGATACCATATGCCCTAAATACTCTATATGTGGAAGAAACAAATGAGTTTTATCTAGATTTACAAACAATTAATTTTCCTTCAGCTTACTTAACGCCAATCTTAAACGACTTTCATGCTCATGTACAGACCTACTATATACCAATAAGTCATCTACAAAATGCACAACAAATTTTCCAATGAAAGGACGTAAAATATCATTCATTAACATCATGAAAGTAGAAAATGCATTAGTCAAACCAAATGGCATAACTAAATACTCATAATGCCCAAAATGCGTCCTGAATTGAGAAGCTTGGTTGGGATCATCAATCGCGTCTCTTGGAGATTTCGCTCTCCACGGATCAGGCCACTATGAGAGATGATATCTGAGATGATATCTGAGATGGGGAATCTCCAAAATCCTCATCTAAATCACTCCTTGCCTTAGTGGGGTTTATTATTATGGTGGGTGCTATCTTTTTCTTCTTAGGACAGTCTTTAAATCGATGCTTTCCTAAGCACCCATAGCATAACCCTTCTTTGATGTGCACTTGCTTAGTCTCTTTCTGGGTAGCTTGCTAAATCTTATGCCTATCATCCACAATATGGCATAATGAGAAGCACTGCTCCCACTTATTGAGCCACTGCTCAAATGCATCTGCCGTTCGTGCACTAGTGGAGCCCTGATATCGTGGTGGCTTAAGGTCTTTAAGCTACCATTTGGCTTCTATCACTAGGATACTCTCACTAAGAACTTATGGAGTCTGATGCTCACCTAGAGCATCTAACTCCATTCCTGGTTAATCCTTCTTAGAGCTACACATAGTTATTCTCGACGTTTTTCTAACTTCTGACTTTTGACATTTCGCCGACGTCCGATGCATACGGTAAAACATTTCTGACATTATCTGACGGGACCTAATTTTTTGACCAAAAATTAAGAATAGATATAGTACACACACACACACACACACACACATATATATATATATATATATATATATATATATATATATATATATATATATATATATATATATATATATATATATATATATATATATATATATATATATATATATATATGTAGAGAGAGAGAGAGAGACACACACACATACATACATACATTTCATACATACATGTATATAAATACATATATATGATAATATGTGTATGTAAATCCTCACATGAGGGCCTGTTGTACATCATGCACATGCTAATCCTCACCAAACAGAGTACTCTCAGCTGAAGCCTGATATATACACAATTTATATGCATGCAGCCAGAGGCCTTGTATCATAGTCCATACATATGAATCATGGTGCTAATCAATAAACTGTACTATGTACATGGAATCTGGATATGAACATATATAATATCAGATATGATGAATGTTTCCCTCACATCATACACGGATGCATCATGCACTTCAGTGTTCAGGCTTCTCATGCATGCAACATGATTCATCATGAGTCATGACTGGTCACTGATCACTCATCAGCAAGAAATTAGAACTCCTTAGAGCATGTATGTTATAACTTATACAGTTATAACCTATACTGAACTTATACATTGGTTACCATGACTTTGAACAATGTGTGCAAATTGTGCATAGTAGCATGTAGGTACTGTAAACCACTAAACTTTACGCATGTAGGCATGCACTAGAGTCTTGAAGGCTGTAAGCTTGTAGCTAATAAGTGCCAAGAAAAGATATGTGAGCTCAAGAGCCTCAAGCCTTATATTCCTCACTCAAGAGCACTCAAGAGAGTATAGTTGAGCATGTGCACACAAACAAAACAATAGAAATAAAGACCCAAACTCTACACATCACACAAAAACTGACAAGAAATTTATCTACGATGGTCCAATCAGCTACGTGTTTCTGACATGGACGTTACTGATGCGTAATCTGACGCCAGGAAAAACATTCCTAATGCATCATGTTACAACAGTGGAGCTACATATGTGCTCCAAGATGCTCTGAAGCATACTAGTGCTCATGGTTTTTGCAGTATCTGCACAGCACTCAACCATGTGCATGTCTTCCATATGAGGTGAAAATTGTCCTAGGTGCACGACTAAGGAAGAGTAAAATTCTTTCTATGTTTTGACTGTTTTTCTTTTTTTTATATGTTTTTAATCTATGTGTTTATATACACCTAAAGTAAAGAGTTGCACCGGAAAATAGCTAGTCACAAGCCCTTGTATAAAAGAATACCAAAACAACAACACTTTTAGAATGCTTCTCTACTTTTATGTATCAATCATCTATGCATGCAAAAATTTAAAAAAAAATTTGGAAATATTTCAACAGGGAATTGAAAATCAGAAAAAATTCAACTAAGTGCTCTTCACGCATTTCAAGACAAGTGTAATTCAACTAAGTGCTCTTCACGCATTTCAAGACAAGTGTACACTTTGAAGGCACACGATATACAAAAAAATAACCAAATGGCATTACACACCTTTGAATAAAGATCCTCGTGCTTGCGGCATGGATAAAATTATAGGAACTCTGGACGTTCTTACTTTCTCCTCACCGTACTTGCAAAAGAGCATGCTACGATCCTACTTTTGCAAAAAGTGCAGAGCTTAACAAGTATATATGGGCAAGCACATAT
Organism: Ceratopteris richardii; assembly: GCA_020310875.1. Classification (NCBI taxonomy): domain Eukaryota; kingdom Viridiplantae; phylum Streptophyta; class Polypodiopsida; order Polypodiales; family Pteridaceae; genus Ceratopteris; species Ceratopteris richardii. Next base: position 72,972,337 of record CM035409.1, read on the forward strand.
GCATACGTAGAGCGCCTATGCTTATCCTAGAGCCAAACAGTGCGTAAAAGAGAGTAGAAGTGCATAAAATCATGAGGAAACTTATATTAAGTATTGAAAATTCCACTCGCAGGTGTGGTGCAAGTGTTGAAAATGACCGCTATGTAGCCCTCTTGAGTCTTCAAGTTGATCTCGATCCTCCTCGCATTGAAAAAGTACTTTAATGAGAGTCGTTGATAGTGGACAACCAACTTTGAAGCTTCGAACACAGGTGGTTAGATATAACAAAAAGATAGCTTCCAACCAGTCAATGGATAGTGCTCTTAGTGGAGATTCTGTAGCAAGTAGAACTACTCCATTTAGATCTAGAATGAGAAAGTTATGGCAAATTTGGTGAAGCTAGGTACTAAAAATAAGCTTATCTAAGAGAGGGTGGATGAAGATTGATGGCTTCCCTCCTCCTCTATGAAGCTCCACATAGGAGATGCACGCGCAAAGTCCTCGAATATCCCAAAACATACTCCAATTTCACGTTCAAATAGAAGCATGTGTGTGTTGTATTCTCAACTTCAAAGGGAAGAGAGCTCCTTCTCTCACTTGGGCTCTAGCGAGCATCTAGTTGGGCGCTCATGGTTTCGTTTTTTTTTTTTTTTTTTTTTTTTTTTTTTTTTTTTTGGGGGGGGGGGGGGGGGGGGGGAGGGGGGGGGCTCAAAGCTCCTCGGGGGGGGGGGAGAGGGGGGTTCTTCTCCTCTCCTTTTTGCTCCAGAAAGAGGTCGTCGACCGCACCAGCACCGTACACAAAATCCACGAAAATGATAATGAGTTGTACAATAGACAGCAGTCACGCGAAAATTCTCTCGAAAAATGATCTAATTGCTCTAGATATCGAATGTAGGAACTCTTATGATCTCTCTCAAGGCTTGAAAATAAGAACAAATTAAGTTGTGTGTGTAACTCTCCTCCCATCCATTATATCCTCTTGTACTTGAAATAGCAATGATCTGGAATGCTCTAGTGTGGACATATCGCCATCATGCACACTCATTCCCATTACCTTTCAAATACCTTAGGATATCCCCCAAACATAGGACTTTGGCTATGATTAGCCCTTGTCTCACACACACATGTGATGGCCTCTGTAGATCAATGTGACATCTAACCTAGGGCCCTCATATATAAACCAAAAAATAAGATAAAAATATATATGTGAGTCGCTTGAAGAATGTCACATGCAAGGATAATAAACTACAAAAGGAGAGTCCTTTGGGGCTTTTATCCCCGATAGAGAAAGGGTGTTAATAATAGCACATATAAGAGATTGCACATACGTGAATAAAAGAACCAAGGCACACGGTACATTGAGTTGAGTCAAAGGTACTATGCTCCAATTAATGATAATACATATACAAGATAATGATATGCTCCAAATATAAACTAAGAAATGCAAGAGATATACTCACAACTCAAGAATACCACAGAGAGCAAGTGAAGGGTAAGGAAGATAAGACATGAAGAGGTTTAGGCTGAACAAGAACTCCACAGCAACCTCCGGCAAGAGTATGAGAGTCCTTCAAAAGTCCAATACCTTTAAGAGTATGAGCATACTCTCTCCTTCAACTCCTCCAAGCATAAATACCATCTCCAATTGTGTTGTGTGTATGAGATACTCCTCACCTCAAAAAGATATGTATGAGAGAAGCTCCCACTAGGGTAAATCTTTTCTTCCAATACGTCCCCATTGCCTTGACATCATCTTGTCAAGACCCATGCCCACCTTCATGTCAGATTGGCTTTAATGCTCACTTAGATGGATCAATGGTGGGAAAGAAAAATGCATCTATTCGATCAAAATTTCACCAAATTACAGTGTAGAAAGGTTTTTCCCTCGCCCTATATATAATCTTCATTTTACATTAGAGTTTTTGTGTATATGCAATTTTCCCATTTCTTTGCCGTACAATTTCTTCTTTGATTTGATTTGCCACGAGCATTGCATCCTAGCTATGTAGTTATAACTTATGAGCATGCCAAGTTAATCCCTGATTTGACATTTTCAATCCTACCTTGAAGTTTTCTCTGATTTCCAAACTTCAACCGAGGACAACATTGTACACTTTTGCAGATGATAATAATATATAAAGACAATGTCAATTGACAACATTTAAGCTTCATGTTAAATTCAGATATAGATACCACAGCATCGGCGTCTTTCAAAGAGAGGATTCAGGAAATATGGTAGGAACAAAAAATTGCTTGATAACGTGACTAAATAACCACATTCCTGACCATAGAGAAAAGACTCAATACAAAGGTTTTCCACTACATATAACACGATTCAATTCAGCTTCCAAACTTCCTTTAATACTCAAGTTATCGGTACAAAACCATTGTTTTCTGCTGACCACGGATGTTGACTGTTAAGAAAAAGGGACTCTTGGTTCATGCACAGGCATTTCTTAGTTTCAACGCGAAAGGGTCCACATTTGCATCTAGGTGAAGTCATGCTAGCGAGGCCTGTATTTCTACATGAGAAATGTCCGGGTACTTCAATGAAGGTTACACATCACATACGATTGTTTAAAGATAAAGACAAAGAAGCATTCAGTACATACTGCTTGTCAGATAATCTTCAAGAGGAATATCCCTCCTGTTTCTCCGCTCACGAGCTTGCGCGGGAAAACCAGATACTGCAATTGTGGCCGCCATTGCAACAGACCAAAGCCTCCGCGAGCAAGAAACCTGCGGATTCCGTCCCTCCGAAGAGAGCTCCGCCTGACACGAAACAGAAGACGCTATCAACATAGGAGATACTTTACTCGCGCCTCTGCATTGGAGTGGGTGACTGCTGAGAAGCGAAGGCGAAACGGACGACAAGAAGCTTGCCATATCTCTAGTACTGAGACTTCCGTTATCCAAACTAAACATGGAGTAAAAGATTCGATAAAATCAAGCATGGAGGAGTCGTCAAAATGCCGGACAATCTAAAGAACTTGGTTCGGCTAAAGATGGAAGGAAAACACACTACCCATTCTTCTACTTATTTTTTGATTCCTGGTTAGAGTTGTCTCGAAAAATTTAAAGTGAAAACTCATAAGACAAATGAAGAATTATTTTTTATCATAACACTCAACAGTATGGCATACTAAAAGTTAGCAATCAATAGCGTGCATAATAAAGTTAATTTCATCATTATGGTATGCATGGAACACTCGTCGCACTTTAGGCTATTTGGTTGGGCCCTCCGTCCCTTGAGGCAAGGGTGAGGGTTAGACACCTCCCTATGAGAGGACAGTTGTGGGCCCTAGGCCAATGTATTGCCCTTAAACCAATTGCCTTTGGCAGTCTTTTCCAAGTGTCACTTTCGGGTAGCCTAACCTTTGCTTTGTGGGATATGGGGGATCCGATGGGTACTATCCCCCTTCACATATAGAGTTGTTCTTTTAATCAAATTCAAGCTATAAGAGAGATTAGGCTTCCGCCGAACTTCCTCCTTGGAAAAAAAAATGCTAGATTGAACCTCATAAATCACGTATCAATTGCTCATTTCCTTATTCCCCTTAAACGAAAAGGGACATGATACCCATTCTTTGTTTCTATCTCATCATATCATAGTTGTGTGAGAAAAGATTAAAGTAAGTCTCATAATTGTAGTGACCATGGAATAAATTCATATAATCATTTCATCCTTTTGACACAAAAAAGTTACTCATCATTATGATACTCATCAAGCAATGTAAAAAGAACACTTAATTCATTCAGAGTTGTGCCAAAAGGAATAAATCTGAATCCTAATCATAATTTTCCTTATGAAATTAAGAGAATATCATATTTGCACTTGATATTTTCTTCCACAAAAGAAAATTATGCCAAAAGCATTAAAGTTGGTTTCATCATTATAATAATCATAGAGCAAAATCATACGAAGCCTCAATGCTCATAAAGAGTGGAAGTGGTCATACAAAAACGAAACAACATTCGGTTACCTACCATCCATATAGCCTTTGATTCAATGTCAAGACATGATCAAATTTCAAAAAAGTAATCAAGAAAATATTCAAAGAAGATCTACAGAATTGGAAAGAGACATCATCTCGTCGCCTCCAATAAGTATTTTAACCTTAATCCATTTTCAAACATGAACAGATCTTAAAAAACTATCTCAGTGAATAATCAAAGAACATGGACAAGAAGGGATTTGTGTGGAAAGGAAATAATAAACTCAAAGAGATTCCAAATTCGTGAAGAGATGTTGCCATTCAATAATTAGTGAGATGTTAAGAAGTAGATAGAGTTTGAATCTCATGCTTCAAGGAATTTGGGACTTGCTAATGAAATCAAAGAAGTACTATTGTTATAGAAGATCACTTCTATCTTCTCTCTCAAAAATGTGTGGATTCTTTGCACAACAAAGGAAAACAAAGGGGTGTTTAACTAAGTATCCCATAAAAGCTCACATTTTCACATTAATCATTGGCATGGTGTCAAAACTGATAATACATCGGTGATTCGTCAAAGCATGATGAATCATCTCTTATGAAGCATTCCATCTATTTCAAACACGCATGTCGTTATACATGCATAGATACAAGTGCATACATAGACAAATACATACATGCACACACATACACATGCATGCATACACAGATACATACACATGTATATGCATATGCACACACACTTGAGAAGTACATCTCGCTACATGAATCTAGTTTAAATTTTATGCATTTTAATGAGGTTGGTATGGAATTTCGGGAAGTAGATGCACTAATCCGATTTGGGATGGTAACATATGGCAAAATATGGAGTCTACTAGTGGTTTCATGCTTACATTGGAAAATGTTACTGTGAGATGGAGTAGCAAGAATCATATGTTCCTTGCAAACTTTGGGATAACCTTACTTACCTATACTTAGCACAAAACATCAAGTTTCGTAACACACAAAAAGTATAGATGTATAGTAATAGACCATCAAAACGAACAGATCGCAGAAAACGATTCTCGGAGAGATTGAACACACAACCTCAAAGATGAGTGCCCAACCAACTCACATGTTTTGGACATTTCTAATGAGCTTCATTAATATCTTTCTTTCAAGAATGATGACACACATACTTATATGAACTCACTTATTATTTGTCACTAGTTTGCAAATGAACTTCATTAACATCTTTCTTTCAAGAATGGTGACACACATACTTATATGAACTCACTATTAGTTGTCACTAGGTTGACTTGCAAAACCTAGTCAGCTAGGTTGACACATACCTTGCCAACTCTCTCATTGGTTGTCCCTAGGTTTTCTTATACTTGCTCTAGTCTATCTATTGGACTATCTAGTCCACCGGGGCATCCGTGTACATTTTCCTTCGCAGGAGAAGTGAAGAGAAAAGAAACTTCCTTGTGCGTTCCTTCTACATTTTTATGTGTTCTCTCGTTGTATGTGAATTTCTTATATGCACGGAGAAGCTCTCTCTCTCTCTCTCTCTCTCTCTCTCTCTCTCTCACACACACACACACACACTCACACCCAAAACACTTATTCACATGCCTTGACAAGATGCCTTTTCTTTGCTTACAGACCTCGAGAAGATGCCCTGCTTAATTGCCAATAGATATTTACAGATGCACTATTTAAGAGGAATTAAGTACAATACTCATAATCTCAATTGTACATAATGAAAAAAACAGCAAATTCTACATAATGGAAGTGTGCTCCATACCATATTTATTTATCTATTGCTAAACAAAAAACCGTTATGAAATCTTCAAAACATCATCTACAATCGTTGGCTTTACAAATAATCAAAGTGGCTTTACAAAGAAGTAAAGTAGAACTAGTAGATTGAATGGCTTTATTAAGCAGATCAACTGTAATTGTACAAATGGGACTCATCTTATGGAAAAAGCAACACAACTACTCGGTAAATTCATGTCATTCATTTTTTCATAAAATTCATAATAAGAGAATATATTACATCATGGGGTTTCTTCCTGCAAAACGACTGCCTAATTAGCCGAATCGGCGATCTCAAGACAAATGTCATGCGATCGCAATCTTCTTCAGCCCCGGAGGTATCTGCACAGAAAATCCTTTCATCGCCAACGATGTAACAAGACCGCCGTGGAGCTGATTTGTGTGCTGCGAAGATCGTGTTTGTGTGTGTGTGCGCGCGCGCGCGCTTGGTTGATACGCAGATATCTAGAAGTCGAAACCGCCACCATCGAAACCGCCATCACCGCCATCGAAAGCATCGTCAACGATGTCGCCCACGATGAGGCCGCCCACAGCCCCCGCAAGCAACCCTGCACCAAGCCCCATCCCTAGGCCGCCACCAGGGCGGCGATTGGGAGGCGGTTGCGCTGCATAGTAATTCGGAGGCGGCGGCTGTTGAGGATACCCCATGGGCGCTCCGTAGCTAGGGTACCCAGCGGGCGCCGGAGGATAGCCGTAAGGAACTGCTGCTGGTGGCGGAGCACCCGCTCCATATGGGGGCGGATACCCATAGGGCATGGCTGCATCTGAAGCATAAGCTTTATGCTCTGGCGGCACTGCTGGAGGGGGGACCGCTGTTTCTATCGTCGTCTTTTCGCCTACTCGGATGGCCAGTTTCAGCGTTCCCTTCTGCTTGCCGGATTTCCGCACCAGTTGATATGCTTTCTTTTCCCCCTGTTCGGTTTTCGCCGCCAGATCCGCCAGAGCGACAGCGGTTCCGCCGACGAATGTGTCTCCTGAGAAGGTGCCCTTGCTGAAAATCTCAACGGTCAAGCGTGTGTGCGGCTGATTAAGGAGGCTCTCGGGAACCAGAAAGGTGAACGATTGCTTCCATTTGGGTTTCGAGCCACCATCCTCGTCGACAGAGGTGAACCTCTTGTCGCGAGGATCGATCCACGCCACCGCATAGGCGTGCAAACTCCCGAATAGGCTCACCTTCTTCAGGTCCTTAGCAGAGATGATCTTGACCTCGATGTTCCGACCTTCCATGGCAGGAAAGTAGTTGTGTGTGTGTGTGAGAGAGAGAGAGAGGGAGGGAGAGGCAAAAAGATGGGAGAGGGATGAGAGTGAATGTGCACAATCGGATGATTCTGCGCGTAGTCCTTCCATTTAAATTCTCTTGTGGACACGGCTTGGACGCGGTTTGCTTCGTACGTGGGAGCTCTCTTTTATGGTGGGTCTCTCTTTTTCAGCACACGTTTGGTATTTTTGTAAAGGTTCGATCATTGAGATGTACTCTACTGAATTAATTTGAATTAATTTTTTTTATTTTTAAATGGAGGTTCAGCCCAAGCTTATTTCCTCAAGCTATAACTTTGAAAGTGCAACTATACAAGTGAATGAGCGTAGTATCCACAGGACTCCTCGTATCCCACAAAGCAGCGGTTAGACAAGATTACAACATTATAACTGTTTTGATTGGCCAAAGCCATATATGTCCAACTCGGGGCTTGAACCTTGGATCTCCACCTCAAGAGGCCAAAGCTCAACCAACTGCCTGTAGGACATGGACAATTTGAATTAATTTCAAAGCAGATGTTGGATGCCTAATAATTATTACAATGAAGAGTCTCAAGGTCTGCTAAAGTAAACATCGAAAATGGATGGTCTTAAGGTCACGCGAGATAACTAATTTAAATTGGGTAATTTGAAGGCCCAATGATTCATTGAAAGACATGGTTCTCTGAAGGGACTAGTTTTAACATCTTAGTACCCATGTGGTAGGGGTGTCCAACTCCAACCCACAGAGATTGAACCCCCATCCCCAACCTTGAGGGGGGAAGGGCTCAACCAATTAAGAGATCTCTTTCTCTGAATATAGTGAAGATTTTTTGTGCCTTTTTTTCAACATTGCCACATTATTTATCGCTTCCTAAAGTTTTTTGTAAATAATTATAAGGCTAACAAAACACGAGAAAGGGAACAAACACTGAGTCCAACAAAATTTGTCAAGTGTGGATGCAAGCAGAGTACAAGCCTTGGGCCTTAAGATTAGGTCTCACTTTTCCTTGAAGCTTTCACACTATTTGGGCAGTTCTCTTGTTAGCATCTCAAGGGTTAGGCTTCAAGAGTGGGCCTTCTGGAGAAGTCCAAAGTACCATGAACCTTCAAGGATTAGGTTTCAAGGGTGGACCTTCTATAAACATTAAGTATCATGGACCTTCAAGCCTCATTGGCTTCTAGATTGCATACCAATTGGCTTCTTGGTAGTAACTCAAATGACCTTTGAATCGTTCTTGCCTTGAAATGCCCTTTAGTCCACATGTTCTACCACAATTGTCGTTCTTTCTTTATAAGATATGAGAGGTCTATTAGGTATTGTGTCAATTCACATCTTTGTTTCAAGATCGAGGAGACTAGGCATAAATAAAATGAACTTCAAGCTCAAATACATCATTGAGTCTCTCTCTCCCTCCCTCTCTCCCTCCCTCCCTCCCTCCCTCCCTCCCTCTCTCTCTCTCTGAATTTTACATTTTAGCATATTATATCCATTTTCCTTCTTGCTTTGATGCGGACTCTTATGTGGTCTTGTATGGTCTTAAGCCAAATCTACTAAGCTTTTTGAAGAGTATAGAGTCGCATTCAGAAAGACCATGTTGAGAAAGGAAGATCATTTTTTTTTTTTTGGTCAGGGCTGTGTGAGATATAATTGTAAACTAATAATGATTTATAATCCAAATATATATTTCACAAATAATTTTTTAGTGCATTACCACTTAATAATTTTTAAGAGACACATATACAACGATAAATAAGGTCATGATTAAAAATATGTTCCTGATGCCTAGGATCCGGGACGTATTTAGTTTGTTACATAACCTAGATATTAGATTAAAAAACAATCGAATGAGGAAAAAAGGGGTGAGATACCTTTAGGAATGTATGTGGGCATGAAGATTTTTTCCAACCTTGTTTGGACACATCGATGTACGACATTCATGTAGTTCATTATGGTGAATTTTCCTAGCGATATCCTATTGTGTACTACAATGAAGAACAAAACTTGAGCAATCTAAAGAGTCTAAATGCGATTCCTTTAAGAAAGAGGTTGGTTACCTTGAAGAAATGATTTGTGAACAATTATTCCATATGGACTTTGATAAAACATGGGCCATCGTATATGAAATCGGCAGCGTTTATTCATTGGGAGAGTTGGGGTCATAAATAATGCACTTAAAGTATGTGCACGTTGGTCTACTGGCTGGAATCTTCCCCTCTTGAGGTGGGGGTGGGGGTTCAACTTTGCCAACCGCAGTGGAAATGTAGTGGGCCTTATGCCAGTTTCTATCGTCTTCAAGCAATCTGATATGTATAACCCTTGCTTTGTGGAATATGGGAGGTCCCATGGGTATTATGCCCATCTTCACTTGTGGAGTTGTTCTTTTCATTATCATTAATTCAAGCTATCTTAGAGAGTAAGTTTCGGACGAACTTTCTTTTAAATAAAAACAAAGCACCCAAAAGCCTCTTTCATCGGAGTCCTCCTAAAAAATTAGCGTCTAAACAAATGAAGTTGGACACACATCACTTATGGAATGATTTTCCTTTTTCTTGCTTCTTTTGTAGTGAGTGTCACTTATAAGATCTATATGAGTAAGGGGTCCCTTTTGATTAATAATGGCCCATGACTCTTCAATGACAATATCGAGATGCTCATCGATAGACAAGCATTCATCAATTACCATTGGAGAATATAACTCCTGAACCTTTAGCGAGTCAATACTTTAGAAGTTGATGTTGCATCTGGAGAGCCCATGGCCTTTTCATCAAAGGTACACTCTTAAGTCTCATCGAATAATCTCGCCCTTGCATTCTCCTAACCCTCCCCCCCCTTCCCCCCTTTCTATCTCATCATAATCCCATCCATTCCACACCCCATTCACATTTTCCCTTCACCTTTTCAATAACTCAATCCCCCATTCACTTAGCTACACACATACACAAAAGATTGATATAAAGAGACCTCACAAAAAAAAGAGTGACATAAGGAATAAGAAATTAACCCAAAACTTTTTAGTGGAGAATTGGTCAAAGAATGCATTCATTTGGGAACAGTTATTGGCCCCATTCATTTGAGTTGAGATTGATTTTAAATTTCATGCATATTATGAATAAAAATTAGAGTTCACTTACATGCACTTGACCCCTCCAAAGGGTCTACACTTTCTTGTATTTCATATTTTGTATATGCACTTAAGATCGGATAGGACTTTAGGATATTGGAATTTTGTAAGAAGCCACGTTTCATCCATAGGCCAATCAATCCTAACCAAGTAGGCCCCTCTAGTCAAGATTACTGAAGCATCCTACAATTTCTTAATTATAATTACAATTTCATAATTATAATTTACTAGGAACAGACATTATTTAGATGGCATAAATCGACACGTTGTCACTCTTACAAAACCTAATTGTTTGGCCACTAGCCATTTTCTATTGTCAAATTTTGTGGTGATCACTATGAAGATTAGGAAGATTCTATAAATGTAATCTCTATTGATCCTAAACACACAAATGACAATGGTGAAATCAAGACTCTAGTGATGATGAGAGTAGACTCCGTGAAATTCATCCCACACCTAGAATCGGAATGACTTTTGTCAAAGCTTTCTAAATCACTTGGATTCGATATGACCCCTCATGGAAAGCAATATGTGCAGATAAACTCACTCGTAGATAAATTTGGACCAACGATGCTAGATCCCCACTAGCTAAGAGAGTGATTGTATATGAGTTCCATGTTGATATATTTCGAGAGTAATGTGTGTGAACACACTTAGGACCACCTAGAGGCACTTTTTTCTCCTTTAAGAGGCGTTCTTCTTCCACCTCATATATACACCTATGATCCTAATGGATCACTTATCTCTATTCATTTTCTTGGTGATACATTTCATATTGTGTTATTCCCCAAGCTTCTTCTTCTTCTTTGTGTTGTTTGTATGCTTTCACAGACCTCAATGTTGCTCTAGCACAATGGTAAGCACCACGTTAAGAAGCTCCACCTCCTTAATGTCAATCTGCAGAAGAGATAGGAGTGATATGAAGTTTGTGAATGCGAGATGTAGTGAGAGTGAAGGTGAGAAGCATAGAGATGCACACACACACACACACAAGAAAGAGACAAGCAAGACACAATGGAAGATAGGAAAATAGACTTTATTACTCAAGATCCCAATTACAAGCTCAAAATAGCTCTAAGCTCACACTAGCCAACCTAAAAAATGAGCTCTCTAGCTCTTTTTATAGATTTTAGATTAGTTTTGACTGGTTTCACATCTAGTGGCTGGCATAGTTAAAAAATAGATCCTATGTACTTTTTGAAGGTCTAAACAAGGTCTAAAAATAGCCGAAATTGGTAGGCTCGTTCTACCTAAGCTCGTAAAGCTTGAGGACTCCTCGGTTTGCACAAAATGGAGCTACTAATTACAAAAGTGGTTGTTCTATGTTACATATGATACAAGAGCGATGAAAATCACTGTTGAGAGTTTTAGAAATAATTATAAAACATCTTTCTTTGAAAAAAATAATTCGTTTGGCTCCCCATTACTTTGTTGTAATTTGCCTTCACATACTTCCTCGTCATCTGTGCCTTTGGCTACTGCCAACACCCCCCTCCCTCTCGCTTCTGTCGTCCTTGACAGAACCTTGTTGCGGGGTCTATCGGATATAATTTTGTAGGAGGTCATGAGCGAGGGTGTGCTTTGAAATGCGAATACCTCTTGCAAGATCTGCTTCAAGTTTTTCCCAATCTATGGGTTGAGGTTCTTATGGCGGCGGAAGTCGATAGTGTGTGGAGTACACCAGTTGTTCACAGGCAAATAATTGGAGTAGGTGTGTGGGCCTGCTTATGAACACCTCGAAATGGTATCCCAAAATTTGGTAGTAAACATCTCTTCAAATGTCATTTTATAGCATGCTGGTAAATACTTGATTCAACAGTGCCAAGTATAGCACACCCAGAGCGATGGTGTTGTGCTCATATCATATGCTGAGTCTTGATTACCATGCTCGAATCCTGGGGTGTTAACGTGTGGTGCTTTGACGCGACGGAAAATACTGTGACAATCATATGCGCGACAACATCATCCATGCGGCGTAAGCGGGGGAGCCAGTGGCAAATCATTGCCATCATGTATCTAACTGTGGGTGGTCCGCGGGGTGGCGTGAAATAGGGGTAATTAAGTCAGTCCTAGCACTGCTTATTATTTTGCACTTTGATTGGGAAGGCCTTCCAGGTGTGGCATCTTGGGATCGGTCCCCAACATGGGTTATACTTGAAATGCAGTGGTGCCTTGACCCATGTGCTCATCATTTCTAGCTATTGCTATAGTAATTCTTGGCGCCAAGTTGGTTGAAAGATTTCCCCACTCTGTGCTTCTGATGGCAAGTCATGAGGCTCGAACTGAGTTGCATGTGATGGTTTCTTGCTTGTCTCCTTTTCGATCACCAATTGATATTCTGCCATTAGCATGAAATATGGTTTATATTGAAGCTCATGGCCTGAGATATACCTTCGAGGGGCCAGGTGAGCAAAGTAAGGTGATTGTAAAATGCGTTCCTCTATCATAGCCATGGCACGTAATTGTGCCTCCACCCATGCTGAGTGGGTTTGTCCAAGTTCCTCTACGGTCTTCATCCATGCAAGGGTAGGGAGTTCAAAGGTGGTTTGGCCTTCAACCGTGACACGTATGCCTGGGATGGGTTGTGGTTCGTAGGCTTCTTCATACGTTTCCTCCACTTGGATAGACACAGTTTCTTCCTCAATTGGGAGTTCAGGTGGGGAATCAGGCCTGGGGGGTTCAAAAAAGGCAGTAATTTGTGCTTGAAGAGTAAGTACCTGAGCACGTAAAGCATTGAGTTCCTCTATGATCTCTAGAGGTGTGGCCTCAGGAGTTGGTGTTGGTTGGTGTGCAGGTACATGTAACTGTAGCATCTTATGGTCATCTTTGAATTTCTGATATGCCTCATTCATACTGTCATAATCTTCTAGGCTGACATGGATTTCCAATAGTATCTTCATAGACTCTGATGGTATGGCTTTAAAGCGACTGGGACTTAGAGATTCATCTAGTTGATTTCAAGCAGCTTCGACGTTTTCTTTGTTCTGTTCCTACAAGCGTTGATTCTCTTCTTTGGCTGCTACGAGGTGGCTTCTTAGTAGTCCCATGTTTCGAGTGAGTGTCACATTTCCAATGGTTTGAGCCCTTAACAAGTTGTCGATATCCGTCATGGCTTCCTTTGTCTTCTATTCACTTTCTAGTTCGAGTGTATGGTAGGCCTTGTGTAGCTCTTGATAGCATGTGTTAAGGGAGGCATTCTCGATTGATAATGAGTTTAGTTGCACCTGTAAATCTACGGTTGTTTGTTGTAGCGTCTGGTAGCTGGTCCCTAGAGATGCGAATTCATCTCTAACTTGTGTCATGCAAGAAAACATTTGACGGAATGTGGTGTCGATCGTGGGTGACAATATTAACGGCGGAGTGAGTGAAGATGTTGTGGGTGTTGATGCAAGGGGAAGGGGAAATAGGGATGGGAAAGTGGATGCAGTGGTGACTCTGGAGAAATGTGATGTGCCTAAATGTGGTGGTGAAATGGATGAGATGAGTGGTGGTGCGGTGGGTGGCAATATGTCCATGTCACTGGACGTTGTGTCGAGTGCAGTGACCGTGAAGAGTGGAGTGCTACTGGGTGCTTGAGTGGGTGTGAATACAGGATTTACAAAGATTGAGTGAGGAATAAATTACAGATTGGGTTTCTCGTATTGCTTGGTGGAGAGGGGACGAGAGAGGGAATGCAGTGGGGCGGAGAGGTGAGACAGGGGAGAAAGTCATGGGAGGGGGAAATGGGAATAGAGGTCTGGGAGGAGTGGGGAAATAAGGAAAGGATGGAGTGAGAAATGGGTTGGATGGAATGGTGGGAGCTAGGGAAGGGAGGATAGGTGGGAGGGTCGCGGGAAGGGTTTGTGGGATTGAGGCGACTAGGGCGTCTTCTACAACACCATCAAGAAATGTGGATGGTCTTAGAAAGGTAGGGTGTACAAGAGAGACTGGAGGGGTGGGAGGTGAAAGAGGAACTAGTGGAGCGGTGGGTACTTCGCCAATAATAGTGGTATTTACAGTAGAAGGGTGAGGCGGGGAGTCGATCACCATGGTTGTTGCTTCAATAGGGTCCTCCGAAAGAAGTCGTGCTTCTCTGGCCTAGTGTGAGGATTGGGTTTTCGTTAGTACGCGAATATACTGAATCGGTTTTGATAGGACTCGTCGAGGGTCAAACTTCGGTAGTGGTTTCCTCTGCAAATAGCAAAGTGCTTCATTGGTGCCAACTGATTTAACCAATTCTCTGAAACCTTGAATGTAAGCTTCTTCAAATCCTCCTGTAGCGAGTTCCTATCCTAAAATCGCTTGATTTTCTTCTTCAGAGAGTTGTTTGCATGCCCAAACTACCTACATAGTGTGGTATAATTTCTTGATTGCCAAAGTGTAGGCAGCCGCTTCAAACGTGTCGTCTTCATGCGTACTTGTGCCACCTTGTGTCTCCGTTTGTTGTTCTTGTTCACATTCTGCACATCTTCTTGAGAGTCGTGGCTGTCCTGATTGGCTTCATCATCTCCGTCTTCATTGTCTATTTCTGTCCTCTCTTCTTTTGAGCTGGAGACTACTTGCTCTTGTGGTTGATCAAGGGGCGTGGTAGGGTAACTGGGACGTTCATACTCTTTTGAGAAAAATTGTCCTTTTGAAAATTGGAATTTACTCGAGAACATGCATTTCAAAATCAAAAGTGGTATTCGTTGGTTCTGCCTCCAAGTTGGGTATAGGGAAAGTGAATGCTTCGGCACTGATGGTGGGGGGAATTTCTACTGCTGTAGTGATGGGTTCCTGAACTCTGGTTGCTTGAGAGGTAACAGCACTAGTAGTACCTTCTGTGATAACCGGTCATGACAGGCGTATACGGATGGGTTGTATAGGTGCAAATGGTTCCATTGGTGACTGTTTTGGAGACGGTTGAGGTGATGGGGACTTTGAAACTTGCAAACATGGGATAGATCCGCGCATGCGTTTGCCTGCCCATCCCTTGCTAGCTTTTCTGGCCTTCTTGGCTGTTCCTTTGAATGCTTTTGATTCTTCGCTTGTCATTGCGCATTCTATAGGCAAATCATATGCCAAACACATATATGAGTGAGAGTGCAACACCCGTGGATGACTTTTTTTCTTTCCCATCTTTGCTGAGCTAAATACAATTGATCACTCCAACTTGGAAGATCTATGGTTTGGGGCCCAATGCATGCTAAATATAATCTAAACCAAATACGCTTGTGAGGAATAGTGAAACGATCCTGAGCCGAGAATGCAAAATGTTGCATACATATACGTAATAGCTTAGACAGTTCAGGTGTAATGGCCAAAATGTCTTCCCATTTCACAACATCACCACGCTTCAACGGCTCTGGAATAAACCTTTCGTGCTCTGTCAGCGTGTGAGTCCCATGGATCTTAATTGTTGCCCGAATGAGGTCTTTTGAAAGATAGAATTTCTTGAATGGGGGGTCATTTATCAAAGATGGAAGAATGAAAGTTCTCGGAAAGTCCTTGTTCTCGGAGGCTGTAAGCATGGTCACCAGGTAGTAGCATCTATAAAAATCAGGTTTGGGAAATGGGTCACTGAAGTACTCTATGAAACCTGCTCTAGCCCAAACGTGCTTTAACTCTTCTGTGTTTTGGAGCGCTTCAAATTCTCTGGAGAAAAATTGATACTTGCCCCACTTAATACTGTCAAAAGTTAGTGTGGCATCTGCATCTGCCAAAGGTCCTATTAAACCTTGAAACCAATGAGAATTACGGTGAACTTTTTTGGTGTATCCCTTAGGAGTATCATCAATCGGCATTCATCCTAGGAATCCTTGAAATTCAAGTGGTTGTGATGTAGGATGTGGCTCAACCAGTAATTCGCCAAAATTGACCACAGGTACGCTGGGACCAGCTTCGGACAGTCCTTATATCTGCATGATGAGTGATGCAAATGTGGAGAAGATCTGCTACAAAAGATTAGCACACTAGTATGGAAATTAATCATGATCCCATTAAAGTGAGACCGCAATCCCTTTCCATAACCGATGTGTAACCCGTGTAGCTAAGTGTTGTGAGGTGGTTTATGGAATGATTTTTGCAAAACTAATGCAGGTCTCTAGACACCTACATGCTTCAGATAGTGCATACATTGCTTGATGAGATGTTATTACAAGTGATGTTGGGTTAGTGCTGTTGAGTTTATACAGAGTTCAGTTGTGATAGAATTATTACAAGGGAGTCCGTTGTTTGGGATGGGGTTAAATGTTATACAATTGATCATGAGGAGGCTTCTGGGGTATCCACTTCCTAAGGGTTGTTGAGTGGGTGGTGTTACACTTATGTGTTCCTCGAGTAGCTTTGATGTGAACCTTTTCCTTATACATGGGCACTTTTTACTCTAGTGCTGGCTATAGGTTTTTTCCCCATGTTACCACTTATGGTGGTACTTTGTACTTAGGGATATTATTCATCTCTTACTTCTGTTCAATTCATCATCAATAGAGAGAGCTATTCTAGCCATCGTCTTCTCTGTGTGTCTTGCTGCATTTGTGCTCCTTGTGTGTGCTTCTTGTGTGTCTCTCGTACTTCTACACACACCCAATAGTGGTATCAGAGCACGTTCAGCTCCTTCTCAAGTTTCAGTTTTTCACGTCGCGGCGCACACACACTTTTAACAGTGCAAATTGACTTTCGAGCATAGAACTATGAATTTCAACAACCAATAAACATTTCCATCAGGTGTGCTAGGGTTTTACCCCCATTTTGAAGCCCTTTGTGCAGTCAGAATTGCCATCAGAGTGATGGTTTGTGAGCTGAAATTTCAGCATTCATTTCAACTTTTGTCGAAGTGAAGATTTTGTCACGTTCTTGTTCTTTAGTGAAATGGTCGGCAGCAATGACTTGTTTGGCATGGTTCAAGCTGAATATAAGCTTGATGGGACCAACTATCCAATGTGGTCTTACATGATGAAGCATGTTCTTGTTGCTAAACAACTTTGGAACATAGTGGCAGATGTAGATCGAAGTCTCGCAGGTTCTTTTAGTTCACAGTCTACTGTCACAGATGGAGCTTCTTCTTCGAGTACAATGATTTCTCCTTCTCCACCTACACAGGAGCAGCTTAGATGGGATGGAAAAGATGCTCAAGCTCATGCTTTGATTGCGCTTTCTGTGCAGCGTCATATAGTTCCACACATTCGGGCATGTTCTACATCACGACAGGCATGGGACACTCTTGCTTCTTTGTATGCCGTGCGTAATGAAGCACGTGTTGCATACTTGAGGAAGCAACTTGAGGATGTATGTATGGCTGAAAATGAGTCAGTGGATGTGTATGTGACACTCATCAAGGATTTGAAAGAGCAATTGGCAAACATAGATGAGATTATTCCGGATGCATCACTCATTTCTACATTGTTGAAAGGATTACCGGAATCTTTTCAAAGCTTTGCTACTACACTCTATTTGGTTGCAAAAGGAAATCCTAATATTTATGCATTTGATGAGGTTGTGTCGCTTCTTTTGCAACAAGAGCAATCTAGAGTGAATAGGAGTGGCTTGATTGAGGGAACACAAGCACTTGCTATCTCACAAAAGGGGAAAAGCAAGTATGGTTCAGCTTTTGGTTCATCAAAACCAAAGCCTCAACCTTCCTCTTCCACTCATTCCTCTAATGATGGTGATTTGCAAAAGAAGAAGAGATGCAAATATTGTCGAAAGGCTGGTCATACTATTGATGAGTCTAGAAAGCTTGCTAAACGCAATGAAAAGAAGAAGGAATCCGACATGTCTATTGCTGAAAATTCAGCATATGTAAAGAATGATGAAGCTAATATGGCTCAAGATTTTTGGGCATGTTTTTACATGTCATTATGATGCTTCTTTGCATTCTAAATGCATGGTTGTGTGTGAGGCTGATTCGGATTGGTTCTTTGATAGTGGCACTTCAAAGCACATAACATCATGCAAAAGTTTTTTTGCCTCTCTGAAAGATGCACCCAAAGGAGGACATGTGGTGTGTGCAAACAATGCCTCTTATCCTATCATTGGAGTAGGAGAAATTGAGCTTATGGCTGCAAATGGAGGTGTGATTCTCTTGAAAAATGCATTGTATGTGCTCGGTATCAAGAAGAACTTAATTTTAGTTTCGTTGATTGCCAAAGCTAGACTTCATGTACATTTTGTTGATGATAAGTGTATGGTTCACGATTTCAGCAATGGCGATGTTATCGTGATGTCCGGTACATTATGTAATGGTTTGTATCGCATGGATACATACAAGAGGGAAGCCTTGAATGCCTTGGTTGCTCATACTTCTTCCATGGCTGAAATGGAGCTTTGGCATGCTCGTCTTGGTCACTTGAACTTCAATAGTTTGCTTTACTTGCAAAAGAAGGACATGGTTAATGGCTAGCCTACACTTGAGTCCATTGAAAAGCATGCATGTGAAGGTTGCATTCTTGGAAAAATGTATCGTGCTTCTTTTCCAAAAGATAGTCATACACACACTACAAGAAAGTTGAAGCTTGTTCATAGTGACGTATGTGGTTCCATCAAGACTCCATCTTTTGGGAAGCATGTATATTTTGTTACCTTCATTGATGATGCTACTCGCCATACATGGGTGTATCCTATGAAAGCAAAGAATGAGGTATTTTCTTGCTGCAAAGCATTTTTAGCTATGGCTGAAAATTTTTCTTCACAAAAGCTTTTGACTCTATGCACGGATCGTGGTGATGAATACATGTCACATGAATTTAATGCTTTTCTTCGTGAAAGAGGTATTTCACACCAATGCACAGTGCCATATACCTCTCAACAAAATGGTGTTGCCGAGCATAAAAATATAGCTCTACTTGAAATGGCATGATGTATGGTTAAAGGAAAGCATCTTCCTGATAAGTTTTGGATGGAAGCGGTCATGTTTGCAAACTATGTGTTGAATAGATGCCCTACAAAATCATTGAGAGTCATCACTCTTTATGAGGCTTGGAACGGTCATAAGCCTATGGTTAGTCATATGCATGTGTTTGGTTGTTTGGCATATGCTCTTGTGCCATCACAACAACATCACAAACTTGATGACAAGGCAAAGAAATGTATATTTGTTGGTTATAGTGCCGAAAGTAAGGGATATCATCTGTACCATCCATTGACAAACACAATTATTGTGAGTTGAGATGTGGTATTTATGGAAAATTACGTTTTCCCTCTACTTGAATGCAAAAAGAAGCCAACAGTTAGCTCACAAGATGTGTTCGATACACTCATGCCTTTGTTCCAAAATGGTGTGTTTGACTATGGCCATGTAGCCTAGCCAACTGAGGTTCAAAGGGCTGAAAAATTCCAGCCAAATAGGGCTGAAAATGTAGAGAATCTTCAGCCAAACATGGCTGAAAAATTTCAGCCAAAAATTGTCAAAAATACTGGAAATTTCCAGCCGCATGGCTAAACATTTGCATCAAAATATGGCTGAAAATGAACATGAAATTCAGACCATGCATGATGTACATGTTGAAGATGTTTTACATAATGAACACATGTTTATCAAGAGTGCACAAACTATGCCAAAGTGGCTGAAACAAACTTTGCAGGATAAAAATTTGAGTGCACATGTACTTGGTAGAACAAGATCAAGCTCTCATCATGCATCAAGTAATTTTGTGGATTATTCTCTTATTGCTATAGCATGTAATGAAGAGCCACTTTCTTTTGAAGATGCATGTGAGGATCCACAATGGATGAGTGCTATGCAATCAAAAATGGGTTTCATACATAGAAATGGTACTTGTGAGTTATGTGAATTGCCAAAAGGAAAGAATGCCATTGGTACAAAGTGGGTTATAAGGTTAAGACAAAATATGATGGTAGCATTGATCGCTACAAAGCTATATTGGTTGCCAAAGGATATGCGCAACAATATGGCATTGATTATGAGGAAACATTTGCACCTACTTCACACATGACTACCATTCATACCGTGGTTGCATTGGCTGCCCATCGAGGTTGGAAAGTGCATCAGTTGGACATAAAAACAACCTTCTTGAATGGTGATTTGCAAGAAGAGGTTTATGTGAAGCAACCTTCTGGATTTTCTATGAAAGGGAAAGAGCATATGGTTTGTCGCTTGCATAAAGCCTTGTATGGTCTCAAGCAAGATCCACGTGCATGGTATGACAAAATCCATAAGGACTTGATTGCTCTTGGCTTCACATGTAGTCCGATTGAAAGCACACTCTATGTACACAAAAATTGGTGGACTATCGTATTGATACGTTTCCACATGTTCTGGTGACTCAGTGTACTATGCGGGTGGACCATCTACATGAGTAGAGTCGAAACCATTAGAATTAGGGTCACTTTCTATGATCAGGGGTGAAGAAGACACTAAAGCCCTATTGAGGTTCTCTTCTGCAGCCGCGTATTTGACTGGGATGACATTAGTTGGTGGGGGTGGCTGCTGAGCTAAAACAGGTTGAGGTCTCTGTTGAGCCTGATAAGGATAGTTTTGAGGAGGCCTATAGTAATGAGGTTGAGCATTGTATTGACCTTGATACCTCCCTGGTTGGGGGTATGCTTGCGGGTAGTTCTGTCATACTACTTGTTTGTTGTATGGCCAATCCTGGGCCGTGTGATTCATGTATCGTCTCTCAATCGTACAGTATTGGCCACTAGGGTTGTCTTGTGGTTATGTTACATTGGGACATAAATTTGCCATATGATCGCCACCACAGGTGTAACAACGCTTGTTTGTTGTTAGGCATCTGCTTGCTAGAAACTCCTAGTTTCTGGGCCACTTTTTCTGCTAGGTCTTCTATCGAGCTAGATAGTTTTGAGCATGCTAGAGATGAACAATCTAAGTCCTTATAGACCTTTGAGAGTTCCAACTCATCTCCAAGGTTGTCCTCAATGTCTATACAAATTCTTACACATTACTCTAGTGTTCTAGGTTCCTTCAAGTATACATAGGAGCGTGGTTTAGAGCTCAAGAGACCATCCAAAAACAATGACACTTGCTTGGCTTGTGAGGGTAATTCTTGCATCGGACATCTTTCAACATATTGTCTAAACCTCCTGCCAGCCTAACTGTTTCCTGAGGGTTCTGTTTGAAGCTATGAATTAACGAAGAAGTATCATGCCTGATTCCACTTTTAGAGAATTCTGTGATGAATGACTCTAACAAGTGATGGATATCCCTAAATTTCCTTTGTTGCAATGGTTGGAACCAAGTTAAATCCGTGTTCTTTAACATTAGTCCAAATGCATTATAGTGCGTAAACATGTCTTCTACTTGCTCTGCTCTTAATACCTGCCTAAATTCTACAACATGATCATAGGGATCTCCTGTCCCATCAAAGTAGTTTTTCATTGACTTTACTAATTTAGTGGGTCTTAATATCCTTGGGTGTTCACGTGGTTTAGGTAGAGGAAATTCATCTCTACCACCTGGTATTCTAGGTTCCCTTTGTCTTTCCAAACTATCGGTGTCCATGGTTGATCTATCTCTCCCTAGGGGATGAGTGAAACTTACTTCCGGTTTTTCTTTTTTCTTCTCTCTTTGAGTGCCATGGGCTAAGGATGTCCCAGCACCCTGATGACTCATGTTTACATTTGTTCAAGATGGAGGGGATACTAACTAGTCTCTCCATGTGTAGGTATTTCTCACATGGTCTAGTACTACAAATACTTGTTCCAAAGTATCATCCAGGTATACAGCTTTTCTAGGAGTATCTGGGTCCTTGAATTTGTAAATCATGATGGAGCCTACCTCACTAGGTCGTTCCATTCTATACCTCCAAAACGCTTCATCCGTTTCCTTATTTAGAAACAATTCTATACTTCTATTGTCCTGAGGGATCCAATATGGGATTAGTACTCTTGTCAGTACAGATTTCCCTCTAGGTGTCCTAGGTTCGACTCCCAGTGGTTCTTTTCCTTAGGTTCTTGCTTCTATATCTAACTGAACTACACCGAACTCATTGGTATGATTTTGTTGAGTACTTATGATGTACATTGTTCTTTCTTTGTCTATGTATGCGTCTCTCTCAAATTTTTATTGCTTGTTTCGTTTTTAGTTCCTTTAAATTCTTGTCTTATCTCAATGTATACGTCCGGAGTCGACTTTCTGTTGTACATTCGAGTTCTCGTTCCATCAGAATTAAATTATTTCCTTTAGGTTTTACACTTTTATCTTAGTCTTGGACTTGAAAAATTAAGTCTCTTGAACTTGATGCGTTCCTATCGTCGTCCTAATTTAATCCACAATGCTAGATGTTTAGCTTAAACTAATAATTGACTAAGTGGGTTGAGTATTCTTCCAACCTCAAGTCAACTTCTTCGATTGCTCTATTGCCCAAGAAGTCGCACTTCCCAAGCCTTGCGTTCTTCACTGCCTTGCCTTGATTGCCTTGGATAGCTCTTGTTAGACCTGTCAAAATCCGATGTTTAGACCAATCCTTAAATTAATGATCAAGCACTTTGATATATACACCTTTAAGGGTCCTTTCTCCTTTGGTCAAAATTTTTCTAATGCCCCCTTTCTTTTCTAGTCCCACAAATGGTCAACCTCAAATTATCTCATCTAAAAATCAATGCGTTATTCTTAGAAAAAAACAATTGAGATCACATAGAACTTGTAAAGAGCTTTCTAATGAGCTATAAAGCTCAAAAAACAGATTTTGAATGAAAAAGATATGAACGTTTAGGCCCTCGGGGGTAAAAATTGACAAACAAGTTTTTCTTCAATTATGAGCTAAGGGGTCTCCAATGAGCTTAATCATTAAAACATTTACTCAAAATAGCCTCAAAATTGCCCAAAAAATTAAACCCTAAATTTGGCATTTTGGGTGGACAATCGCGATGGTCTGGACTGTTGCGATGGTCCAGTTGAACCGTCCCGATGGTCCGATCGTGCGAGGCATCACGATGGTCTAAAGTGAAGCATCACGATGGTCTGTCTAGTGAACGATCGCGATGGTGTGAGCTCGTCTCGATGGTCAAAGGTCAACACAATTGTCGCGATGGTCACGAGTATGGTCCGAATTTGAAGCGTCGCGATGGCATACCTAGTATCATTGCGATGGCATACCTAGTATCATTGCAATGGTCTAATATGACACATGGCAGGGGATCGTCACAATGGCATGGGCCAATCCCGATGGCGTGGGGTCGATGGGATCATCATGATGGTTCAAGTGAACCGTCACGATGGTGTGAGACAGTTGCGATGGTCCGGCCGAGTTGTCGCGATGGCGTGAGCCAATCGTGATGGTGTGACACAATCATGATGGCATGAGCCCCTCGTGATGGTCCACCAAATTGATGATTTTGTAAATGCAGCTGTGGATTCCTATGTGCGCAAGTGTGCTCTACCCCGTGGTGTGGTCGCTTACCAAAAATTTCAAGTTTACCAGACCATCGTGATGGTCCGACACACATGGTAGATTCTGACAGAAAGTGGATTTCTCACCTTTTGGAAGCTTTCCTATTGCTCTGGAGCACTATACTTGTAAGAAAACTAAAAAAACACATGCACATACAAGCACAAAAGCTCTCTCTCTCACTCGCATGCACAAATGAGGGGAAATGAGGCAAATGGGTGGATATGGTGAATTTTCTAATTTTTTCAGAGTGGGAGAAGATAATGTGGTGGTGAAGGAGGAGTGTAGAGGAGACGAAAAACATAAAAAACTACTTAAAAACAACAACAAAAACTGAATTTTTTACCTTCCAATGCCACTTCTTGCTATACTCTTACCATCACACATTCGTCCTAGACTCGATCCTCGGCAACGGCACCAAATTTGGTGTTGCTCTAGCACAATGGTAAGTACCACGTTAAGAAGTTCCACCTCCTTAATGTCAACCAGCGGAAGAGATAGGAGTGATATGAAGATCGTGAATGCGAGATGTAGTGAGAGTGAAGGTAAGAAGCATAGAGATGCACACACACATACACACACACACAAGAAAGAGACAAGCAAGACACAATGGAAGATAGGAAAATAGACTCTATTACTCAAGATCTCAATTAGAAGCTCAACATAGCTCTAAGCTCACACTAGCCAACCTCAAAAATGAGCTCTCTAGCTCTTTTTATAGATTCTAGACTAGTTTTGACCGGTTTCACATCTAGTGTCAGGCATAGTTAAAAAATAGGTTCTATGTACTATTTGAAGGTCTAAACAAGGTCTAAAAATAGCCAAAATTGGTATGCCTAAGCTCCTAAAGCTCGAGGACTCCTCGGCTTGCACAAAATGGAGCTACTAATTACAAAAGTGGTTGTTCTATTTTTACATATGATACAAGAGTGATGAAAATCACTGTTGAAAGTTTTAAAAAGTATTATAAAACGTATTTCTTTGAAAAATAATAATCCGCTTGGCTCCCCACTACTTCGTTGTAATCTACCTTCACATACTTCCTCGTCATATGTGCCTTTGGCTACTGCCAACACTCAAACTCCAACAATTGATATCAAAGCAAGTTACCACTTTCTCTAGGGCATTGTCAACACCCCTCTACTCACAATCTCAAAATCGCATGAAAATTGGTGAGTATACTAGAGATTATTTGGAGTTCAAAACAACTTTGTTGTCTGGCATCAAATGTTTTATTTGAGCTCATTTTAGCCTTCGAACATACTATCACTGTGATTGTGCAGGTAATTTTATATTTTTTTTCTAAACATATATACATGTACTGATTTTTCGATAAAAGCATCTCAAAGTCTAGCATAGCTTGACAAGCTATT
Organism: Ceratopteris richardii; assembly: GCA_020310875.1. Taxonomy (NCBI): domain Eukaryota; kingdom Viridiplantae; phylum Streptophyta; class Polypodiopsida; order Polypodiales; family Pteridaceae; genus Ceratopteris; species Ceratopteris richardii. The sequence goes on from CM035409.1 coordinate 72,997,131, forward strand.
ACTACTAATTTTTTTGAGATAAGGTCAATTTTGTGCATCAGAGTATTTAGTCACTAACCATGGATGAAACTAATGATGTATTCTGTATGTTGGCTATTGTGGATAAGTTGGATGGTACTAATTACCCATTGTGAGCATACATGATTCTTCATGTATTGGTAGCAGAAGGGCTTTAGAATATTATAAACGTTGGTTAAAATTATCCTATTATGCCTGCAAATAATGATTGAAGGTGATGCGAATGGTGTTGAAGACGATGATCTTCAACTTCATGGTCATGTTGCAGTTCTTGTTACACCTACTGTAGAGCAACTTTGTTGGGATGGCAGAGATGCGCAGCATTGATAGATTTTTCTATCAAATGTGCAATTATACCTCACATTCACTCATGCAAAACATCAAAAGATGCTTCAGATACTCTTACAACATTATACTAGGTAAAAAATATAGCTATTTTTTTATAAAGATCAAAGATTTGAAAGAGAATTTGATTTTTGTGCATGAAATCTTATCAGATAGATCAATTATGCACTCTATTCTTAACGGTCCTCTCAATTCAAAGTTTTGCATCGGCTCTTTAGTTGATTATGAAAAGAAATCCAAATGCCATAACCTTTGAGGATTTAGTCTCTATTTTGTCGTAAGAAGATCAATCTAGGCACAACAAATCAATTGTGCATGTCACATATCAAGCTTTCTTAGCTACTCAGAAGGGCAAAGGTAAATGGGGCTCATCTACTAGTGAGCAAAAGTTTGCCAATGTTGCCTAGTCAAGAAGAAAGACAAAGATGACAAGAAAATAGAAGTGCAGAAACAATTTTGCAAGTAGTGTAAGGCAAATGATAATGTCATAAAGAGTTGTCCTAAATCGGCTACAAAGGAGGAAAAGAAGAAAAAGATTGGAGTGGTCATTGCAGAGGCCTCTGCACCTAAAACAAAGTGTGCTAATCTTTTTTAGAATGAAGAATGGGCATTTACTATTGTTTGAAGCTATAACCCATCTTCTCATGAGTACTATATGTCTCTGCTAGACTCGGATGTTTAGTCCTTTGATAGTGATCCAACCAAACATGGTATCTTTTAGTGTAGTTACTTTATTTCACTTGAGCATGTCCCTACACGGAACACTATCACACATGCTAACAACTCCTCTTATCCTATGATGGGAGTTGGAAAGAACATTCTTACTACTCCTGATGGTAGTTCTTTTACATTGTCAAATGCCTTATATATGCGAGGGATCAAGAAAATATGTAATCAGTTTCAACACTAACCAAGATCAACTTGGTTGTCAAATTTGTTGATGAGAGATGTACAATTGATGATCTCTCGAATGGTGATTTTATCATCACTTCTAACATGTTATGTCACGGGTTGTATAAGCTCATAAACTATGCAAAATGTGTGGATGATTCAACATGTGCAGCTCATGATTCTTAGGCTATCTTAGATGCAAAGCTTTAGCCTGCACACTTTGGTTAGTTGAATTTTGATAGTTTGCTTTGCATGCAAAAATTTAAAATGGTGTCGCCTCTTCCCAAACTTGAGGCACTTTCTAAACATGTCTATAAAGGATGTATTTTGGGCAAAATGTGGCATTCATCCTTCCCAAAATATGGTTGAGTTTGATTTGCACATAAATTGCAACTTCTACACAATGATATTTGTGGTCCTATGCAAGCACTTTCGTTTGGGAATCGCTATACTTCGTGACTATTATTAATGACTTTTCTAGGCGTGCATATGCTTATCCATTTAAAGCAAAGTCTAAGGTGTTTATGTGCTTTATAGAGTTTCTAGTTATGGCTGAAAATTTATCAACATGTAAAATTGGCACCCTCCATTCTAATTGAGGGGAGGAATTATATATGTCTTCTGATTTTAATGCATTTTTGGCTGAGCATGGGGATAAAACATTAGGTTAAGTTGTTGAAAGGAAGAACACATTGGAAATAGTGAGGTATATGGTCCAAATTAGGCTTTACCACATAGCTTTTGGCTTGAGCTTGTTGACTGTGCAACATATGTACTTAATAGGTGTCCAAATAAAGCATTGGAGTCCATCATGCCATATGATTCTTGGAAGGGTCCCAAGCCATGCTGCTCATCTTTGTATTTTTTAGAGCATTACCGCTTAATAATTTTTCGGTAATCCTTATGGACTTTGGTAAAACATGGGCCCTCGTGGAGTGATCAGATGATGGAATACATATATGTACTCTTCAAGGTAGCATGAGAGTTTGCGTTTATAGATGTCACTCATGGAGGCAATCAAAAGCATTTGGGGAAGCTCATCTCATTATGAATTACTTCTTATCGAGAACTAGAAAAGCTCATGGCGGTTCTTGAGGGTTGAGTTTGCTTTCGTACATGGGCATACTCTTATCGGGATGCCAAGATTAATGAAGAAGCTCATCGTCTATTTACATCGATAAGCACCCCTCTCTAGCTACCAACTATGTCGCACATCAAATCGGCAACATTTATTCATTGGGAGAGTTGGGGTCATAAATTAAGCACCTAAACCTTCGTCTCTTGAGGTGGGGGTGGGGGTCCAACCCTTGCCAATGGCGATAGACATGTAATGTGCCTTAGGCTAGTTTGTATTGCCTTCAGGTAGCTTGATATGTATAACCCTTGCCTTATGGGATATGGGGGGTTCCATGGGTACTATGTCCACCTTCACTTGTACATTTGTTCCTTTCAGTAATTCAAGCTATCTGAGAAAGTAGGCTTTGGCCGAACTTCCTTTTGAAAAAAACAAAGCACCTAGAAGCCTCTTTCATCGTAGTCCCCCTCGAAAATTAGCGTCTAAACAACTGAAGTTGGACACACATCAGTGAGAGAATGATTTTTCCTTTTTCTTGCTTCTTTTGTAGTGAGTGTCACGCATAAGATCTATATGAGTCAGGGTCTCTGTTGATTGAGTATGGCCCATAACTCTTCAATGAGAATATCTAGATACTCATCGATAGACAAGCATTCATAAATTGCCATTGGACAATATAACTCCTCAACCTTTAGCGAGTAAATACTCTAGAAGTTGATGTTGGATCTCGAGATCCCATGGCCTTCTCATAAGAGGTACACTCTTAAGTCTCATTGAATAATCTCAGCCTTGCATTCTCCAAACCTTTTACCCCCAATCAATCTCATCATAATCCCATCCATTCCACATCCCATTCACATTTTCCCATCACCTTTTCAATAATCCAAACGCCCAATTCACTTAGCTACACACATACACAAAAGATTGATAAAAAGAGACCTCACAAAAAAAAGGAGTGACACAAGGAATAAGAGATTAACCCATAAGTTTTTAGTGGAGAATTGGTCAAAGAGTGCATTCATTTAGGAGCAGTTATTTCTTTACTACTTCCAAGTATTTGAGTTGAGATCGATTTTGAAATTTATGCATATTATGAATAAAAATTGGAGAAATTCTGCTTGAAGCACTTACATTCACTTGACCACTCCAAAGGGTCTACACTTTCTTCTATTTCATATTTTGTACATGCACTTAAGATCGGGTAGGAATTTAGGATATTGGAATTTTGTAAGAAGCCACATTTCATCGATAGGAAGCATGTTCGTCCAGGTCACTCTTGCATGACTTCTTCTAGTAGTAACTCTGATTTCAATCAAGACTAAATACTTGCTTCATAAGACATGCAAGGCACGGCAATCAATCCTGACTAGGTAGGCCCCTCTAGTCAAGATTGCTGAAGCATCCTACAATTTCATAATTATAATTCCCTAGGGACAGACATGCATTTAGATGGCATAAATCGGTAAGTCATCATGCTTAGAAAATCTAATTGTTTGACCATTGGCCATTTTTCTATTGTCAAATTTTGTGGTGATCACTATGAAGGCTAGGAAGATACTATATATGCAATATCTCTTGATCCTAAATACACAAATAAAAATACAAATGCCAATGGTGAAATCAAGATAGATCAAGATTCTCAAAATCTCAAAATCGCATGAAAATTGGTGAGCATACTAGAGCTTGTTTGGAGTTCAAAATAGTTTTGTTGTCTGGCACCAAATGTTTGATTTGAGCTCATATTGGCCTTCAAGCATACTATCACAGTGATTGTGCTGGTAATTTTATCCTTTTTTTTTCCAAACATACATACATGTATTGATTCGCCAGTAAAAGCATCTCAAAGTCTAGGTCTAGCAAAGCTTGAGAGGCTATTACTACTAAAATTTTTGAGATATAATCAATTTTTTGCATCAGGGTATTTAGTCACTAACCATGGATGAAAGCAATGATGTATTCTATATGTTGACTATTGTGGATAAGTAAGTACAAATTACCCATTGTGAGCATACATGATGCTTCATGTATTGGTAGTAAAAGGGCTTTGGAATATTATATAGGATGTTGAAAATTATCATATTATGCCTGCAAATATAGTGATTGAAGGTGATGCGAATGGTATTGAAGATAATGATCGTCAATTTCGCGGTCATGTTGCAGTTCTTGCTACACCTATTGTAGAGCAAGAGATGCTCAAGCATATGCATTGATAGATTTTTCTATCAAATGTGCAACTATCCCTTACATTCAGTCATGCAAAACATCAAAAGATGCTTGGGATACTCTTACAACATTATACTAGATAAAAAATATGGCTTTTTTTTTATAAAAATCAAAGATTTGAAAGAGCAGCTAATTTTTGTGCATGAAATCTTGTCAGGTAGATCATTGTGCGAATCTTTTTTAGAATGAAGAATAGGCATTTACCATTGTTTGAAGTTGTAACCCATCTTCTCGTGAGTAGTATATGTCTTTGGTAGACTTGACTGTTTAGTACTTTGATAGTGATGCAACCAAACTTGTTATCTTGTGGTGTAGTTACTTCATTTCACTTGAGCATGTCCCTACACAAAACACTATCATATGTGCTAACAACTCCTCTTATCCTATGATGGAGGTTGGAAAGAACATTCTGACTACTCGTGGTGGTAGTTCCTTTACATTGTCAAATGCATGCCAAGGATCAAGAAAATATGTTATCAGTTTCAACACTAGCCAAGATCAGCTTGGTTATCAAATTTGTAGATGACAAATGTACAATTGATGATCTCTGGAATGGTGATTTATCATCACTTCTAACATGTTATGTCATGGGTTGTATAAGCTCATAAACTATGAAAAATCTATGGATGACTCAACATGTGTAGTTCATGATTCTCATGCTATCTTACATGCAAAGCTTTAGCATGCGTACTTTGGTAAGTTGAATTTTGCTAGTTTTCTTTGCATGCAAAAATTTAAAATGGTGTCCTCTCTTCCCAAACTTGGGGCACCTTCTAACCATGTCTATGAAGGATGTATTTTGGGCAAAATGTAGCATTCCTCCTTCCCAAAAGATGGTTGGATTAGAGCTACACATAAATTGTAGCTTCTTCATAGTGATATCATTGGTCCTATGCAAACACTTTCATTTGGAAATCGATATAATTTGTGAATGTCATTAATGAGTTTTCTAGGCATGCATATGTTTATTCATTTAAAGTAAAGTCTAAGGTGTTTATGTGCTTTAAAAAATTTCTAGCTACGGATGAAAAATTATCAGAAATGTAAAATCAATACCCTCCATTCTGATTGAGGGGGGGAATATAGTCTTCTTAGTTTGATGCATTTTTTGCTGAGCATGGGATAAAACATCACTGTATAGCATCCTTTACACCTCAACAAAATTAAGTTGTTGAAAGGAAGAGCATGTCTCTCATGGAAATGATGAGGTATATGGTCAAAAGCTAGGCTTTATCACATAACTTCACGCTTCAAGTTGTTAAGTGTGCAACATATGTACTTAATAGGTGTCCCAACAAAGCATTGAAGTCCATCACTCCATATGAGTCTTGGAAGTGTTGCAAGCCATGCTGCACATCTTTGTATTTTTTATTGTTTCTTTGTATTTTTGATTGTTTGGCATATGCATTACTCCATGAACAACAACACAAAACAATGGATCATAAAGCATGTCTTTTGTTGGGTAGAGTTGTGAAAGCAAAGGCTATCATCTGTATCATCCACATAATAAATGCATTATGGTTGTCTGTTCTCATCTAGATTTTCTCTCCTCTCTCACTTGTGAAGGCCCATAGGAAACACATTTAGTGAAGGTGGTCAGAATTCCTTATGAAGTCCAAGATGCGTCAAGGATATCAAAGGGAATTCACATGCAAAGTTTGGAAGAAATCAAGGAAATCCAGGGTGGCGGTCAAAGCTTCTCAAATTTTGGAAATTAAGGTAAAATTTTCACTATCACCAAATCATATGAAAATTTATATACTTGTAAAGCCTATCAAAGGCTAGCTATAACCTGAATTTCACCTGTAAATGGATTTTCAAGTGCATTGATATGCCATGTGCATTTTGTACAAATGTAATTTTTTCACTTAGACCCTACAAAATCTTGTATAGGAATTTTTGTTAGCCATATGCCCTGGCATATATAATGATCATACGAGGCTATAAATTTGTACAAATTTTCAAGGCTACAAGAGCTTCTGACATACCTTAATACCACCTTCCAAACTTCTAAATGTAGTCAAACTTGTATAACAAAGATTCAGATGGGAGTTTTTTTGCATATTGCTAAAGAAAAGCTTTGAAAACATAGTTGTAAAAGTTTTATCTTCATCAAAGCACATTTGGAGGATCAAAGAGCACAAAATCCAGTTTTCAAGATCACCATAATTTTTTGGATTAAGCAAGTTGAAGGTTTGAAGGACTGCCACATGGCAAAAGTTAGTTGAACCATGTCAAATGGTCAAGATGAGCTCACATTCAAGGGTGGAGATGCATTAAAGCTTAAAGCAAGAAGGTCCACGAGTTTTTTCCATCAGATAAGCTTAATTTGATGGCCAAAGATCAATAATGCAAGGTTCATCCAAAAATAGCAACTAATCTTATCCAAATATCAGCATTGATTTGATGGTCCAGATCTTTCCTAGATCCAATGCTAGAGAATGAAGACACCTATTTTTCCCTCCTTTGCCCTAGATTTAATAAAAAGAATCAATATTAGCTATCCATTTAATGAATCCAATGGTTGTAATCAAAAGTAGTTGATTCTAGGCTCAAGAATTGATTTCTCCAGATCCAAGGATCCGAATTCATACAAAAAACTATAAAAAAACCCCTCCAAATTTGTGGAGCATCATTGTTAGGCATCCATAGGGCCTTGCTAGCACATGGTTTCCTGGAGAGGATGACCCTCAGTTGAGTGTGTGAGGATCCAAGGTGGGCTAGTAAGAGCATAATTCCTAGAATCAATTTTAAGTTAGACTTCCAAATGACATAGGCTCATAAACTCAATGGTTTCTCTATCTTTTTTCACCCTCAATGGAGTGTGTGAGTGAGTTATAGTTGGTTTTATGAGTCTTAGACTTCTTTAGATAGACATTGCGCTCCTAGAAAGATATAGGGTCAATGAAGTGGAACCTATCCTCTCACGTGTGACATTCAGTTGAACTATCATGGTGGAAAGGTTGTGCAGACTTCCTTTGATCGTTAGATTTCCTAGCTTGACGTATCACAATGCTCATGTACATGTATTTCATCACAATCTCTTTTAATTCAAGTCTCTTATCTATTGTCTCTTATGTGTTCTCCTTTTAACTCTTTCTATGTGTGAGAAGGCTCTACAATCTTGCATTGAACTAGTGAGGATTATCTATTGAGATTGAGGATAATTTTCTATATATCCATAAATTATGATTCATATACATGCATACTATTCACAAACACTCATGCACATGTTTCAATTTTTAAAGTATATAAGAAGCTTCTTTTTTGGGCCGTTCTTCCTTTTGAAATAGACTCATGTGTATGGTTTTCTTTTGTTCTCATCATGCATACGTACCATCCACAAGCACCCATGCATATGGATTAAATTTTGAAAGTTTATAAGAAGCTCCTTTTTTGGACCATTCTTCCTTTTGAAATGGATTCATGTGTATAGTTTTCTTTTGTTCTCATCATTCATGTTCATGGATTTATCTTGCATTTATACATTCCCCTTCCCATAATCAAATCATCACATCTCTCCTATCCATACCCAACTTCACCTTCACCTTTATATTTTGATCACATAAACCTTCCAACATTCACTAGCTTCATATACTCTACATGTGCCGTGACTAAACTCGATCCACCCATATTGCAGTCACCTCCACATTTGAACCCGATGTGAAATGCTTTGCAGTTTTTGCTTCCTCTCTTGTTGGGAGGTTGTGATCCATATCCTTGGTTGCATATTTTTCATCATCATCATCATCATCATCATTCTTGATTGTTTCATTGGATTTCTCATAATATCGTGCACATCTTTGTCATGAAGTAAACACATTTGTGAGAGATCTAGAGCATCGTGCATCACGTGCATATTCAAAGAAGGATTGAGAAACAAGGCCAAAGAATAGTCTCTTCTATGTTGATAAATCTCTTGTTGTTGAGAAACAAGGCCAAAGAAATCCCTTATTGTTGAGGAACAAGGCCAAAGAATAGTCTCCTCTATGTGGAGAGAGAAGGGAAGACTCAATGTCATCAACATTACAAGCTACTTAGATTTGTTTGAAGAGCAAGCTATGATTTTTGGTATTCTCAAAGATCTTTTGATAACATTCTTTGAACGAATTGTTGATAGCTCTATCATAAACCATGTCACTCAATATGATAGTCTTTCTTGGAGTGATTTTTGAAAGAAGATGCTCAAAGAATGCTATCTTGAGGACTATAGCCAACATAATCGGGACAGATTCTTACGATGGGTTAATTCCCCAAAGCATAGTAGCTCTATTAGTCACTTACAAAATGATTATATTAGACGCTATGAACAACTTCCTAATGAGGATAAGATAACTTTGGAACTTGATCTTGTGATCAATTTTCTTAAGCTTCTTCATCCCAAAACTGGTAGGGAAGTTGTAGTAGACGCTGTAGCCCATGGATATCAAAGGCAATCCATGCTTTATGAGCAAACTAGTCTTCCTCAAGCTAGCCTTCCACAAGCTAAGGAGAAAGTTAGAGAACAATCCCATGCTATGCTTTTTTACTTTACTCCTATTCTTCAAATGATGGAGCCTTCTCAAGGTTTTAAGGTAGAGCCAAATAAAAGTGTAGTCGAACAATCTCAAGTGCAAATTCTCACTAAGCAAATGGAAATCCTTATTGCTACATAATCCAATTTGGTCAAGACTATAGATGCCTTACAATCCAATTACATCAAAACTTTTCAAAATCAAAGGAACCCAATGTCTTTTCAAGAGCCTAATCAACATGTTGTAGCTCCCAATCAAACTCCACAAGTAGCTCCCTCTCAAGTATATCAAGTTCCTCCAATGCATAATCCTTCAATGCAAAATCCTCATCCTCATGTGAAAAATCCTCAAGTGTATCAAAACATGTATCCTCAAACTTCTCAAACAACTTTTCAAAATCCTCAAAATCATCAACCATAATTTCAAAATTTCCCACAAGTTAATCAAAATCCTCAAAATCTGAATGGTTTTGTGTGTGGTCCTCATAGGTGTCCTTGGTGTTATTCATTAGAGAACTTTTTGAGAGATTCTGAGCTATTGAAGGCTGCTAAGGAGCAATGACTAGTAATAGATATAGATAAGAAAATTTGTGACTATCGATCTAAGCTACCTTCGCAAGGAAATTACGATAAGGCAGGAATGAAAAAGCACTATGAAAACATAACCATGACAGATGCAAGAACTAAAGGAGTGAAACTAGAAGCTCTTAATGAACAAGAACAAGAATCAAGTAAACCCACAAAGGAAGTTGACCTTTCCTTAGAGGCTTTAGTAAGAGCATGAGATGAGATTAAGAGAGCAATGGCTTGGGAGTCACCAATAGAAGATCGATCTCTTATTTCTCACATATCCAATGTAGAAGCAAAATGAAAAAGAGATGAAATGGAGTATAGTGAGAGAAGGGTGGATCGAAAACAAACCTCAGAGGGAATAGAAACCATCATAGAGCAAGGGGAAACATCACAACCCAAAGATAAAAAACAAGAATTACAACCCAGTGAACAAAAACAAGAGGAGAAACAAAAAGGTAAGAAGACAAAGCCCAAACAAATGGAACCAAATCCTTTAGAGAAACAAGAACAATCAAAACAAACTCAAGACCAAACACAAGAATGTGAACAAAAACAAGATCCTGAGCAAAAACAAAAGAAACCAAAGAGAAAACCTAAAGCCATCTTGATCTCATAAATTGAGAGAAAAATAGATCCTATGGAGATTTTAGATGACATTTTGCTTAAGAGTCAAGTGACTATGTTTTTAGAACAAGTTTTCTCTATTGCCAAGCTTGTTTTTAAAGATAACTTTATCGGCCTAATTAAAAGAAAGAGGTTTCTGCTTAATCTAGATATGGAGATGCAAGATTCTCTAGATCAATATGATGATATGAATGAAGCCTTAAACTTTGATGAATATGATGAAGAGGACCTTGATGATGATGAAGTAAATGTTCATAAAAATTTCTTAGGATGTATTCAACCTGACCATGAAAAATGTGAAAACAATCCTGAAAGTCACCTTAAAAGAAAATTGTGGTCTATAGGTACGTCAGAGATGGATGTTAAAATAGGCAATGATAAGAATGCTATCATTATAAATGATTAATAGATTATGGCTCTGAAATCAATGTGATTTCAAGAGAAGTCTATGATAAATTTTGATGACCCATAGATAAATATTATGGATGGCATATGAGAAGTGTAGATAATGGTGTAGCTACCTTGTATGGAGCTTGTGCTAGTGTGCCCATATCCATAGGAGGAATCATGGAAGAATTTCACTTATTTATTCAAGATAATTGCTCCTATGAAGTTCTCTTAGGTCAGCTCTTTATTTGTGAGAGTCATATGGAAACTAAAGCCATGGATGACGGGTCTACCTATGCTAGAATTAAGTCTAAGGATGGAATGAAATCATTTCAAGTGATGAAGGTAGAAGTAAATCATCATAGGAATCGATTGTCAATTTGAAAGAAGCCTATTGTTACTCAAGGTCATGAGCATGTTTGTAGTGATTGTGCACCTTGATTCATGTTTGGAGCCACATATGATCAAAATTTTGGATAGAATCCATTGTTGAGCGGGACAATAATGGGCGTTGGTTTGACATCTCACAACCAACCAACCTGTACAATAGTTTTTCACTTGTTTTTCACATTCTAGATTAGATTTCCTTCATAAGAATCAATTGTCCAAGTCTTTTATCCAAAAAACCCAAAAAATTTATAAATCCAACAAAATCATGGAACATGATGAGAACATTGAGCATGTGATTGAGATATCTCATTGTTTCTCTACTCCTGAGGAGTTAGGGTTATGTCTTCAACAAGATTCTAATTCCCACATTAGTCTTCTTTCTTCTCTCGATGAGTATGCTCTAAATCAAAGAGTATGCTCTCAATGTTGACAAGTGCTCAAAATTGAACCAAACACATGATGCCTTAGTTGAAACAAAGTACAAAACAGTAGACAAGAAAATCAAATCCATAGCTCAGCCATTACCTCAAAGAAGTGATGAAAAAATTATTCATGTGAGAAATTATCCCATTCTTTGGGAAAGGAAAAACATAGGACATACTCACAGATGAGACAATTAGATAGGCTAAGCTAGTTACACCCATGATTATCTTTACTATTCCAAATATTCCATGTAATCTTCTCCCTATACCAGCACCAAAGGCTCACTTACCTGAGCTAATGAAACTACTTAAAGAAAAGATAAAAATGAGAATTTTAGAGCCATCTTTTGCACCTTACTCAAATAGATGGTTCAGCCTAAAAAGAATGGGAGATTATGTTTTATTCTGGATCTCCAGCCCATCAATAAAGTCACCATAAGGAATGTAGGAATAGGACCCATTGTTGATGAGTTTGTTGAATCATTTTCAGAACATTCTATCTATTCAATGGGTTATTTATATTCTAGGTATGACCAATTCCAATTAGCGATTGATATTCATGACATAACCATAATGAAAACTCCTTTAGGCTCAGTGTGAAAGTGTACTTTACTTCAAGGAGCAACTAATTATGTGGCTCATATGATGAGTGCTATGAATATGGTCTTACATGACTTTATTCCTCATATAACCATGCCATTCATTGATGATATTCCAATTAAAGGGAGCAAGGAACATGTAAAGGACATTATTTTAGATTCATCTGAATGTTGTAAATTTGTTCTTGACCATACCTCTAATTGTGAATGAATATTTCAATGATTTGAAGAGGTAGGTCTCACATTTTCCATAGAAAAAACTATTTTTGGTGTCAATGAGGTTCTTATTGTTGAACATTTATGTGGTCATTATGGTCGAAAGCCATACCCACAAAACTATATGCCATTAGGAAGATTCTTGAAACATGTAACAACATGAGTGAGGTACGTAGATTTCTTGGTGCTTGCATCTTTTATGTTATTTGGATCCCACACTTTGCTCATGTTGTCGATTGTCTCTATGACATTGAGGAAGAAACAAAAATTTATTTGGACTGCAAAATACACACGAGCTATGTGTAAATTGAAGAAATTGTTGCTGGAAGCTCCCATCCTTAAGTGTGTAGACTATTCTGTTAACAAACCTATTACATTGACTATTGATACTAGTCCTATTGGTATATGTTGGTTCATAAGTCAAGATGATAGCGAAGGGAATAGATATGCAATTAGGTTTGGGGCTAAAATTTTACATGAAACACAACAAAAGTATCCACAAATCAAACAGGAACTATGGGGTATGGTAGTGGCTTTGAAAATGGACAAAAAATATTTCATTGGTGCAAATATCAAAGTTGAGACTGATTGTTTGCCTCTCATTGGAATGATAGCCAATTGTTTATCTCTTGATATAGCCATGCTTAGATGGATCTCATATATTACGTTCATAAATCTTGAGTTTATTCATATTTTAGGAAAATCAAATTGAGCTATTGATATGTTATCAAGAGCTAGATTTGATGATGGTCTTGAAAGTGATCTAATAAATAATGTGACCTTAGTTGACTATGTTTCACATATATACGAGTATGAGAAATTTCATGAGTCTCAGTATGAAGATGAGTGGAGAGACATAGGAAAGTATCTGAGTACATTGCTACCATTACCTAGCTAGACCATGAGTAGATTCCGTAACATTATGAAATGAGGTTACAATTTTTCCCTATGTAACGGTTATCTTTGGAGACATGCTAAGGGTAAGGTCAAGTATCCACAATGAGTCCTAGGAAAACGAGGTTTTCAATTGCAAGTAATGAAGGAAATGCATGAGATATTATGGGCGGGTCATAAAGGATTTTTTGGAACATATGGAAAATAATGTTTGTTTTTTTTCTTTCTTTATATGTTGTGAATGTTGCCTATTCATTTACATATATGTTGGCTATTTGTTCATGCATATACATGTCTGTTTCAATTTTTTCTTTCGTGCAAATTTTGCTTCATGTCATGTTGCCTACTCATTCATGCATATGATCAATTTTTCCTACCCTATTGCTTATGTTGCCTACAAAAGAATTTGATGCTTGGTACTTTTTGTTTTTCAGAGACAGTAGAGTGGCATTTTTGGAGGAATTGTAGGTTTAGTGGGGGCGAATGTTGTCGAGATTTTCTCTCCTCTCTCACTTGTGAAAGCCTACAGGAAACACATTTCGTGAAGGTAGCTAGAATTCACGACGAAGTCCAAGACACGTCAAGGATGTCAAAGGGACTTCACATACAAAGTTTGGAAGAAATCAAGAAAATCTAGGGTAGTAGAAAAAGCTGGTCAAATTTTGGAAATTAGGGAAAAAATTTCACTGTCACCAAATCACATGAAAATTAATACACCTGTAAAGCCTATAAAAGCAGTTCATAGCCTGAATTTCACCTATAAATGGATTTTCTAGCACATTGATATGCCATGTGCATTTTGTAAAAATGCAATTTTTCCACTTAGACCCTACAAAATCTTGTGTAAGAATTTCTATTAGCCATATGTTCCAGCATACATAGAAATCATATGAGGCTACATATTTGAACAAATTTTTAAGGCTATCAGAGCTTCCTACATACCTTAATGCCACCTTGCAAACTTCCAAATGTAGTCAAACTTGTATAAGGGAGATTCATATGGGAGTTGTTTTTCTCATATTCCTAAAGAAGACTTTGAAAACATAGCCTACAACGTTTTATCTTCATCAAAGCATATTTGGAGGATCAAAGAGCACAAAATCTAGTTTTCAAGGTCACCATAGTTTTTTGAATTAAGAAAAATGAAGGCTTGAAGGGCTACCACATGGTAGAAGTTGATTGAACCATGTTGAATGGTCACGATGAGCTCACATTCAAGGGTGGAGATGTAATTAAGCTTAAAGAAAGGAGGATCCATGATTTTCCCCCCCATATAAGCTTAATTTGATGGCCAAAGATCAATAATGCAAAGTTAATCCAAATGTAGCACCTAATCTTATTCAAATTGATGTTAGCATTGATTCGACGGTCCAGATCTTCCTTAGATCCAATGGTGGTTTTGACTCTAGTTTTCATTGATGATGAAAGGCAATTTGAATGCGTGAACTTTTGAGGAGTTATAATGTGGAAAGAAATAAATCCAGAAAAGGAAATAAGACCAAATCTTTGAAAAAAGCTTCGCAACTCTCCCTAGGTAGAGCCTTTGTGAAAAGATTTGCAACTGTATCCTATGTGGGCACATAAGACAAACTGATCTCTCTACTAGAGAATCTCTCCCTGACATAATGATAATGCACCTCAATATGCCTTTTGTGAGCATGGAACATAGGTCTTCTCGCAATTTCCAATGCACATTGACTATCAATAAAGATGGTGGTGGAAAAAGACTAACCAACATTCAAACTAATGAAAAGGCATCTGAGCCACACACACTCAACAATTGCTATGAAAGATTCCCTATACTCAATCTCACACATGAAGCAAAAACCACTCGTGGACACACAATTTTCATGAAAGATTCATGAGCTACCACACATGAAGCAAAAACCACTCGTGGACACACAATTTTCATAGCAACCAACCGAGTTTGGGTGAGAAAAGGCATGTAATCTGGTGGTAATGATCTTCCCTTGGGATTAAAAAATGCAAGTAGTCAGGTACCACTCAACTAGTGAAAGATGCACTTCACTACCTGGGAATGCTTGACACTTAGGAAATACATACACCTGCTCGTTTGAGAGATAGCAAACTAAATATCAAGCCCAATTATGCATAAATGAATCAAGCATCCAATAACGTACTCATAGAGAACAACATCAAATGCACCTCCAACATCATAAAGACTGAAATGTAAACATGTTTCCATGGGAGTGGCAATAGGTTTGCAATCTTCAAGGAAAAAATGTTGCATGAATGTCTCAATATATTTTGTTTGACACAAAGTTGGCCCCCCATGAAGTTGCATAAAGTTAATGACCAAATAATGATGCAAATGCCCTAAACCTAACATCTCAAAAGAGGCCTTAATTTAGCAATATGCTTTTCATTAGGACTAGTGACCAACATGTCATCAACATATACAACAATGATAAGAAGTACATCATTTTCACTTAACATATAAGGTATTCTCAGTTGAACTACTCTCAAAACCATGTGCAAACAAGTAGGCATGTTTGTTCTCATCCCAAGAACATGGTACTTGCTTCAAATCATATAATGCATTTTTCAACCTACACACTTTGCTATCATGCCCTTTCTACACAAAACAATGTGCCTGAAATATGTATACTTCTTCATGTAAAACACCATTCAAAAATGTAGTTTTAATGTCCAACTGATATACATTCCAAATATGATGAGCTTTAAGTGCAAAAATGCTACCAACGTGGTCATTCAGCATGTGGGACCAAAGGTCTCATAAAAAACCAATGCCTCTCTCTGGAGCATAACCTTTGGCAACAAGCCTAGCCTTATATTTATCAATTGTTCCAACATGCTTATGTTTAAGCTTGTATAAGTATTTTGTGCCAATTGCCTATTTGCTTGGAGGCAAATCAAATAAGGACCAAGTATCATTCTTCATAATAGCATAATATTCTGATTGCATAACAACCATGAAATTTCTTAAATTTTGTGCTTCATCAAAAGAAATAGGCTCATTCTCATCACAAAAACTAGAGAAACCCATTGCATAATAATCTAATGCAAAGGAAGCACTATGAGAGCCTGAACAAATATAATATGACAAAGGTGCATCTAATTTGCTTTACTCAAAGTTTGTAATAACCATTTAGACATAGTTTTGCCTCTCCTAACTCAACCGTCTCATCAATAAGTGCATCATGTAGATTTGCATCAGAAATGGAATGATATGCATCATCATTTGAAACCTATAAAGGTTGAGAAATTCCCTCGTTTGGACCACCACTTGACTATCCACCTCTAAAAAGAGAAAGCAAAGTGTCATACATATCCTTTGAGCTAACTGATGCCTCCTTGGTACATGAAAGTAAGGGTTGAATTGCATCTTCCAGAAAAAAATGTCACAAGTAACTAGAATGCATTTAGTATGTGGATGATCCACATGATAGCCTTTGCTGTTATGCCGGACAAGGAGAAACATGCAGATGAGCAATAGATGGCTTGTGACCATGTCAAGTCTCATGTGGAGAGATAGACCACAATGCTTTGGTGGGAAACCTATTAAGTACATATGTTGCACACATAAGCTAGAAGCTATGTGGTAAATCCTGAATTTTGACCATACACCTCGCCATTTACATGAGAGATCTATTCTTCCTCTTAGCAACTCCATTTGAGGTGTATTGTTGAGGGTAGAGGAATCCTGAAGATATATAGTTAATTTGAATTTTGAAACTCTACTAATTTGGAGAATACTCAATCAGATTGTTGTTGAATCAGATTTCTTCTAACTCGGATGTTGCTTATTAGGATTTTTAACAGACAGTTATATTTTAAATTGAGTGCCGACTTTGCAAGAAGTGAGTAGTTATGTTTTGGTTCGTGCGAGTAAAAAAGAAGGAGAGAGAAGAAGAAAGCAGGAGCGGAAGAAGAAAGACGAAGTAGAAGAAACAAAAGGGAGATTCTGCATTCTTGTAATAGCGCAGATATATATTTGAGCCAAGCCGAATCAATCATGTAATGAATTACTGTTTGTATTACCCGAATGTTCTCATGAACTCTTTCTATCTTGTAAGGCCTGTTTTAGAAGACTCGTAATGATGATTTTTGCCTAAATTTGTTCAGCGCAAGCGTAAAACTCTGTTTATTGCGGGTCATAATCTTTAAAATTATACTTTGTCTCAGCAAAGCAGTGATAGATCTGAAATTTGCTAGAAGTCAATTCTCTGTGTGTAGCAGACTAGTGCTGAGAACTTGGTTAACATCAACAACAGGGGCAACAGGCGGCTCAGGCAAATGCCATGCTTATAGAGGATAGGGGGACTGATGCACCAAGTACATCTGAGAGAATATACGTTAAGAGTGATAACCAATGGCAGTGTGATTGAAAACAATGTGGGAAAGGCAAAGAAGTGGAAGTGTTGGCAGTTACAAGGTCAAAAAATAAAGGATCTATTAATTGGCAAGAACAAAGACATATCAGAGCAAGGTCTTGAAGCAAGTTCAGGACGAGCAACATAAACAGGTAAGGTTTGTAAGTCCGACAGAGCAACAACAAGAAGTAGATTTGATACCTTCAATAACAGAGGGGAAGAGGAGTCAGAACAAGCAAGATCCGGAAAAAGATTGGTTTGATGTAATCATTAGCTCACCGTTACAATTGTCTTTGGATCAACTTTTATCTTTGGTACCAGCGTTTCGAGAAAAGTTGTTGACGAGGTTACTTGGGCAGCGTTTAGAGCCAAAAATTAGGTTGGAACCTTAAACTTTGGCCAATAATATTGATCCAACAGATGTTGACTTTGTAGTGCCAGTAATTCAGGTACAGTACGACCAGAGGCGATTTGACAAAGTGTTGCTTGATGGCGGATCAGAGGTAAATATATTACCTGAGCATATTTTTATAGAAATGGGAAGAGGGGCATTGGCTCCAACACCTTTTCAAGTCAAAATGGTGGATCAAACTCGAGTTCAGCCGATTGGCATTCTGAAGCAGCAACATATTATCATTTCAGGAATGTCATTTATGGTAAATTTTGTTGTCATTAGGATGTCTGAGTCAGCATATCCATATGAAATGTTGTTAGGGAGACCTTGGTTTAGGATTGCCAAAGTCAAGCAGGATTGGAGTCTGAATGTGGTAATGATCACAAAGGGTAAAAAGCAAGTGACAATTCCTATGCGAGGAAGAAGAAATATGTCAGTACAGGAGAAACCACTCATGGCTCAGACAATTAACTTAGCGGATGAGATAGAAGATGATGAAGAGGAAAAGTTTTTGAAAGCAAATCCAATGGTAGTATCGGTATTAGAAGTTGATGTGGCAGGCGTATTAAGTAAGGATAATCCGATTGTGCAGAACGTAGATGGGCCAGTTCCGGGTGAACAGGTTGAAGGTGCACAAATACAAAAGATGTTCGAACAAAGTATGGAAACTCCAATACAACAACGGTTGGAACAACAAGAGAAAGAAGCGAAACTCTGATTGAATGGATCTATGATCAGAAGTATGCAGGTTCTACGCGGGTAAAGGAGGAGGAGCTTCAAGAGGTTAATTTAGGGATAGAAGTTGAACCAAAGATGGTGCGGATTGGTAAAACATTGGAAGGAAAGTTTAGGGAGGATCTCATTTGCTTACTAAAAGAGTATGTAGATGTGTTTGCTTGGGATTACTCTCAAGTGAAAGGTATAGATCCTGATTTGCATCAACATCGGATTAATTTGAAGACGAATGCAGTACACGTAGCGCAGCAAAGTATAAAATGAATCCTAACTTTGCTAAATAGGTGAAGGAAGAAATTGATAAACTATTGGCAGTCGGATTTATCAAACCTGTGAATCAAGTGACTTGGCTATCTCCTATTATAGTGGTCCCGAAAAAGAATGGGAAGCTCAAAATTTGTGTTGATTATAGAAAGTTAAATGCGGCAACGGTTACAGATCTGTTTCCTATGCCATTTTGTGATGCAGTGTTGGACGCAGTAGCAGGGGATGAAATGTATAGTTTTTTGGATGGATTTTCAGGGTATAATCAGATTAGTGTGGCTGAGGAGGATCAGCATAAAACAACATTTATTATTGAATTTGGTGCCTATGTGTTTACAGTCATGAGTTTTGGATTGAAGAATGGACCGCCATCATTCAATTACGTGGCACACAAAGTGTTTGAACCTTATCTATAGGATTTTATGCAGGTGTTTGTAGATGATTTCTCGATCTTTGGTAAGAAGGTATAGCATCTGCTGCACCTGAAATCATGTTTTGACAGATGTCGGCAGTTTAGGATGGTGTTGAATCCGTTTAAAAGTGTGATTGCAGTCAGAAGTGGTATTTTATTGGGCCATGTCATTTCACAAGAAGGGATGGCTATTGATGTTAAGAAGATTGAAGCTATTAGCACAACTAAAGCATCGACCAACATGAAAGAAGTAATGCGGTTTGTTGGTCAGATTAAGTGGCATGCTAGATATTTACGGTATTTAGCAAATATCTCTCTACCACTTACGCACTTGACCAAAAAGGATGTTCCATTTGTATGGGCAGATGCTCAAGAGAAAGCATTTCAATTGTTAAAGAAGATGGTGTCGATAGCACCAATTTTGCAACCACTTGTTTGCTCATTTCCATTTCACATATTTGTTGATGCATTGGATGTGGCTGTAGGAGCAGTTTTGATGCAGCAAAAAGAGAAAGGATGGTGTAGACCCGTCTATTATAGTAGTAGAGTATTGTGTGCGGCTAAAAGGAACTACCCGACGACGGAAAGGGAAGCTTTGGCAATGATATATGCTCTTAACAAGTTTCAACATTATTTGTTGGGCAATAAGGTTGTTTTTCATGTGGATCATCAGGCTTTGGTCTATTTAATAAAGAAACCCTTATTAACAGGATGATTAGCCAGGTGGATGCTTTTATTATAGGAATTTGATTTTGTGATTATGCATACTCCAGGAAAAGAGCATGCAATGGCAGATTACTTTAGTAGATTGGATTCAGGAGAAGCACCTACAGGTGTAAGTGATGAATTTCCGGATGCTAATTTGTTTAATGCACAAGTGGTGGAAGCAGATTCTTGGTATGACCATTATTAGTTTTTTTAACTGATGGTTCATAACCACAATACTTTACACCTGATCAAGGGAAGAAGTTTGCACTTAAAAGTAGGCCGTATTTGGTTATAGCTGGGGCATTATACAAAAAAGGGGTGGATCAGGTCATAAGGAGGTGTTGTACTAGAATTTGAACAACCAGCTGTGTTACAGGAAGCACATTCAGGTCTAGCAGGAATTACAAGGAAGAAAGTTTTACAAGCTAGGTTATGGTGGCCGACTGTTTTAAAGGATGCACATGAGTATGCTAAAGGATGTGTGATTTGCCAAAAGTTGGGCCAACCTAATAATTAAGATCGGATGTCTGATCATCCAGTTTTACCATTGGATCCCTTCCAAAAATGGAGCATGGATTTTGTGGGGCCCATTAAACCTACTACTCAGCGGGGAAGTAGATATATACTTGTAGCAATAGACTATTGTACGAAATGGGTGGAAGCAGTGGCATTGAAGGATAATAAGGCAGCAAGTGTGGTGAAATTTCTTTATCATAATATTATGACCAGGTTTGGGTGTCCGATTGAGTTGGTAAGTGATAGAGATACTCATTTCCTTAATGAGGTGATTTCAGAGTTAACAAGAATTCATTTAATCATGCATAAAAAGACTACATCATATCATCCACAAGCAAATGGTCAAGCGGAAAGTACGAATAAAACCTTAATGTGTATTCTTCAAAAGCTAGTGCATGACAATCAGAAAAATTGGGTTTTGTTACTTGACTCAGCTTTGTGGTCATTCAGAACAACATTTAAAGTGACAACAGGAATGACACCATTCCGATTGGTATATGGTTTGGAGGCAGTAGTACCTATGGAGTTTGTAGTTCCAATTTTGCGAATCACAGTAGAAAAGATGCCTCCTGAGCTATCGGTTAAACACAGGAGCAAATATCTTCTTCAGATGGAGGAGGATCGTTTGGTAAGTGCATATATTACAGAGGTAATTCAAAAGCGGAGACAAGCTTAGGTGAATCAGAATGTGAAGTTTAAGTTATTTAAAGAAGGAGATTGGGTGGTGTATAATTCTAAGCTCGGACCTCATCGAGGAAAGCTTACATTGAGATACAAAGGCCCATATCAGATTGTGCAGGATTTAGGACAAGGAACTTTTCGAGTGGCAGATGTGTTTGGCACAAGGATGGACAAACCAATCAATGGATTTAGGCTGAAACTATTTCAGGGGAAGCCGCCAAATTTGGAATGGTTATCTTCTAATGTTGTGCAAGTGATCCATCATCCTGAAAATCAAATCAACAACGTTTGTGATCATCGTAGTAAGAAGGCTTATTTCTCTGCATTTTCATCCGTGGTGAAATGTTTTCTTGATTCTTGTTGGTAAAAAATTACATTAAGTACTTTCTTACGATTACAATGGGTTCCATGTCCAAAGCTGTAGTATAACATTTTGCTAAGGGTTATTCCACAGCCAAAAATTGAGAAGGAGGTATTACTGGATCGGATTGCAGATTCAAAGGGATATTCTGAGGTAGCAAGTAATGAAGTTCTGGAGACAGGTACAACAAGGGTTGCGAGTGGTTAGAGATATGACAAACATGTGTATCAGGGGGAACATGAACAGAAAGATAGTGCTCAACCAGATGTTATCTTGCAAATTAAGGTTAGTTAGAATGTTGTGGTGGGAAGGTCGTGCACCAGAAAAGGGAGTGTTAATGAATTTTAAATATCAGTTTGGTATTCTTGAGGTGCACATTAGTTTTAATGATTATCAAGGCACGCATAAAAGATCTTTTAGGCGTGTTATGGTAATGCGGGGAAACAGGCTGCTAATGATTTTTAAAGTGACCCATACTAAAATATTATTGAATGACATGAACTGGTACGTGAGTAAGTACGTCAAACATTTTCGTCAGTGGCAAGTAGAACATTTGCACTCGCGGAACTTGTGTTCTCAGTCCTATTTTATGGCCCCAAAAATAATGTCTCTTCCTGTGTCTACTGTGTTGGCGCCTGAACCAGAAGTCATGCGGGGACGTATGAGAAAGAGAGAAGATGTGTTGTGCAAAGAAAAAACCATAACTGAGGAAAGTAATAGCTTGCTTCAGGATGACGAGGAGGAGATATCGACACCATCAGCGACTACCAAATTTGTGCAAACTCTCATGGAACCATTTACAGATTTCAAGGTGGAAATTGATACAAAGTCCACCACAAATGAGAATTGGCTCCGTAAGATCGGTTTATTTCAATTTGCTACTTTGCCATGGGCGAGATGGCGATGCAACTACTATGCAAAGAGTCAGCTGGAGATCATCAGAAAAACGAAAGGTCAGCTGGCATTACAGGTAAAATTTTCACCTAAACTAGTTGCAAAAATATTTAAGTTACCTATTTACAACAATGTGGTCATTCCGAGGTGTTCTGAGGACATCTTGAAGAAGGAATTTGGGTCCAGGGAAGGGGGATGATAGTATTACATGATGAAGAATGCAGGTTATGCTCGACGAGAGCAGTTAAAATGGTACTTGGAGAGGTTGTGTTTCATCATCAAATATGATTACATGTCCAAAGAAAATTTTGCACCTTTGGCTTATGCAGAGGCAAGTGGACAGGTCAGTTGGGCTCATTGGTTGCATGATCACATGCGCAGTGAGATATTTGTAGGGGATAGACGTAAAACGCAATTGAATAGTAGGATGTCAACATATTTGGCGGCATTGTTCGGGTTTGTGCAGCTGGTGGACAGTCAGAAGTTGTCATGGCCAAAGGAGATAAACATTCATAGTGACGAGCTGATGGGTAAAAATCAGGAACAACTAGCTATGAGAGAGGTGGACAGACCTTTAGAGACGTGTAAGGATCTTTTGAAAGTAGGTTAAATTGGAGCCGGTTATGCACATAATTCAAACTGATTTAGGAAAAGTAGTGATAAAGGAGGATAATCTCCTGCAAGTGCTAGATGAGGATGAGCACCCAAAAGTACTAGGAAAGGTTTTTAAGTTGTCAAAAAAGAGAAGATTGGAATAACATTTGCAAGCAGTAGGGGATAAGTTGCCAGAGGATATTATGCACCAATCAATAAGGAATATAGGGTATGATGTACTAGGAATGAAGGAAAAGTTGTAGGAAATTTCCAATTTTTTAGTCTTGCAAGAGGAGAAATTAACTAGGTATGAACAGACAAAAGTATCTATTAACATGGAGGATTATCAGTCTTTACAGAGGCAGGTTGAAACACTTCAAGAAGAATTGAATAAGAAGGAACAAACATTAGAGAAATATATTTAACAGAGCAAGATGCAACAAGTAATAGAGTTGTCCAGAATAAAGCGATCCATGCAGGAATTTGAAGAATGGCAGAGGTCTATACAAGAACAAATTCAAAAAGAGATGATGGATTTTTCCGCACTTAATGCTACTCTGTAGAACAAACAAGTGATTCTTCACTCTAGGATGCAGGTATTACAGGTGCTGGAGAAGCAGATGTTAAAAAACAAAGATGTGGAGCTGGATGCAGTATTAATGACATGGTCAAATATTGGATTATTAAAGCAGCAGCTGCATAAGTATTCAAGATATTTGGACTGTGTTTCAGAGTCGTTGGCAAAGTATGTTCAGGATTCATAATGAGAAGGTGAAGGCATGCTTTGTGTCAAAGTATGAAAAAGATTTACTCCATATTATTGAAAAACAAGAGAAGCAAATTGAAGAACATGCACAAATAATTAAAGAGTTACAGGAACAGTTGTTACAGAAGAATCTAGAAGAAAAGGTGGATATGATAATTGAAAAGCAACAATTCATTATTGATAGGGACTTTCAAGAAAAGCAGGATTGTTCTGAGGAGGATTTCAATATGCTGCAGAGTTGAAAGGTTGGAGAAGTGGAAGTTCAAGAACTTAAGCAATCAATGCAGATAATATTATTTGATCAAGGGATTGTAAATTCGAGTTAGATTTTTGTTAAAAATCCCCCACCGGACGATGCCAAGTGTTGAGGGTAGAGGAATCCTGAAGATATATAGTTAATTTGAATTTTGAAACTCTGCTAAATTTGGAGAATACTCAATCAGATTGTTGCTGAATCAGATTTCTTCTAACTCGGATGTTTCTTATTAGGATTTTTAACAGACAGTTATATTTTAAATTGAGCGCCGACTTCGCAAGAAGTGAGTAGTTATGTTTTGGTTCGCGCGAGTAAAAAAGAAGGAGAGAGAAGATGAAAGCAGGAGCGGAAGAAGAAAGAACAAGTAGAAGAAATAGAAGGGAGATTCTGCATTCTTGTAATAGTGCAGATATATATTTGAGCCAAGCCGAATCAATCATGTAATGAATTACTGTTTGTATTACCCGAATGTTCTCATGAAATCTTTCTATCTTGTAAGGCCTGTTTTAGAAGACTCGTAATGATGATTTTTGCCTAAATCTGTTCAGTGCAAGCGTAAAACTCTGTCTATTACGGGTCATAATCTTTAAAATTATACTCTGTCTCAGCAGAGCAGTGATAGATATGAAATTTGCCAGAAGTCAATTCTCTGTGTGTAGCAGACTAGTGCTGAGAACTTGGTTTACCACAGTCAAGTAGTTTATGTGTTGTATTCGAACCCCAAGATGTATACAACACTCACATTGTATACTGATGTTTTATCTCTTGATTAGCTAGAAATCCATTAAACTCAAAATACATATCTTCCCACCCTCCATCAAAATGGAGGTGCCCATGTTACGTGCTGATAGATTTTGAACCAAAACTAGGAAGTGT
Source organism: Ceratopteris richardii (assembly GCA_020310875.1). Lineage (NCBI taxonomy): Eukaryota > Viridiplantae > Streptophyta > Polypodiopsida > Polypodiales > Pteridaceae > Ceratopteris > Ceratopteris richardii. The sequence continues at coordinate 73,022,113 of CM035409.1, forward strand.
TTAAGGCACATAATTTGCTTTCAATGGATACACCCGTGCATGCTCAAAACATTCATCAATGAAAGTCATAAAGTATAGGAAATTCCCAAATGAAGGTGTCTGCATAAGACCATAAACATCACTACATTATGCCCAAAATGCAACATAGACATGTTCAAAACTGCCTCAAGTTTGGGCAAAGAGGACACCATTTTAGATTTTTGTAGGCAAACCAAACTAGGAAGATTCAGATGACCAAAGCATGCATGCCAAAGCTTTGTATCTAAGGTAGCATAAGAATCATGAACTTCACATGTTGAATCATTCATAGAATTTTCATAGTATATGAGCTCATATAACTCATGACACAAAATGCTAGAAGCAATAATAATGTCAACATTTGAGAGATCATGAATTGTACGTCTATCATCAATAAATTTGATAACCAAACCAATCTCTGCTAATGCTAAAAATGATAACAAAATTTTCATGATCTTGGCACATTTAGGGCATCTGATAATGGGAAAGGACTATTATTAGTAGTAGTAAAAATGATTTTTCCAACTCCTATTATAGGATATGAGGAGTTGTTAGCACATGTGATAGTATTCGCCGTAAGGGCAGGCTCAAGTGAAGTGAAGAAAGTATGCTACAAGGTAATATGTTTGGTTGCACTAGTATCAAAGTACCAAACATCCGAGTCAATTGCAAACGTACAATGCTCATGGGAAGATGGTCATAGTTGCAAACAATAGTAAATGCCCATTCTTCATTCTAAACAAGATTATTAGACTCTGTTTTAGGTGTAGCGGCCTATGCAACAACCATTCTATCCTCTTTCTTATTTGCCTTTTTTACAACCAATTTAGGACAACACTTTTTGGCCTAATCATTAGCCTTACAATACTTGCAAAATTATTTTTACTTTTTTGTCTTCTTGTCATCTTTGTTTTCCTTCTTTGATTGTACAATTAGCGGATTTTTGCCTACAAGTAGATGAGCTGAATTTACATTTGCCCTTCTGATTAGCTAAGAAAATTTGATTTGCAACATGCATAATTGACATGTTCTACCTTGATTGATCTTCCTGCAACAAAATAGAGACTACTCTTCAAATGTTAAGACACTTGTATTTCTGTTCATCATCAATTAAAGAGTAGAAGCATAACCCTGATATGAATCTGGAAGACTGTTAAGAACAATATACACAACTGAACTATATGGAAAGATTTCATCAGCAAAAATCTACTACTCCTTCAAATATTTGATCTTTACTACAAAATTATCCAATGAATATCTTTCATTCATGTGCTCATTCTTCTAATGTTTTGGAGATAAACAACATGATCCTCATTTCTTGCCTTGTATAATGTTTCAAGAGTATCCTAGGCATCATTAGTTATTTTGCATGAGAGAATTTGAGGGATAATGGCATGTTTTGATTGGAAAATCTATCAATGCATGTGTTTGTGCATCTGTGCCATCTCAACAAATTTGCTCTAATAGGTGCAACAAGAACCACAACACGATGAGGAAATTGAAGTTCATCATCTTCAATACCATCTACATCACCTTCAATCATTGTATTTACAGGTGCAGTAGGACGTTTTTCAACACTCTGCACTCTATTCCATAGCCCTTTTGCTATTAATACATGACACATCATGTATTCCCACAATGGGTGATTAGTATCATTCAAGCTATCATCAACAACCAACATATAGAGTACATCATTGCTTTCAACCATGGCCAATGACTAAATCACCTGATGCAAAAAATTGATTGTATCTCAAAAAGTTTAGCAGAGACACCTTGTTGAGCTTTGCTAAACATGTAGCAGACTTAGAGACACTTGTATTTGCACACCAAAACCTTTATATATGTTTGGCACAAACGGATGAATTTGCTTGCACAATCATTGCGATAATGTTCAAAGACCAAAATGAGTTGCAATCAAAATCTTAATGCCACATAATGAAGTTGTTTCGAACTCATAATTGCTCACCAATTTTCATGCAATTTCAATATTGTGATTGTAGGGGTGTTGATGACACACTAGATGAAGTGAAGATCCGCTTTTATACCAATTATTGAAGTTTGAGTTCTACAAAGCCACACAAACAACACAAGGAAGAAGAAGAAGCTTGAAGCACAACACAATAAAAAATGTATTCCAAAGTGAATGTACCAAAGATAAGTGATCCATTAGGGTTATAGGTGTATATACAAGAAATGGGGGGGAACCTCCTAAAGAGGAAAAAAGTTCCCCCGATAGTCCTAAGTGTGTTCACACATATAACTACCAAAATATATCAACATTTTGATAGCAGTGAAACCAAACATATAACCTTGCAATGTACTTTCTTCATTTCACTCGAGTGTGGACGTACAAGGAATATTGTCACATGTACAAATAACTCCTCTTATCTTCTCATGGGAATTCTAAAATATCTTTCTTACTATTGTTGATGGTAGTACTCTCACACCTTCAAATGCCTTATATGTACCAAGGATCGAGAAAATTCTATTATCAATTTTAATAGTAGCCAAGATTGGCTTGCTTGTTAAATTTGTTGATGATAGGTATGTAATTCCAGATTTCTTGAATGATGATAAAATCATTGCTTTTGGCATTTTATATCGTGGTTTCTATGAGCTCATAAATTATGCCGAATTTGAGAATGATTTAGCATATGCAATTAATTTTCTTATGCTATTCAAATGCAAAACATTGGCATGCACACTTTGGCCATCCGAATTTTGCTATTTTGCTTCACTTGAAGAAATATGAAATGGTGTCTTCTTTTTCCAAACTTAAGGCACCTTCGAAGCATGTTTGTGACTGCTTGATTTTGGGTAAAATGTAGCATTCGTCCTTTACAAATATGGTTCAAGTAGAGTTTTACAATTACAACTTTTTCACAATGATGTTTTTGGTTCTATGCAAACACCTCCATTGTGATAGAGGGAGGAGTATATACCTTTTTGAGTTTAATGCATGTGGGATAAAAGATCAGTGTACAATGTTGTCTACACCTCAACCAAATGAAGTTGATGAGATGAAGAATGTTAATGTACAATTTTAGATACACCTCAACGAAATGGAGTTGTCGAGAGGAAGAACAAGTCTTTCATGGAAATGGAAAGGTGTACATAGCTTCTAGCTTGAGATTCACTACAACATATGAGGGGCATACCGACAGTGCTTATACTGACAGACACGATCGACATCGGTATGAACACAAGAAAAATGTAATTATGCATACCAACGGTCACTTGACCATCGGTATAAACATTTAAAACATATCGTTGGGATGCTTCACGACTGTTGTATGGGTGTCAGTATTATCATCGATATAGGCATCGATATAAGCGTCAGTATGAGTGTCGGTAATTTCCAGTAAATTACTGATGCTCATACCAACACTTATATCGATGCCTATATTGAGGCCGTGTTTTAAACATACCGGGACCCAAGAGCAAAAATCAACATTTTGCACGTCTTTTACACTGAGTACTGCTTGCTTTTGTCAAATTTGCATGCGCAAACCGAATTGTGACCTGCATTGTCTTGTGCACACACACACAAATCTCTCTCTCTCTACACACACACACTCTCTCTAGATCTTGCATCTTGATAAGTGGTGCATGCACTCTTATCCTTTGTCTTTCTCTATGCTTTATGTTTGATAATTTTTCTTCTCTTTGATTTTGTAGAAGTTTTTTGGCATCGATTCTTTGGGATTCGATGTGATATACATTATGCTTTGACGACAACGATCCAAAAGAGGGACATACCTGTAAGTGATTGTTTTATTCTCTATTGATAGAGAGAGAGATGAAAGAGAGGAAGATAGAGAGAGAAATAAAGAGAAATGAAATAGAGAAAGATAGAGAGAGAGAGATAAAGAGAGATGAAAATGAGAAAGATAGAGAGAGAGATAAAGAGAGAGAGATAGAAATACATACACATACACATACACACATGCCTATACACACACATATACTCACATGCATACACATCATCATATGCATACATACATACATACACACATATACACACATGCATGCATACATACAAACACATGTACACACATGCATACATATGTTGGAGTTAGACGTCTGTGGAAGCACGTGAATAGCACAAGGAAGAAGAAGAAGCTTGGAGCACAACACACAATACTGAATATATTACCACTAGAATGTACAAAGATAAGTAGCCTATTAGGGAAATAGGAATATATACAAGCTGGGGGGAAAAAACCTTCTAAAGAGGAAAAAGTGCCCCAGCGGTCCTAGAGTGTTCACACATATCACTACTTAAATATATCAACAAATCCCCCCTAGGAGTGATGCGGTGAACAAGGAGCTAGCACTCATGTATAAGGAAGTGCCAAGCTATGTGGAATCAATCCACAAAAGGAAGCAAGCCCAAAGCTTTGCTGAAAGCTTCAAACTTCTCCCTAGCTAGAGCCTTCGTATAAAGATCTGCAATGTTCTCCTGCGTGGGCACATATGCCAAGATGATCTCCCCAGTAGAGAACCTCTCCCTGACATAATGATAATGCACCTCAATGTGCTTAGTGCGAGCATGGAACATAGGGTTCCTCACAACTTCCAATGCACTCTGACTGTCAGTGAAGATGGTGGTGGTAGAAGACTGACCAACACCCAAATTAGCCATAAGGCATCTGAGCCACACACACTCAATGGTCGTTGTGAAAGCTGCCCTATACTCAACCTCACAACTGGAAGTGGCCACAACAACATATACATGAACTACCAAGCATGAAGCAAAAACCACTGGTAGACACATGAGTGTCATAGCAACCAGTCCAATCACTGTCAGAAGAAACATGCGAATCTGGTGGTAGTGATCCCCCCTTGGGATAAAACAATCCAAGTAGCTGAGTACCACTCAAGTAGCGAAAGATGTGCTTAACTGCCTGCCAATGCTTGATACCTTGGCAATGCATAAACCTTCTCATCTGTGAGACGGCAAACTCAATATCTGGCCGAGTAATGCATAAGTAAATCAAGCATCCAACAGCCTACTGATAGAGAACAACATCAAATGCATCTCTAGCATCGTGAAGACTCAATCATAAACCTATCTCCATAAGAGTGGCAATAGGCTTACAGTCATCAAGGCCAAAACGCTGCAATAATGTGTCAATATATTTCGTTTGACACAAAGCCATTCCACCATCAACTTGCATATACTGAATGCCCAAATAGTGATGCAAATGCCCCAAATTAGACATCTCAAATGAGGCATGCAAATCAGCCTTAAAATCAACAATATGTGTGTCATGAGGACTAGTGATCAGCATGTCATCAACATATACCACAATGATCAAAAGCACATCATTAGCACACTTAACATATAAGGTAGTTCAGTTGGATTGTTCCCAAAACAATGTGCAATTAGATAGGCATGTATCTTTTTATACCAAGCATGTGGTGCTTGCTTTAAACCATATAATGCCTTCTTTAACCTACACATCTAGTTTTCATGCCCTTTCTGCACAAAGCCACGGGGCTAAAAAGCATACACTTCTTCATGCAAGTCACCATTCAAAAATGTTGTTTTAATATCCAAATGAGGTACATTCCAACCATGATGAGCTGCAAGTGCACAGATGCTATGAAAAGTAGTCATTCGGCAAGTAGGAGCAAAGTTTTCATCAAAATCAATGCCTCTTTCCTACGCATAGCCCTTTGCAACAAGCCTAGCTTTATACCTGTCAACTGTTCCATCAAGTTTACACTTCAACTTGTATACCCACTTAGTGCCAGTGGCCTTCTTGCTAGGAGGCAAGTCACATAAAGACCAGGTACCATTTTTCATGATAGCATCGTATTCAGATTGCATTGAAGCCATCCAATGTTCAGAATTTTGTACTTCATGAAACGAAACAGGTTCAGTCTCATCACAGAGACTAGAGGTAGCAATAGCATAGCAATCTGATGCAAAAGAGGCACTATGAGAGCTTGATTGAGTAAGATATGATAGAGGTGCATCTAATTTGCTGTCACGCAAGGTTCGCACGAGCCATTTTGGCATAGTTTTTGCCTGCTCAATATCAGCTCTGTCATCAACAAGTGCATCATGTAAATCTGCATAAAAAATGGAATGATCTACATCATCACATGAAACTTGCAAAGGCTGAGAGGTTGCCTCATTAGGACTAGCACTAGACTGTCCACCTATAAAAAGAGACAGCAAAGTATCATACATGTCTTTGGAGCTAACAAATGTCTCCTTAGTACATGAAAGCAATGGATGAATAAAATCTTCCACAAAAACAACATCACGGCTAACCAGAATGCATTTAGCCTATGGAATATAGAGGATAGCCTTTACTTTCAAAATTGTACCCAACAAAAATACATTTTACTGCTTTATCATCCAATTTTTTGCGATGTTGTTCAGGCACTAATGCATATGCCAAACAACCAAAAATATGCGGATGAACAACAGATGGCTTGCGACCATGCCAAGCCTCATATGGAGTGATAGACTGCAGTGCTTTAGTGGGACACCTGTTAAGTACATATGCTACACACATGAGAGCCCCAAGCCACAAACTATGTGGTAAAGCCTGACTCTTGACCATACACCTTGCCATCTCCATGAGTGACCTGTTCTTTCATTCATCAACTCCATTCTATTGAGGTGTATATGGCACTGTACATTGATGCATGTTCAACTAGAAATGCATTAAAGTCAGAAGACATATATTCCCCCCCTCAATTAGAATGGAGGGTGCCCATTTTACATGCTAAAAAATTTTCAGCCAAAACCAAAAACTATTTGAAGCACATAAACACTTCAGACTTTGCCTTCAATGGATATACCCATGCATGCTTGTAAAAATCATCGATGAAAGTCACAAAGTAAAGATAGTTCCCAAAAGAAGGTGTCTGCATAGGACCACAAACATCACTATGTACAAGCTACAATTTTTGAGTAGCCCGAACTGAACCATCTTTTGGAAAGGAAGAACGCTACATTTTGCCCAAAATAAAGGTTTCACATACATGTTTACCTGGTGCCTCAAGTTTGGGCAAAGAGGACACCATTTCAAATTTCTGTAGGCATAGCAAAACTAGCAAAATTCAGATGACCAAAGCATGCATGCCAAAGGTTTGCATCTGACATAGCCTAAGAATCATGTACTACACATGCTGAATCATTTACAGATCTTTCATAGTTTATGAGCTTATACAGCCCATGACATAAAATGCCAGAAGCAATAATGACGTCGCCATTTGACAGGTCATGAACTGCACATCTGTCATCAAAAAATTTCACAAGCAAGCCAATCTTGGCTAATGCAAAAACTGATAACAGATTTCTCTTGATCCCTCGCAGAAATAAAGCATCTGACAAAGTGAAAGAACTACCATCAGCAGTAGTCAAAATGATGTTACCAACTCCCATAACAGGATAAGAGGAGTTTTTGGTGCATGTAACAGTATTCCCTATAGGGGCAGGCTCGAGTGAAGAGAAGAAATTACGCTGCGAGGTAATATGTTTGGTCGCCCCACTACCAAAGTACCAAACATCCGAGTCTACTGCAGACATGCACTGCTCATGAGAAGATGGGTCAAAATTACAAACAGTAGTAAATGCCCATTCTTCTTCCTGCACAAGATTAGCAGACTCTATTTTTGGTGTACGAGCCTCTGCAACAACCATTCCGACCTCTTTCTTCTTTGCCTCTTTAGCATCGAGTTTTGGACAACTCTTAATGCCATGATCATTTGCTTTACAGTATTTGCAAAACAATTTTTGCTTTTCTGATTTCTTTTCATCTTTCTCTTCCTTCTTCGAATGTGCAGCATTTATATATTTCTGCTTACTAGTAGAAGAGCTCCATTTACCTTTGCCCTTCTGACTAGCCAGGAAAGCTTGATCTACAACATGCATAATAGACCTGTTCTACCTAGATTGGTCTTCCTGCAACAGAACAGAGACTAACTCCTCAAATGACAAGGCATTTGGATTGCCTTTCAACATCAAACAAAGAGTAGAAGCAAAACTCTGATATGATTTAGGAAGACCATTCAGAACAGTTTGCACAAGTGAGCTATCTGGTATAACTTCATCAGCAGAAATCAACTGTTCTTTCAAATCCTTGATCTTTGTGAGAAGACTGTCCATAGAATCACCTTCATTCATGTGCTCACTCTCCAATTGTTTTTGGAGGTAAGCAACACGAGCCTCATTCCTATCTTGGTATAATGTGGTAAGTGTATCCCAAGCATCCTTAGATGTTCTGCAAGAGCGAATGTGAGGAATAATGGCACGTTTAACAAACAAAGCTATCAATGCATGTGCTTGAGCATCTCTGCCATCCCAATGAATTTGCTCTGCAGTAGGTGCAACAAAAACAGCAACATGAATAGGAATCTATAGAATATCATCATCTTCAACACCATCTCCATTAGCTCCAACACCTGTATTTGCAGTACCTGTATTTGCAGGTGTAACATGACTCCTTTCAACACCTTGTACAATATTCCATAGTCCTTTTGTGACCAATAGATGACACATCATATAAGCCCACAATGGGTAATTCGTACCATCCAACTTATCCTCAACAACCAACATACGAAATACATCACTGCTTTCAGCCATGGCCACTAACTAAAGTAACTTGATGCAAAAAAATGACTGTATCTGAAAAAGTTGAACAGAACTGCCCAAACAAGTTCTGCTAGACCTGTAGCAAACTTCGAGACGCTTATATTGGCGAACCAAAATTGGTATATATCTTTGGCACAAAAAGACAAAATAGCCTACACAAGTGTTGCAATAGTGCGTTCGGAGGTTGAAACGAGCTCAGATCGCGATTTTGGCACCATAGAGTGAAGCCGTTTTGATCTCTTAAACACCCTGAGTATGCTTACCAAATTTTGTGCGATTCTGAGACTGCAACCAGAGAGGTGTAGACAATGCCCTAGATGAAGCGACAACATGTTCTGATACCAATTGTTGGAGTTAGATGTCTGTGGAAGTACGTGAACAACACAAGGAAGAAGAAGAAGCTTGGAGCACAGCACACAATACTGAATGTATTGCCACTAGAATGTACAAAGATAAGTAGCCTATTAGGGCAATAGGCATATATACAAGCCGGGGGAAAAAAACCTCCTAAAGAGGGGAAAAAGTGCCCGGGCAGTCCTAGAGTGTTCACACACATCACTGACTAAATATATCATCAACATACACACACACACATACATACACACACATGTTCTGATACCAATTGTTGGAGTTAGATGTCTGTGGAAGTACGTGAACAACACAAGGAAGAAGAAGAAGCTTGGAGCACAACACACAATAATGAATGTATTGCCACTAGAATGTACAAAGATAAGTAGCCTATTAGGGCAATATGCATTTATACAAGCCGGGGGAAAAAAACCTCCTAAAGAGGGGAAAAAGTGCCCGGGCAGTCCTAGAGTGTTCACACACATCACTGACTAAATATATCATCAACATACACACACACACATACATACACACACATGTACATATATGCATACATACACACATGCATATACACACATGCATACATACACACACATATACACACATACATACACACACATGCATACATACACACACATACACATATACACACATGCATACATACACACACACATACATACACACACATGTACACACATGCATACTACACACACACATGTACACACATGCATACTACACACACACATGTACACACATGCATACATACACACACACATACATCATCACACACATGTGCACACATGCATACATACACACACACATATACACATATACACACATGCATACATACACACACACATACATACACACACATATACACACATGCATACATACACACACATACACATATACACACATGCATACATGCACACACATACATGTACACACATGCATATATACACACATATACACACATGCATGCATACATACACACACACACACATGTACACACATGCATACATACACACACATGCATACATACACACACATGCATACATACACACACACATGTACACACATGCATACATACACACACACATACACACATGCATACATACACACACAT